>OX402533.1:0-600000 GCA_948098885.1 Drepanosiphum platanoidis
ACCTAACCTAACCTAACCTAACCTAACCTAACCTAACCTAACCTAACCTAACCTAACCTAACCTAACCTAACCTAACCTAACCTAACCTAACCTAACCTAACCTAACCTAACCTAACCTAACCTAACCTAACCTAACCTAACCTAACCTAACCTAACCTAACCTAACCTAACCTAACCTAACCTAACCTAACCTAACCTAACCTAACCTAACCTAACCTAACCTAACCTAACCTAACCTAACCTAACCTAACCTAACCTAACCTAACCTAACCTAACCTAACCTAACCTAACCTAACCTAACCTAACCTAACCTAACCTAACCTAACCTAACCTAACCTAACCTAACCTAACCTAACCTAACCTAACCTAACCTAACCTAACCTAACCTAACCTAACCTAACCTAACCTAACCTAACCTAACCTAACCTAACCTAACCTAACCTAACCTAACCTAACCTAACCTAACCTAACCTAACCTAACCTAACCTAACCTAACCTAACCTAACCTAACCTAACCTAACCATACCTAACCTAACCTAACCTAACCTAACCTAACCTAACCTAACCTAACCTAACCTAACCTAACCTAACCTAACCTAACCTAACCTAACCTAACCTAACCTAACCTAACCTAACCTAACCTAACCTAACCTAACCTAACCTAACCTAACCTAACCTAACCTAACCTAACCTAACCTAACCTAACCTAACCTAACCTAACCTAACCTAACCTAACCTAACCTAACCTAACCTAACCTAACCTAACCTAACCTAACCTAACCTAACCTAACCTAACCTAACCTAACCTAACCTAACCTAACCTAACCTAACCTAACCTAACCTAACCTAACCTAACCTAACCTAACCTAACCTAACCTAACCTAACCTAACCTAACCTAACCTAACCTAACCTAACCTAACCTAACCTAACCTAACCTAACCTAACCTAACCTAACCTAACCTAACCTAACCTAACCTAACCTAACCTAACCTAACCTAACCTAACCTAACCTAACCTAACCTAACCTAACCTAACCTAACCTAACCTAACCTAACCTAACCTAACCTAACCTAACCTAACCTAACCTAACCTAACCTAACCTAACCTAACCTAACCTAACCTAACCTAACCTAACCTAACCTAACCTAACCTAACCTAACCTAACCTAACCTAACCTAACCTAACCTAACCTAACCTAACCTAACCTAACCTAACCTAACCTAACCTAACCTAACCTAACCTAACCTAACCTAACCTAACCTAACCTAACCTAACCTAACCTAACCTAACCTAACCTAACCTAACCTAACCTAACCTAACCTAACCTAACCTAACCTAACCTAACCTAACCTAACCTAACCTAACCTAACCTAACCTAACCTAACCTAACCTAACCTAACCTAACCTAACCTAACCTAACCTAACCTAACCTAACCTAACCTAACCTAACCTAACCTAACCTAACCTAACCTAACCTAACCTAACCTAACCTAACCTAACCTAACCTAACCTAACCTAACCTAACCTAACCTAACCTAACCTAACCTAACCTAACCTAACCTAACCTAACCTAACCTAACCTAACCTAACCTAACCTAACCTAACCTAACCTAACCTAACCTAACCTAACCTAACCTAACCTAACCTAACCTAACCTAACCTAACCTAACCTAACCTAACCTAACCTAACCTAACCTAACCTAACCTAACCTAACCTAACCTAACCTAACCTAACCTAACCTAACCTAACCTAACCTAACCTAACCTAACCTAACCTAACCTAACCTAACCTAACCTAACCTAACCTAACCTAACCTAACCTAACCTAACCTAACCTAACCTAACCTAACCTAACCTAACCTAACCTAACCTAACCTAACCTAACCTAACCTAACCTAACCTAACCTAACCTAACCTAACCTAACCTAACCTAACCTAACCTAACCTAACCTAACCTAACCTAACCTAACCTAACCTAACCTAACCTAACCTAACCTAACCTAACCTAACCTAACCTAACCTAACCTAACCTAACCTAACCTAACCTAACCTAACCTAACCTAACCTAACCTAACCTAACCTAACCTAACCTAACCTAACCTAACCTAACCTAACCTAACCTAACCTAACCTAACCTAACCTAACCTAACCTAACCTAACCTAACCTAACCTAACCTAACCTAACCTAACCTAACCTAACCTAACCTAACCTAACCTAACCTAACCTAACCTAACCTAACCTAACCTAACCTAACCTAACCTAACCTAACCTAACCTAACCTAACCTAACCTAACCTAACCTAACCTAACCTAACCTAACCTAACCTAACCTAACCTAACCTAACCTAACCTAACCTAACCTAACCTAACCTAACCTAACCTAACCTAACCTAACCTAACCTAACCTAACCTAACCTAACCTAACCTAACCTAACCTAACCTAACCTAACCTAACCTAACCTAACCTAACCTAACCTAACCTAACCTAACCTAACCTAACCTAACCTAACCTAACCTAACCTAACCTAACCTAACCTAACCTAACCTAACCTAACCTAACCTAACCTAACCTAACCTAACCTAACCTAACCTAACCTAACCTAACCTAACCTAACCTAACCTAACCTAACCTAACCTAACCTAACCTAACCTAACCTAACCTAACCTAACCTAACCTAACCTAACCTAACCTAACCTAACCTAACCTAACCTAACCTAACCTAACCTAACCTAACCTAACCTAACCTAACCTAACCTAACCTAACCTAACCTAACCTAACCTAACCTAACCTAACCTAACCTAACCTAACCTAACCTAACCTAACCTAACCTAACCTAACCTAACCTAACCTAACCTAACCTAACCTAACCTAACCTAACCTAACCTAACCTAACCTAACCTAACCTAACCTAACCTAACCTAACCTAACCTAACCTAACCTAACCTAACCTAACCTAACCTAACCTAACCTAACCTAACCTAACCTAACCTAACCTAACCTAACCTAACCTAACCTAACCTAACCTAACCTAACCTAACCTAACCTAACCTAACCTAACCTAACCTAACCTAACCTAACCTAACCTAACCTAACCTAACCTAACCTAACCTAACCTAACCTAACCTAACCTAACCTAACCTAACCTAACCTAACCTAACCTAACCTAACCTAACCTAACCTAACCTAACCTAACCTAACCTAACCTAACCTAACCTAACCTAACCTAACCTAACCTAACCTAACCTAACCTAACCTAACCTAACCTAACCTAACCTAACCTAACCTAACCTAACCTAACCTAACCTAACCTAACCTAACCTAACCTAACCTAACCTAACCTAACCTAACCTAACCTAACCTAACCTAACCTAACCTAACCTAACCTAACCTAACCTAACCTAACCTAACCTAACCTAACCTAACCTAACCTAACCTAACCTAACCTAACCTAACCTAACCTAACGGTAACTCGGAGGGGGGGACCCTTATAAAAAATCGGTTCAGAGCGTTTCCCGAACTCGCCACGGGTAACTAGGGGGCGCTCAAATCGCGATCCCAGGGCCACGGGAAGTTTCGAAACTTTTCCTCCTCGGGGGGGGGGAAAAAATTCGCGCACTGGACCAGGGACTCTAGTTAGGCAACTGATCGCGCACGGCTGCACGCCAGGTTGCGTCCACCCGGTTTGCTCAAATTAGAAATATGGAGAAATTGACAAATATTTGAAATGAAATTCTTAACAATTTTAAATTTAAAAAAAAAAAAAAAAAAAACATCTAAAAATCAGAAAATTTAAGACGAAAAGGTTGTTTCGCCCTTAGATTGGAAGATTTTATGGAAATTTTAGAGAAATTGAATCAAAGTAGTGGAAAAATAAATTTAAAAATTCCAAGAATAATTTGCGAAAACGACGGAATAATGTTTAATTGAAAATTTGAAAAAAAAAAAAAAAAAAAAAAAAAAAAAAAAAAATGAATAAATTTGACGAATTCTAAATAATTTCGGTTGAATTTGTTAGGTCAGGTTTTTTAAAAGTTAAAAAGTTAAATTGATTTATAATACAATTAATTAAAATTAATAAATTAATAAAATTAATTTTTTTTAAAATTCGATATTCAAGTCTCAAAATGACAGTTTATTCCTCAAATAACTTTTTTTTAAATCATTAAATTATAATGAATTTAATGGACGAATATTATTTTTAAATTTTGGAATATTGAATGGAGTAAAATTAAGAATAATCAAGTTAAATATGAAAAAGAGTGAAAGGGGAAAAAGCATCGAACAAATTGAGGTTTGTCGATTAAAAGTGGGGAAATGTGAAGAAAACTTTTATGAAAATAATCCGCGAATATTGAATAATATTTCAAGAAATTTAAAGAAATGTTCAATTAAAGAGAAAATTATACGAGAAATTTACGAATCAAATGATATTATTGACTAAAAGAGACCGACAATTATTGCATTATTAATGAGTTTTAAATTAAATTTCCCATAATAATTTTTAAAAAAAAAAAATAAAATTGAGACAAGACAAATTGAGATAATCGACGATAACAGATAAAAAAAAAAAAAAAGGGAACACGAAAATCGACGACTAATATATGAAAAATTTGAATTTTATCCATTTATCGAAAAATGAAATTTTGAATAATAATAAAAAAAAAAAAAAATAATAAAAAGTATAATTTCTTGAAAATTTATTAATATCGAATTACTGATGATTAATTAATTGTTATTATGAATATCATAATTCAAAATCAATTTAATATGAAAATAACCAAACAATTTTGAAATAAGAAAAATAATGAAAAATAAGAGTCGATTAAATGTGAATATAACGCGAAAAATTGAATAAATTTGAGGACGTTCAAGAGAAACTATGGAAAATTTAAACGAGTAAATAAGAAAAACAATATTGCGATGAAAGGTTGCCCTTAAATTGTAAGATTTTTATGGTCGTCGAGAAATTGAATCAAATAAGTCGATAAAAGTCGATAAAATTGATAATAAAAGGATTAAAAGATTTCATAAATAATTTTAAAAAAATTCAAGAATAAATTGCAAAAACGACAGAAAATTAAATTTGAGAAAAATTCTAAAATATTTTGTTTCAATTAATGTAAATTTTGTTTAAAAACAACTTGAAAAGAGATTGAAAATAGATTAATTCGATTATCATAATTTTTTTAAAATTTAAATATGACGGAAATTATTGAGAGTGGAAGAATCGTATAAATTTAAATTTGAACTAAAATTAAAAAAAATAAAAATAACACTCGATGCCTAATCCGAAATCGACGGTGAATAGCGATGAATCAAGTTCGAGAAATAATAGGGCAATTAGTATTGTGAAAATAATAAAGTACCATCATTGGCATTGTCGAATAATTCTACGAAAATACTTTATCTAACCTTAGAATCATAAAATATTATGAATATAATCGACTACAAAAGTTATAGCTTAATTATGGTTTTTATAGAAAGTCAAATAAAAAATATCTCATTTTTATATAATTTTTATCGATGAAATTAATCTCAGAGTATAATAATTATGAAACATTAGGTTAATCGAATCAGACTTCAAGTACAGAATGATTTGTGTATTGAAAGGGCTAAATTGGTAATGTTACTAATATCTTTAAAAATGATTTAATAATTGAAAATATTTAAAATGCCCAATTTTAATGATAAAATTGGATGAATGAACTAATGATAATTAAATAATAGGGTAGATTAAATTTAACCTAACAATTCGATTAGGTTTTAGTTGCTGCTATCAGTAATATTAAAGTTTATTATTATACACATGTTAGAAAAAAAAATAAGTTTGAGTTTAAGAATTATTACGATGGCGATAAAAAAAATAAATTTCATTATAAGGTAGAAAAAATAGTTATTTTATATAGCAAAAATATGATTTGTTACCCGAAGAAAAAAAATTAGCTACTCCCCACGACTACCCATCTATAAACTATAAATAAATATAATCGGTACTAACCTTACACGGCGGCGGCCTGTCGATGGGTTGTTGCTGCTGTCGAGGTTCGGCGTTCGTACTTGGGTGCGTGTGAAAAAAAAACGATCGAAATAAAAACACTAAACGCGACGGTAGGAAACGAAAAGCACTCGATAGGAAAAAAAAAACGATCGAAATAAAAACACTAAACGCGACGGTAAAACGGAGACGAACTTTCGGAACGGCGGTCGACACTATACTGAACGTCTGGCGCGAGCGAGTCGCCGTCCCTTCACGCGTTGCTCTATCGGGTACTGTTCGGATTGCGCGCACGCGCAGCTCGGCCGTCATTGGTCGGAACGCGCGCACAGCTCGACTGTCGTTGGTCTGGTCGCGCGCCCACACATAAGCTATCGTTATCCCTGTCGCCCACGCGGCATATGACCGACTCGCGCAAATACACTCATGTTTATTGTTTATTAATTATTACATAATGATTACGTCATCAAGATAATTACGTATATATTACTATATACTATTGATAATCGATCTGTTCGATTGTTATGAAAATCGCGATTTTTTTCACGGGGTAGCAACACCTCTCGATAACGGAATATGATAAATGCAAAATGTAATTATACCAAAGACGTAATTGTATTGATTTTAAGACAAATCTAGTTAACAAATCTAGCTGCCATCTGAACGGTCACACGCGCGTTTTGTGGCGGGCTACGCGCGTGTTCGCGCGTCCATGTGAACCTAGCCTAACGCGCCGACCGTCCGACGGCGTCAATGGTCCGACGGTGGGAAATTTAAATCGATAAATTCCCAAACACCGATCTTCGCGCCGCCGTATCTCGGAGGGGGAGCCTCTCAGAGGAAATCGGCTCGAAGCGTTTCCCGAACTCACCACGTGTGACTAGGGGGCGCCCGAACCGCGGTCCTAGGGCCACGGGAAGATTTTAAACTTTTCCTCCACGGAGGGGAAAAACTGAGTCAAGGGGCCGGGTAGGCAACCACACTCGCAAGCGTGCAAGTGGGGTTGCATCTCGAGCAGCCAAGGCGCTAATCTTTAATTTTTTTTTAAAATTCGGTTCGCTATTCAAAAGTCTCAAAATGACAGTTTATTCCTCAAATAACTTTGCTGATCTTTAAATCCATTAAATTATATTGAATTTAATGGACGAGTATTATTTATATATTTTTATATATATTTAGATGTTATCGAGTCAAAAGAAATTAAAAAAAACAAACCTTCTTACCATCTTGGCCCTGTGAACAACCTGATAAGGCTGCAACACATTTCCTCGAGATAATTCGTCCATTGCTAAAACATTCCACCCAATGATTTAAAATTTAAAAAAAAAAATTAAATAAAATGAAAACTTCAAGTAGCCCTAATACCACTGGCTTTGTTGCTCTTCATGCTGGCATACACCGTTTTTTATTTTTTTTAGCTAATTCGATGCCTGGCTTGGACCATTGTTATTGAATCTGATGTAAAACCTTTAATTCAAGAAAATTATAAAAATAAAAAATTCAATAAATAAACAAACTGGCTGTTACTCTTGTTCTTCTGCTGTACATGTACATTTTTATGAACAATAATGCCCCTGGCCCCCATTGGTTTATTAAACAATTACAATGCAATGCGCAGGTCCAGGGAGGACAATACCCTCCCACAGTACCCTTACAAAAACAAATGATAACAAAATGAATTTAAAATAAAAACAGCTATACATTTATATAAATTATGGCACAATGATGTCTTCCACAATCAGCGACAGGGACTCCAGACTCCTGCAGCCAAATCATACTCGTCCCGGCTTCCACTGCAAGCGGACAGTCCTCGAGGCCCTGGATACATCCTCGATACCAAACGTCCAGCACCAATGGCACAGCAATCACTACAATAAACATCTTGTCCTTGATCCGGATGCTTACATATGCTGCAATCCAGTACAATACAATAACCCCCTTCCATGCCTGTCTATCCTAACCTAAATGCCTACCTATCCCCATGTATAAATCTTATAAAACTAGCTACAATTTATAAATAATCAAGTTAACCCTCACCTATAAAAGAAGGGTTATGTTCCACTACTAGCTGTTCCACTGCTTCTGCTACTGCCACTGACACTGCTACTGCCACTAGAATACAACACCAAGAAAAAAAATTTTAATTAAAAATAAAAATTAAAAAAAATATTCTCACTGTTGTTGTTGTTGTTGTTGTTGTTGTTGTTGTTCCCCTTCTCCTTCTTGCCCTTCTTCTTCCCCTTCTCCTCCTCCTTCTCATCCTCTTCCCCTTCTTCTTCCTCTTCTTCTTCTTCTTCTTCTTCCTTCTTCTTCCTTCTTCTCCATCTCCAATACCAGCTACAATGGCCCGACGCTCCTGCGTCCGACCACCGTCGCCGCTGCTACTCCAGTCGATATTGCTTTGGTAACTACCGCATTTTTTTCGTCTTTTTTAATTGACATTTGATTTCGTTTTTTTTTTTGATTTCACTTTTCTTTGTTTTTTTTGTTTTGTTTTCTTTCCTTTTTACCGTAAAAAGAAATGAAAACAAAAAAATGCAAAACAAGAAAAAGAAACAAAAAATAACAGAAAGGAAACAAAGTCTATGAAAAAGACGGGCGAAAAATGTGAAAAAACCAAAAAAATTCAAAAAACGAAAACTAGAAAAAAACAAACCAAAACAAAAATAAAAAAAAAACCAAAAAAAAACCGGCGGCAGTTACCAAAGCAATATCGACTGGAGTTTAATGAGCAGCGGCGATGGGAGCCGAACGCGGGAGCGTACGGCCGTTGTAGCTGGTATTAGAGATGTGGTTAGGTTATAGATGTAGTCCTGTTAAAGATGTAGTCTGTTAAAGATGTAGTAGTGAGCTGGATGATTGGTAAGTGGTACATCGTGCGGCTGTGGTGGCGGCAGTTCCTCGTCTCACCTAAGGTAATAAATATAATTATTAATAAACATATTTTACATCTACATAAATATTATATACACAATAATATATCATTATCAATAAAACTTTCATAGAAATTAATTAGAAAATAGTTAAATAACATGATTTAGGTCCCTTGTCCCCTTCATTACATTACGACTAACTTTAAATCAGAGAGTGTGCTTGAGCCCCGAGAATTTATATTATTTAAATAATAGTTAAAAGGCAGACAAACGGCATGACTAAAGTTATTAACATGGATTATTTCATATTTAGGTTCATTTCAATTTACAAAAATAATTATTTACAATTCGTCTATCGATTAATAAAAGTTATAGTACGATAATTGAATCTCCGAGTCAGTAGCTATGCTCGCGGGGAAATATTACTTATATACCGAGACTATTCATTGGGTTCTTGGCAATGAATGTTTCCATACAGTTTCATTTCAGCTGCATTAGTATGACCGTAGACCAATCTAAATAAAAACAAAAACAAATTAATAAAACACGCATAGAATTAACAATCACAAAAAATAATACGACCGTTTGACAGCGCCATAGTTGAGACGGCAATGCACAAAATACATGGCGCTAGACGATGACCCCTTCAATGCTCCAGACATCAATGGCCACTTGTATTTCATGTCAACGCAGCACAAAAAACTATAAGGCCGGTGGCTGATGACGGGACGACAAAAGACCTATGACAAACAATGAATTTAGTTATACAATGGATTTAAGAATAGAGAATTTATTTATTTGGGGACTAACACTAGGTCAGCTTTAAAATTTCAGAAAATGTAAAATCAAAGTTCTAATTGAATTTAAATTATATTGTAAAAATATATTTTTAATTCTCATCTTAGTTCTTTTTAAATTTTTATTTTAATTACTTAAAGTTATAGGAAAAATTTACTTTAATGTTAATTTAATTTTAACATATTTATTATAATATAAAATAAGGTGTTGAAAATAGGGCGATTCAGAGACATTAATCTTTAACACTGTAAAATATCAATTATATTTTAATTTAATTTTATACTAGTGTAAACATATATTTTATATTTTGGATTTTATTTCTTTTTTCAATTTTTATTTCAATTTTATTTAAATTGATTCCTTTATTATAGTTTTAATTATTCAAATAAAAACTATTTTTATTCAACAAATTTTATTCTTATGGTTACTAAAATCATTTATGAAAAAATAAGTTATATTTTTATGGGTTTAAGTCTTTGTGCGAAATGATCCGGCAAAGTTCAAATCAAATCGGATAATAATATTAACTAAAACTAAATTTTAAATATGAGACGCTGGTGACTGCTATGGGTGAGACGCTGACACTAGATGACATGGACGGCCTCTCACATACCGCTCCAGGTGCTGGCAGACTTACAAATGCTCACAGGAAATGAGTTCATGTGAGAACGGCTTGATGGACAGCAATATTTTAAGATCCAAATGACGACGAGGATTTCAACAGCATCACGAACATTGTGCAAACAATTTTCAATGTCAGTATGTCACTATTCTCACCTGTGTAAAAAAAGTTTATAAAATAGGATTTCAAATAAATTTACAATTAGATTTACAATTAGATTTACAATTAAATTAAATTGTGTGACAACACTTATATTAATAAAATAAAAAAACATAATGAAATAATAAAGAATTAATAGTTGTATTTTATTAAGAAATAAAATTTACCATCATTCTATGTCCATAAAATCACATCCGAATGTTATAAAGCATTTGGATAAAATTACTTCCATGATTGGTTTTTGTTTATAAATCTTGTTCGCCAAGTTTTGAAAGTTATAGCATAATGTTGTTACATTTTTAAGTCAAAGGATAGTATAGAAATGTTTTTCAATAATATTGAGGCACATTTATACACTTCTTTGTCGTTTGGATGTAATACAATCAATCTGCAAAAAAACAATTATATTCAAATATATTATATGAAAAAAATCTCCATTAAACGTACATATTACCATATACCTAACCATATAAGTTACATCTATATCTGGGGAAATATCTGAATCTAAAAAAACATAATTGTTTAAAAATGTTAGAGAATTGTATTACCTTTTACTTCATAAATAGGAATTTGACAAATTGAATCAAATAAGGAATGCCATCATGTCCGGCAAGGATAAATTGAAGAACAACATACTTTACTTTTCATAACATAAAAAAATATAATAGCATAATGAAGAATTAATAGTAGTATTTTATTAATATTTAATATTTACCATCATTGTCTATCCATAAAATCACATCAGAATTCTCTAAAGCATTTCACAAAAAGACTTCCATAATTAGTTATTGTTTATACATATTGTTCCCCCACTTTTGAATATACTTGCATAATGATATTACATTTTTAAGCCACAGGATAGTAAAAATGTTTTTCAGTAAGACAATTGCACATTAATACACTACATTGTCATTTGGATGTAATACAATCATTACAATCAATCTGTAAATACCGTTATATCAAAATATATATATATATATATAATTTGTATATTACAAGTACATATTTAAATTACCCAATGTGCTGTCAAGAAGAAAAACTAATTTACTTTTAAACCTGCAGCAGATTATGGATGTCTTGACTTGATCTAGTAAGACAGCGGCATATTTATACACTTCTTTGTCTTTTGGATGAAATACAATCAGTCTATAAAAACCATTATATTAAAATATATAAAAAATATATCTTTAATACAAAAACATAATTTAAATAACAAATGTTCTGTGAAAAAAACACACAAATTTACTTATATAATTTACTTATAAACCAGCCAAGATTTTTGACGTCTTGACTTGATCTACAAATTATTAGACAATTGATCTAAACTTCAGTGTTGGTAGGTCATATTTCTCACCTATGTGTCAAAAAATTTATAAAAATGATTTAAAAATTTCGATTAAAATAAAATGTCAAAAAACATTGTAAATTCATAAAATATAATAAAATAATGAAATAATACAGAAAAGATGTCTTTAAATAATATTTACCATCATTCTCTGTCCATAAAATCACATCTGAATTTTATGAAGCATTTGAAAAAAAATAATTCCATGATTGATGATTGTTTATACATCTTGTTCGCCCCAGTATTGAAAATTCTAGCATAATGTTCTTACATTTTTATGCTGCAGGATAGTGGAAATTATTTTTAGTAAGATAGTGGTACATTTATACATTTCATCGATTGGATGTTATACAATCAATCTGTAAAAACCTTTATATTAAAATATAAATAAAACATATTTCTTTTACAAGTACATAATATTTAAATTACCCGATGTGCTGTCCGAAGAAGAAACAAATTTACTTTTAAACCTGCAGTAGATTATGGACGTCTTGACTTGATCTACAAATTATTAGACAATTGGTCTTCACTTCAAAGTTGGTAGGTAATTATTCTCACCTATGTGTACAAAAAAATTATAAAAATGATTTAAAAATTTCAATTAAAATAAAGTATGTGAAAAAACATTGTAAATTCATAAAATATAAAAAATATAATTTCAACCTCTGTTTGGTCGGCTCGACGCCAAACCGCTCCCCGGCGACATTTTCCCAAAGTTCGATTTCGCCTAAAAACCAGTATGACCAATAAGTTTGTGTTATTTTTTTTTCCATACGTAACCTTTCCAGAATTATTGTTAATACATCTTGCTTGCCCACTATTGAATATACTTACATAATGATGTTACATTTTTAAGCCACATGACATTAGAAATGTTTTTTAGTCAGAAAGTAGCACATTAATACACTACATTGTCGTTTGGATGTAATACAATCAATCTGTAAAAACCATTATATTAAAATTAATGAAAAAAATATCATTAATACAAAAACATATTTTAAATACCAAACCTCCTGTGAAAAAAAACAAACAAATTTACTTATAGACCTGCGAAGATTTTGGACGTTTTGACTTGATCTGAGTCTTATTAGACAATTGGTCTAAACTCAGTGTTAGTTTGTCATTATTCTCACCTATGTGAACAAAAAAATTATAAAAATGATTTAAAAATTTCAATAAAAATAATGTGTGTGAAAATGCATTGTAAATTCATAAAATATAAAAAAATTATGAAATAATACTGAATGGTTGTCTTTTATTAATATTTAAGATTTACCATAATTCTCTATCCGTAAAACACTTCCAAATTTTCTAAATGTTTTTCAGACAGGCAGTGGCACATTTATAAACTACATTGTCCTTTGGATGTAATATAATCATTCTGTTAAAACCATAATATTAAAATATACGAGTATATAAAAAATTTCTCTACTAAAAGTACATATTTAAATTACTCAATGTACTGTCTGAAGAAGAAACTAATTTTCTTTTAAACATGCAGCAGATTATGGATGTCTTGACTTGATCTAGTAAGACAGTGGCACATTTATACACTTCATTGTCCTTTAGATGTAATACAATCAATCTGTAAAAACCATTCTATTAAAATATATAAAAATTTCTTCAATACAAGTAAAACAAGTGTTTTAACAAGTGTTAAGTTATGATAAGTTAAACTAAGTTAAATTCTATCAAAAGAATTATAAATAATAGTATCTCTTACCATATAAAAATGTCCTATAATGCTTGTGTTCTATGTACACTTGGCTCCTGTTATTTGATAGGATTGGAAGTGTTGCGAGGTATTCCTGGTTTTATTAAATCTGTGTCATTAATCATACACTGACTTGTGGACCATCCATTACCTGCAAAGTTAAAAGAAAAGAAATTTAGTTTTACTTTCATTACATTGCTGTGTTTAATTTTAAGTTATGATAAATTATTCTAAGTAAATTTTATCAAAATAATTATAAATATTAGTATCTCTTACCATATAAAGATGTCCTATAATGTTTGTGTTCTATGTACTCTTAGCTCCCCTTATTTGATAGGATTGGAAGTGTTGTGAGGTATTCCTGGTTTAATTAAATCTGTATCATTAATCATACAATGACTTGTGGACCATCCATTACCTGCAAAGTTAAAAGAAAAGAAATTTAGTTTTACTTTCATTACATTGCTGTGTTTACTTTTAAGTTATGATAAGTTATTCTAAGTTAAATTTCATCATGAGAATTTTAAATAATAGTATCTTTTACCGTATAAAGATGTTCTATAATGCTTGTGTTCTATGTACAGTTGGCTCCTGTTATTTGATAGGATTGGAAGTGTTGTGAGTTATTCCGGGTTTAATAAAATCTGTGTCATTGATCATTCAACGATTTCTGGATCATCCATGGGCTGCAAAGTTAAAATTAAAAGATAAGAAATTTAGTTTTACTTTCATTACATTGCTGTGTTTAATTTTAAGTTATGATAAGTTATTCTAAGCAAATTTTATCAAAATAATTATAAATAATAGTATCTCTTACCATATAAAGATGTTCTATAATGTTTGTGTTCTATGTACTCTTGGCTCCTGTTATTTGATAGGATTGGAAGTGTTGTGAGGTATTCCTGGTTTAATTAAATCTGTGTCATTGATCATTCAACGATTTATGGATCATCCATGGGCTGCAAAGTTAAAATTAAAAGATAAGAAATTTAGTTTTACTTTCATTACATTGCTGTGTTTACTTTTAAGTTATGATAAGTTATTCTAAGTTAAATTTCATCATGAGAATTTTAAATAATAGTATCTTTTACCGTATAAAGATGTTCTATAATGCTTGTGTTCTATGTACACTTGGCTCCTGTTATTTGATAGGATTGGAAGTGTTGTGAGTTATTCAGGGTTTAATAAAATCTGTGTCATTAATCATTCAACGATTTCTGGATCATCCATGGGCTGCAAAGTTAAAATTAAAAGATAAGAAATTTAGTTTTACTTTCATTACATTGCTGTGTTTACTTTTAAGTTATGATAAGTTATTCTAAGTTAAATTTCATCATGAGAATTTTAAATAATAGTATCTTTTACCGTATAAAGATGTTCTATAATGCTTGTGTTCTATGTACACTTGGCTCCTGTTATTTGATAGGATTGGAAGTGTTGTGAGGTATTCCTGGTTTTATTAAATCTGTGTCATTAATCATACAACGATTTGTGGATCATCCATGGGCTGCAACGTTAAAAGAAAAGAAATTTAGTTTTACTTTCATTACATTGCTGTGTTTACTTTATGTTATGATAAGTTATTCTAAGTTAAATTTCATCATGAGAATTTTAAATAATAGTATCTTTTACCATATAAAGATGTTCTATAATGCTTGTGTTCTATGTACTCTTAGCTCCCCTTATTTGATAGGATTGGAAGTGTTGTGAGGTATTCCTGGTTTAATTAAATCTGTGTCATTAATCATACAATGACTTGTGGACCATCCATTACCTGCAAAGTTAAAAGAAAAGAAATTTAGTTTTACTTTCATTACATTGCTGTGTTTACTTTTAAGTTATGATAAGTTATTCTAAGTTAAATTTCATCATGAGAATTTTAAATAATAGTATCTTTTACCGTATAAAGATGTTCTATAATGCTTGTGTTCTATGTACACTTGGCTCCTGTTATTTGATAGGATTGGAAGTGTTGTGAGGTATTCCTTGTTTTATTAAATCTGTGTCATTAATCATACAACGATTTGTGGACCATCCTTGGGCTGCAAAGTTAAAAGAAAAGAAATTTAGTTTTACTTTCATTACATTGCTGTGTTTACTTTATGTTATGATAAGTTATTCTAAGTTAAATTTCATCATGAGAATTTTAAATAATAGTATCTTTTACCGTATAAAAATGTCCTATAATGCTTGTGTTCTATGTACACTTGGCTCCCCTTATTTGATTGGTTTGGAAGTGTTGTGAGATTTTCCTGGTTTAATTAAATCTGTGTCATTAATCATTCAACGATTTGTGGATCATCCATGGGCTGCAAAGTTAAAATTAAAAGATAAGAAATTTAGTTTTACTTTCATTACATTGCTGTGTTTACTTTTAAGTTATGATAAGTTATTCTAAGTTAAATTTCATCATGAGAATTTTAAATAATAGTATCTTTTACCGTATAAAGATGTTCTATAATGCTTGTGTTCTATGTACACTTGGCTCCTGTTATTTGATAGGATTGGAAGTGTTGTGAGGTATTCCTTGTTTTATTAAATCTGTGTCATTAATCATACAACGATTTGTGGACCATCCTTGGGCTGCAAAGTTAAAAGAAAAGAAATTTAGTTTTACTTTCATTACATTGCTGTGTTTACTTTATGTTATGATAAGTTATTCTAAGTTAAATTTCATCATGAGAATTTTAAATAATAGTATCTTTTACCGTATAAAAATGTCCTATAATGCTTGTGTTCTATGTACACTTGGCTCCCCTTATTTGATTGGTTTGGAAGTGTTGTGAGATTTTCCTGGTTTAATTAAATCTGTGTCATTAATCATTCAACGATTTGTGGATCATCCATGGGCTGCAAAGTTAAAATTAAAAGATAAGAAATTTAGTTTTACTTTCATTACATTGCTGTGTTTACTTTTAAGTTATGATAAGTTATTCTAAGTTAAATTTCATCATGAGAATTTTAAATAATAGTATCTTTTACCGTATAAAGATGTTCTATAATGCTTGTGTTCTATGTACACTTGGCTCCTGTTATTTGATAGGATTGGAAGTGTTGTGAGTTATTCCGGGTTTAATAAAATCTGTGTCATTGATCATTCAACGATTTATGGATCATCCATGGGCTGCAAAGTTGAAATTAAAAGATAAGATATTTAGTTTTACTTTCATTACATTGCTGTGTTTAATTTTAAGTTATGATAAGTTATTCTAAGTAAATTTTATCAAAATAATTATAAATAATAGTATCTCTTACCATATAAAGATGTCCTATAATGTTTGTGTTCTATGTACTCTTGGCTCCCCTTATTTGATAGGATTGGAAGTGTTGTGAGGTATTCCTGGTTTAATAACATAAATACAATCAGTCTATAAAAAACATTATATTAAAATATATAAAAATTGCATTAATACAAGTACATATTTTAAATACCAAATGTTCTATGAACAGAACATAGAAATTTACTTATATACCTGCAGCAGTTTTTGGAAGTCTTGACATGTTCTACAAATTATTGCACTTTTCAATGGCTCCTAAATGTAGTCAATGAATTAGGAAACATTAAAAACCTTTCACATAATCAGTAATCACTATAAAGCTCTGTCAGTATGGTTGGCACATCTCAAATATAAGGGGAAACAACATAATTTGATCGTTTTCATTCGCATTAGTATTGTGGACAATTGGTTAAAATGTCAGTGTTGGAACATCATTATTCTCACCTAGGAGTATAAATAATATATACAAAAAAATTTTAAAAAATTTAATTTAAATTTAAATATGTGACAAAACATTGTGAATTAATACAATATTAAAAAATAAAGAATTAATAAACATATTTTAAAATAATTTGATATTTACCATCATTCTCTAATCGAAAATCAATTCCTAAATTATTAAAAGCATTACACAAAATTGATTCTATTTTTGGTTATTGTTCATACATCTTGTACACACTGGATTGAAAATTCACGCATAATGTTATAAAATTTTTCAACCACATGATAGTGGAAATGTTTTCAGCAAGACACTGGCACATTAATACACTACATTGAAATTCAAATGTAATTCAATCAGTCTGTAAAAACCATTACATTAAAATATATAAAAATTCTTCAATACAAGTAAAACATTGTGAATTAATAAAATATAAAAACATTAATGAAATAATACAGAATTAATAGTAGTATTTTATTAATATTTACCATCATTCTCTATCCATAAAATCAGATCCGAATTTTCCAAAGCATTTCACACAAAGACTTTCATGATTGGTTATTGTTTATACATCTTGTTCGCCCAGTTTTGAAAATTCTAGCATAATGTTGTTACATTTTTAAGCCACACGATAGTATAAATATTTTTCTATAAGACAGTGGCACATTTATACACTACATTGTCATTTGGATGTAATACAATTAATCAGTAAAAACCATTATATTAAAATATATATAAAAATTTCTCTATTACAAGTACATATTTAAATTACCCAAAGTGCCTTCCGAAGAAGAAACTAATTTACTTTTAAATCTGCAGCAGATTATGGATGTCTTGACTTGATCTTGTAAGACAGTGGCAGATTTATACACTTCTTTGTCTTTTGTATGTAATAAAATCAATCTGTAACAATCATTATATTAAAAAATATATAATAAATTTCTTTAATACAAGTACGTATTTAAAATACCCGATGTGCAGTCCAAAGAACAAACTACTTTACTTTTAAACCTGCAGCAGATTATGAACGTGTTGACTTGATCTACATTTTCAATGAGTTGATACATAATTCTCACTTAAGTGTATAAATAATATATAAATATAAAAGGATTAAAAAAAAATTTTGATTAAATTATAGAATATGACATTATAAATTAATGAAAAATAAAATAATAATAAAATAATAAAGAATTACTAGTTATATTTTATAAATATTTGATATTTACCATCATTCTCCAATCGAAAAATAGAACCAAATTCTATAAAGGTTTTCACAAAATACCAAATGTGCCATACAAGAAACAAACAAATTTACCTAAATAACCTTCAGCATATGGCCGAATTTCTTAAAGTTTAACTTCAATAGGATCTTCACCAGAGCATCTAAAAAAATAATTATTAGTTTCTTTAAGATATGAGAGTGCCAATTAATAAACAATATTAGAATATTTACCCTTCAAATGAGACAACATATGCAAGTCCATCATTTTCAACTTGACTCATTGGACCATTTGGTGTATCTACTACACACAATCTTGTTTTATTTTATTTTAATCAATTCACCCATGAACCGTGCTGATAATCTCTTACATCAACATAAACACCAATTTTGAAATACTTGCCCTCTTCACATACATCATCAGAATCATCCTAGAAAAAATTTACATTTTATTATATTCAACATACTTATTTTTATAAAAAAAATTGTACTTCATTTGAGGTTGAACTGCAAGTGGCAACGGATGTAATAACATCATTAGTATCTTTTGGTGGAGGAATATTTTGTGGTCTTATAAAAACTAATTGAATAATATCGTTAATATTAATACCATATTCGTATAGCGTATATTGATCTTCAAGCTGAAACATAAACATAAAAATTGATATTTATAAAATACTTCCAAATTAAGTTAAATGTAAGGATTTAGTTTGAAAAAAGTTCTCTTTATCCGTTTTAAAAATGTCAAATTAAAATTATTTCAAGTTTCTAATATAATTAGTCGAGTTAAAAGGTTACTTATATATTAAGTTCACAAATTGACTAATGAACAATGATGTTGTAAAGTCACAAAATAAAACTTCCAAAATGAATTAAAATTTTTCAATAAATAAATGTTTACCAAGATATTTCAATATAACTGTAAATACAATTATAATATAGCAACAATAGAGATAATATACTATTTATAGAGTAAAAATAATAATAGTATATGAACCTGTATATTGCTCATTATTTATGAAATATAAAAAAGTTTGAAAAAACTAATCTGAAACGAGTAAATATTTGTAAATGTATTGATTTCTTATGTTTTTATTATTTAATTTGTTTGTTCATTGAAAGACGCTATACATTAATAAGTAATAACATAAACAGCTTTACAAGTTGATTGAGAAGGCTTATTTTTTATATCTATATAAAAGTATGACTTTATATTAAAACAATTTTCAACTATCAAATTTTTCAAGTCAGTTTTACTGGTAAGTGACATTAATTAATTATCAAATTCATTTAATATGTTTGAATTATAATGATAAACAAATATTTTTTTTGGAAGAAAAAAACCTTACTTAGTAACTAACAAGTGTTAACTAATATAATGAAGTATTTAAAAACCCTAGTTGTATAAGAGTAGGACAAATTTATAACTTTATAGAACAAATCATAATAATACAGAAAATATTATTTATTTATTTCCAATAACTATATATTTAATAAATTTTTAAAAAATAATACTTTAAAGTAATGATTGCTGTTACCAAAACGGAAATTGAGTTTTATCAAATGCATTATCAAAGTTTGCTATTAATAATAAAATTACTATAGGACATAAGTACTACACTAAAGGTCATTACAGAAATTAAATGTGACTCTGTCCATTCAACAATGGAAAAAAAATAAAAAGAATACTGATATCATTTGAATTAAAATTAAAAAAAGTGCCAGGATTAAATCATTCACATTCCCATTCCCATGTTAAATATTGTGATGTAACATTAAATCGAAGGTTCCATCAATAAGTGGCCTCACTCTCCTGAGATTTTATAATGTATTATTAAATATTGTATCATATTATCTTATTTTGCATATAGCATAGATTGTTAATTTTCTAAGTAAAAAAAAATAAAAACCATTTTATGAAAAGGCTAGAGATCATGCTGGTCCTAAATTTAAGGCTCTTTGCTATAACTGTGATAGAATATCGTATAAACTTAATTTTTATGATTAATTAGATCTAAATTTAGTTCAAAACCAAAGAAAATAAACAAGTAAAATTTCATCACCTATAATAGGATTATATGGGCTATTTCATACGTCTGACTTAAAATTCAGAAAACCAAGTGGGAACACATTTGCAACAGCTGAAATCTATTCTCTCAAAAGAGTACCATGCATTTTATAATAAAATAAAGTATTAAAACAGTTACAGGCTAAAATTTGAAAATAATTTTATTTTTATATACAACCAGTTTTAAAAAATTATGTTATATTATATGAAAAATGTTAGGTTATATTAATTATTAATATTTATTTGATTTATTTTTGAATAATATACTTATATGATCATAAAATGTAATACTACCAAGTAGATACTAGAAAAATATTCAAGTTTGAACAATTTTAATAAATATTTTATTAATTATTACTTATTAGTATAATATAAAATTGTTGCTTGTTTTATAAATTAAAATGTTAAACAATAAAAGGAATGTGGTTTTACCAAGCAGATAATTAATTAATTGGTCTGAAAAGTTTTAATATAAATAAAGATTGAAATAAACCAACTGTGTCAGATATAAGCTATAATTTTTTACTATTAATATATTATTATACAAATTGTTGTCTTTAAAGTACTTAATTACAATTGATTTACAAGACTGAATAATAAATATTTTAAGTATTGTTTTCCTTTAATTTTACACAAAACATAAACTTTAATATTTTTATTGTATTTACTTGGTATTGTAATGGACCTATATCCTTCGGATTATATAGAATAACAATCAAGGCTCATGTTAAACCACAACTGTTAGAAGCATTTTATTAGATCATAGAAAAACTTAAAAAACTTCAATTACACCTATAACTGGTAAAGGTGGGCCTGAGGTAAAAGACATCCGTGCTTTACAATAAAACCCATCTACACCTAATTTTAATTATAAGCTAGTGTTTGATGAACCATACTAGAAAAAAAAATCTAAGAAATCAAACCTGTAAAATTCAAGAAAACATTTAAAATCAACAGTTTAAATTTGAACCTTTGTACAACAAACCAATATCTTTAACACTCTCAAAATTGACCAACTTAAAAAAATTTAAAAATTCTTGCCTCAAGACACACATTAATTTTATAATAATATACTCTTACACTTTAAAGATTTTAAAGCTAAAACAAGCAAAGTGTAAAAATGTAAATATTATAAATATTTATGTTAATCTCTAAAAATATTTACCAAAAAATTTTAATTTATTAGTTAATTTTTATAATAATATTATTATTTTACAATATACGTTTAGTATTTTGTTTTATATTTTTAAGTATTTCTCTCATGTATGATTTGATTGTTATTATATAATTACAAATATCATTATAAAATTGCTCCAATTAAAAAACAAATTGATTTTCACTAATAATAGTGTTGAGTAAGATATCATGTAATGTTTTTACCAAAATAGAAATTATTATACAATTTGCTTTTATTTAATTTTTTTTTTATTATTACAATGTATTTTGTTGTGTTGAACTGTTTTATTTTTAAATATTTTAAGTTTAAAAATGACCTACTTAAATTAAAGAAAAAAGTTTTCAATTTTTAGATTGTTTAATCAGTTATGTTAACTATGATATTATATTGTACTTATTTTGAATTAATGTTACAACAAAATACTTTGACCTAAGAAGATAATTTGAAGATTTTTCAACTGACTTGTTATAATGTATTTAGTTGCAATAAATTAAATTTTTATAATTTAAAATAATATTGTTTGTTTAGACTGTTTAGAGAATGATAATAATGTAAAACTGCTTCAATTTTATAAAAAGAGATAAATTATTTTCAAATAACCTTATTATTTAAGTTAACTATAAATGGAAGATAAAGTTAACTATACATATAATAATTAATGATGAATATACAACACAAACATAAAATAACATTTATATGCACTAGTTATTGATCAAAAATGCATTTTAACAATAAAAAGACTTACATGCAAATGCACTGCTTACCCTAAACAATGACAATGTACCTACCTAATATGTAGAGGTCAGAATTTTAAGCTATTTCTAAGATATTTACATATTTTGACTAAATTGAAGCTTTTGAACGAGAGTGAGAAATGTATTGTTTACACAATGTATTTGTGTAATATTTAAATAATGAAAGTTTATTTAATAAATAAAAGAATATTTTGATGTTTAAGAATATACTAATCGTTTAATTGTAACAAAGAAGTACCTAACGGAATACTTTGAAAACGGTTGGAAAATAATTATAATTATTTTAAGTCGTATGAACTCTTTTCAATAAATATCAAGGGGCCTACAATATCAACAGACATGCCGACTACAAATACAATTTGTAAAATTATTTAAATTGAACTAATCACAATATAATAATATAATGACTACCGACAGGATTAAAATGTGTAAAGAGAACCAATTTTATTTATTTCTTATTAGGTTTTAGATATCCTCTACATACTACACTCGGGTTAGTCGAGTATACCTACAGTGTTCATGTAAGTTTACCCAAGTCATTATCAATTTAATTATATGTTAAATCAATCTTGATGTAGACAATACAATGAAAAAAAATACAACACAAATTTACAGTGAAAATCGTAGATAAAAATTAATTCAATACAACGAGCACGTGGCTACGTATAAGCTGGTACCTAAACGGTCCTTTGGCATTTCGAATTCAAATTACGTGCGTGAAAAATTATGCGAATTCGGACAGGTCGATACATACTTGGATTGTGCTCACGTGTTTTACAGCACACGCGGTCGATAGAATCCGTGTGCGTGGTCAAAATTAAACGAACGTTTATTTTATAATAATTTCTTTCCAACACGAACGCAACAATAAACACGTCATAGTATGTGTCGAGTTAAAGGGGGCCCGGCCAGTACAAAGGGGAAAAGTTAGGGCGGTTTCGGGGTGTAATGTGAAAAACGGACGAGTGGTCATCGCGGCCCTTACCTGTTTGCCGCAGAATATCATCCTCTGTTTGGTCGGCTCGACGCCGAACCGCTCCTCGACGAGCTTTCGGAAATTTTCGACCACCGTCGTCCGCGACGTGGGTATCGTCACGGTCCGGCCGGTGTCCATTGTCCTCACTTGCACGTACATGGCGGCGGGCGACTGTTTTTCGTACCGTTTTCACAATGCCGACGATCAAAACGAGCACGCGACAACGAGCACTGGAGCAACGCGGGAAAAGTAATGCGGACGGGGCGCCGATCGAAGAGATGAAAGCGGATAAAGTTTTCGCGAGCAAATGACAACGACGACGTAGACAGGAATGAACGTGTCACAACACGCGCAAATCGGGAAAGCGACGCGACGACGACGACGGGCACGGTCCGGGGGGAATAGAGTTAGGTTAGGTTAACGATATTATTTTTGGAAATGTCGGGCGACGACGAGGAGGAAGCTTTCCCGCCCCGCCGCGCGCTACGAGCGAACGGCGGCGCCCGCCCGAATTCACGATTCCGCGAAACGCGTACGCCCGGCGACATTTTCCCCAAGTTCGATTTCGCCCAAAAACCAGTATTACCAATAAGTTCGTGATATTTTTTTTTCCAAACGGAAAAAAATAACCTTACTTCACGTTATCAATCACGTTCATCGACAGCAATCCGACGAACGGAGACTCCGTCTCTGTCGAACATTCCATAATCAATGATATTATAATATATTATATAATGATATTATAGTATAATAAAATAATTACTTTGATATTTTATCAAATTTATTTTGTGAATTTTAAAGAAATTTGGATAGTATCTAACAACAGCTTTGAGATCAGATGCACTTGTGTTTATGTGAAAGAGCAAGTTTCAAATTGTTTATAATACCTGTCAATTTAAAACTAAATTTAAGAAAAAGACTCAAAGACTGCAGCACCGACTTGAATGTAAATAATTTAATGTTTTCATATAAACAAAATTGCATGGAGATTATTTTTATTCCTATACAATATTAATTTTTTTGATGCAAAAGAGTTCAAAATTCTCCTATTTTAAATTACTTTTTTCATAAAATATGTAATACATTTTTTTAAATTTTTATTAGTTATAGTATTTTTTTCCTGAATAATTAAATATACTGCAATTATGAATTATAACCACTTATTAGTTCAATATTAAATAATTTTTGTACATATATTATAAAATATATGCAAAATTATAATTATTAACTGAAACATTATTTAATTACATGACTACTATTTCTACTATTAATATTATAAAATTTAATATAAAAATATAAAAAGGAGCTTCACAATCATTTTCACCCCAAAAACTTACCTTAGACGATATTATACTTGAGCGTTCCATCACTATTACATTATTTCAGCGGTTACTTTTCCGATAGTGATTTTGAAAATATGGCGTTGTATACAAATATGCACATCAAACATCGTCCTGGTGGACAAAAAAGATACTGATAAATATGAAATTAAATACAAACTTTTATTTTTTTACATATTATACTCACAGGTTGTTTGAATTATTCAAGACTTTCTATGTACTGCGATACTTTCGTTGAGCGTTTTCGTTAATATGCCAACAAACAGATTTTATGCTCTTCCATACTCTCCACTCTGTAAACAACTCGACAATTTCGACTAGTAATAAGAATCGTTTTGTAAAAGTTCGTCCCATGTTTGACTGTGTTCTAAAGAATTTTACAAGTGATTTATTTTAATTGTTGTAAAATATGTTGTTTATATTCACATAATAAACAAGATATTGTGATATAAGTCGATTTGAAAGTAAAATTAATTTCAGTCTAAGGAATTGTTATATTTTAAATTTAAATGGGAAGTTTTTGTTATATTTTGAACAAGATGTTATGCAATGAAATTAAATATAAATTGGGAAAAGTTCTTTTTAATGATTTATATATTTTAAAAGTCAAACAATATATATTGGTTGAGTAGTTTTGGTTTACATCACTGTATTGCCGCGTTTATTATTTAGTAATTTTATTTATGAAAAGAATTAAGTAACTCATTTTGTTTATAAAAAGGGTTAAACTTGTTCAATTTAAACTCACACTGTAAGTTAAAAATTGGTATTAACAAATTTAATCAAGTATATATATATAGTACATGAAAATTTAAAATATTTTATATAATTTTTTTAATGAAATGAAACTGCAAATGCACTGCTTACCCTAAACAATGACAATGTACCTACATAATATGTAGAAGTCAGAGTTTTAAGCTATTACTAAGGTATTTATGTATTTCGACTAAATTTAAATTTTTGAACGAGTGAGAAATGTATTGTTTACAACAATCTATATATTTAAATAATGAAAGTTTATCTAACGAATATAAGAATATTTTTGTATTAAAGAATATACTAATCGTTTAATTGTAACAAAGAAGTACCTAACGGAATACTTTGAAAACGGTTGAAAAATAATTATAATTATTATAAGTCGTATCAACTCTTTTCAGAGTTTCAGGGGCCTACAATATCAACAGACATGCCGACTACGAATAAAATTTGTAATATTATTTTAATTGAACTAATCACGATCTAATAATATAATGACTACCGACAGGATTAAAATGTGTAGAGAGAACCAATTTTATTTATTTCTTTTTAGGTTTTAGATATCCTTACATACTACACTCGGGTTAGTCGAGTATACCTACACAGTGTTCATGTGAGTTTACCCAAGTCATTATCAATTTAATTATATGTTATATCAATCTTGATGTAGACAATTTAATAAAAACACAAAAAAGATTCTCCTCGTCAGTCATACGAAATGCAAATTTTTAAAGGCCTACTCGGATACTGGATGTATTTTTATTTTATCCGTAACGATGGGAAATATCGTTTCTGAGACAATGTCGGCCAAAAATTACGACAATTTTAGTCGTAACAGACAAATTAAGACAAATTATCGTAATTAGACAATTTTTTTACAACAAATATTCGTCGATGCAAAATCGACACCGACTGGAAACACCACGTACACGTATGGCGTTGACGAAAGCACAGAAAAGATATACTAAGCACAAGTATACTCGTCAGTCGTACGAAATGCAAGATTTTTTAATAAAGAAATATTAATTTACAGTCGCTTGCGTACACGAGCGTACGCTTCAAAGAGACCACTCGTTTAATTCGAACACATTATTAAAACCTCACTATTTTTATAATCGATACTTTAAACTCACAAAACGCACTT
The DNA here is from genome assembly GCA_948098885.1 of Drepanosiphum platanoidis. Classification (NCBI taxonomy): domain Eukaryota; kingdom Metazoa; phylum Arthropoda; class Insecta; order Hemiptera; family Aphididae; genus Drepanosiphum; species Drepanosiphum platanoidis. Next base: position 26,663 of record OX402533.1, read on the forward strand.
TCACACGTAAAACCGAACAATTTAACACAAAATAAAAACTGAATAATATGAGAAAAAGAGCCGGGCGACAGTCACGAGCGAACGGTGTACTGTGTAGGCCGATTAAAATGAAATGAACGTGGGAAAATGGACGCCGACCGAGGACGACAAAACGTCGCGACGCAATAGCCGCAGCACCGGTGCTTATCGGTCGCACCGGTGCGCAACAGCGTTACCAAACTTTCATCTACAACGATGGGTATTCCATGGCTGCCGCCGATTTGTTCAAAAACAATGGAGTCTTTTTTTTTTTTTTGTCATCGGCTAGGCTTAATTCACGACTATACAAACGAAATCGTCACCAAGATTCCATAACGCCACTAAATATTAAAACCAATTTTTCACGGACTAGTCGGATACTGGACGAATTTTGTCCGTAACGACGTTCGGCACAAAACAGATACGATAGAAAAGATCGATTGTTAAACGACAATGTATGCCAAAAATAAAAGCAATTTTTTTTAACAGGTCGGCCGCTTATAGGACGTTTTGTCCGCAGCGCAGTTATTCGTTACGACTAGAAATGCCACGTACACGAGGTTGACGAAAGCACAAAAAAGCGTTAGCCGGACGATATGCAAGATTTTTTATTAATGAAATTTAATTTCACAGTCGCTCACGTATCGAGCGTACGCTTTATACGTCGTCTAGGTACTCACGGGACGTCCGCCGTCTTTTCTATCTCGGCTTCATCATCTCGCTGTTTTCGAAACTTCGAGCACTACACACGCGTACGATTTAATTTTCTGTCGCCTCGACCGTGACGGCGACACACGATCGAGAGAAAAATGTTCACGCACTAACGATAGTTAAGACGATTAACCGACGACGAAAAATTCCCGAAAAAAACGGCACCATTACGCGACGACGACAACGACGAGACTGAACGGTCGCCCGAGAAAAAAAATCGTAGCCTTTGACCGTGGTCCCGGCCCGTGTACCACGGCGGTCAGCCATTTTTTTTTTCTAAGCCCGATTTCGCGTTCAATCTGCGCCGTTGTTTTCGAACTTTCGATCACTTTACTCCCGCGCCGGATTTTATTTCCGTCGCCTCGATCGCGACACAAACGATCGAGAGAAAAAACCGACGACAAAAAACACGAGAACATTACGCGACGCCGACGGCGGCGAGACTGAACGGTCGATAGTCGATACACATTTTTCGGGTAACTCATACCGAGGTAAGTACGCGCCAGGCCCGACGGTCAAATCGTATACCACACGTGGTCACGGGTCGACGCGAGATCGAAACCGAATGCTGTTGCCAAAAGTTGGAGTATCATTTCAGACACCGAGAACAAAGAAATCGAGCGAAGTGAGACGGCGGGAACGTCGTGCGGGGGCGATATGTGCGTGCTTTGGCCTTTCGACGACCCGCATGACGTGATAATAATGCGGTTTTAGTGAATTTCTCATTACGACGTGGTTGGAACGAGATAAAATATTTCGCGCGAACTCGATAACGTCTTTCATTGACTGCAATCGATCCGTTTCGCCGGAAAATTCGAGCGCGAAACGTTGGAATCGCCGGGAATAGTGACGATCGGGGTTTTTGAAATAGCGAGTATTGACGTGTTATACGTCATACTTATATGTAGGCTCAAATTTTATTTAATGATATACTAGTGTAAAGGTCTTTTTTAAAATTTTAAATTAATTTTATTGTAGAATGAATTATGTTTTGAAACTAAAGTAATAGAGACACCTGGGGTGCGATTCTACTAATGCGTGTTGGTCGCATTGAGCGTAGTTGGCATGAATGTAACATTTTATATTATCAGCGCAATCGACGTAATTATTTAGCCTATTCTCTTAAAGGCGTAAAAGTCGTTTACTTTTAAATTTTATTATACTAATATTATCATATTAGTGTATTACGTCCAAAAGATTAGGTTTTTATAAAATATTATTCATATTATTTTTTATATTAAAGATTATTATTTTACCATGGCTTCGGGTTTAATATCATACTTACGTGGATGATACTTACCTACACATTATATTTATTTTTTGTAGAATTGTATTTTTAATAATACATTTTAAGTTTTTAATAAATTATTATTTACTAATTTTTTTAGTTTGTTAATGATAAATTAATTGTTATTTTTAAGAATATATAATTAATTGTATCTTTCCATATAGTTTAGATATTAGGTATAGGTATTTGAAATAATAACAAATTAATTGATAACGATATCATAATATAAGCCATATCACATATAAATACGCCAATAACGCTAATAACGACAGGCTTTTCTAATAGTTTCCGGCGTAATTATTGCAGTCCATTCTGCCGAATCTGCTGAACACGCAATAGTGGAATAGCAATACGCGTTAGATTTACTTTGGTGATAAGGCGGATTACGCTTAGTACGTCGTTTACGCGTTAGTGGAATCGCACCCCTGAACAGTCCATTTCAAATTATAACACAGTGTAAAATGTAATCTCTAATTGAATTTAATGTTATACTAGTGGAAAGGTCTATTTAAAATTTTTATTATTATTCTTGTGTTTTTGTAGCGTATTTGGAATCATTATAAACATTACAGCTACACATTACAGTCAATACGTATTGCTTCGTGCACTCTCGTAGTCTCGTGCGAATACCAATGACAGCAATGGCCTACGTTAGGTTAGCATTGAACAATACTTGATTAATTCGCTTCGGGTGTATCAAGTAGATAACCCCATACCTCCCCTCCGTAATTAATAACCCGTTACGGCCTTGCTATAATGTTATTTTTAAGAGGTTTAAGGGAATTTTTTAGGTCTAGTCTATCTCTAATAATTATGTTACAAAAATCAGAAAATATTTTTGTTTCTTTCCATGATAAATACATTTTTTTTATACCTTTAGGCGAAAACCTGTCCTTCCCCGAGTAAGAATTCTACATACCAATTTTTTTCATAAATCTATAGGAGGGGAGGTTCAAACTCCATAATACCCCCTTGAGCACGCTCATGGCCGTGACAACAATGACAGCTAGTATGCAAGTGCGGAACGCAATTTTATAATTTGAAAGGTTATTCAAACGCGTGGTGTGGCGCAATGGCAATGGCTGCAGAGGGTGTAGCAACGTCGGTGGTGGCCGTCGAGGGCGCGGCGTCCGGGTCTTCAAATGACCGGCCGCCGTTCTCCTGCACCCATATGGTCAGGTTGTCGCGGATGAGCCGTAGTATGAGCGTCGATTCGTCGTTGGTATGGTCGTCGATGGAGTCGATCTCGGCCACGGCCGCGTCGAACGCACACTTGGCTAGGTCATGACCCTGCCGACGCTGATGGCAAGCTTGGTACAGGAACACGGAGTAGTTGAGCATTAGGCCCAGCCGAACCGGATGGATGGGCCGCAGTGCGTCCCGGCTTAGTAGGTCAGCGCGCTCGTAAGCGACCCGCGACTCGGCCACCACGGCGGCGCGCTCACCTGCGTCCCGCGTTGCCTCGGCCGCGTACCGCTTGTAGTCGGCGAATAGCTTCAAGAAGAACACCGTGCTGGCCAGACCATCGGTCGTTGACTGCTGGGACCGCGTGGACGCCAGCCAGCCATCGACCACGGACACCATGTCAGCACACAGCGCCAGCAGCTCACGGTCCACCTGTTCGCGATACCGCCGTGCTAGCGTCGCCTCCCACGGGGCCACCGAGGCCAGTTTCTCGACAGTCAGCAAAGTGCGCCTGGCCGACCGTTTCGCGTCCAGCACTTGTTTATACGCAGTCGCCAGCATATTGTTCTCTTCGTCGCTCAGCGGCGCACTCGTCTCTGCCACCTGTCTCATGTACACCACCATATCCTCATATCGATTAGCTTCCTGCGCCAACTTGGCCTTCCACAGCCACGTTTGTTTCGTCATCGTCTCCTCGTCGTCGTCGACCACTTCCGCCGCCGCGCGGTAGCCTTCCGCTGTGCCCGAAATCATTGATTTTCCTCCGTCCGTGTCGAGTGTCAAGTGTTTGTCGTGTATGTGTTTGTCCTAGCGATCGCACGTGTTGTGTGATGAAGTAGGAAATAATACCAGAAAAAAAAACATTTGCGTGTATCAAACGTTTATTGGATATACTCAACAACCAAATCCAACCAATCGTTTAAAGCCGTCTAATAAATTATATTATAATTTTATTAATAATAATAATACACAACGTAATGATTACCTAAAGTGCATAATAATATAATAATATAGTCGAAATTTGTACGTGTCTATTCGTTAATATCTAAATTACATTTCGTCAAAGGCACTATATGAAATCAATGCTATTACAATATCATTATGTTAAGTATATGGGTAATATTAAAAAATACTCGATGACGGATAAGACAATAACTTTTGTGATTCATAAAAATAAATATCCGCAAAGAATATACTTATCATTAAAACATATTAATAATTAATATTATTATTTAGGTTAATTATTAACCTACCAACAGTTATTAATGATGAACAATATACCTATTACCTAGGTAGTATAACCTACCTCCTATTCCTCCTAAAATCATTAACACACAATATGATCTGATGGGGTCTTGTCGGGTGGCCGAGCCATCTGACCGCCCAACTGAAAAAAATCATCATACGAACACTAGTGGAAATAAAATTAAACTGACTAAGTCGTGCGGCGGTCGTGCCGTTTGTGTACACAAAGTTATTTGGTTAGGCCATCTTTTGGACGGATCAGATCATATTATTGTGTCTAGGCCCTAGGGGCCTGACGTTATTATTAGATAAACAGATTTGGAGTATCGATGTACTGTAATATATTTTACTTCACAGTTAATCTTAATATTATGTTTAATATTGTACAATATTTGTCATAATCGATTACAGTATATTTTAATAACTTAAATAGAAAACGGTAATTCACACCATTGATCAAGTAAATCGAATAACAATGAAGATGAAGACTGTGAGATGTATAAATAAAATGCATGTAGACATAAATTTAATTTATTTAATACATAACGCAAATTATTATTACAATTTTTGTTCTCATATATTTATGTGATCTGTAAGAGCTTACATATAATCGACACACGCTTAGAAAATTATTCTGAATTGTAATTTTTTAGAAAATATAATCCGTAAGAAGAATTAAATCATAATAAAAATCATTCAATTAATCCAGAGGTTTCCAACTTTTCATGGCACAGCCCATTTTGGATTATTTTAAATGTTGGCCACCATATATCAGCTGTCTTTATTTACTCATGAATAAAAGTTTAAATTAACAGTATTATATTCATAACGAAAATACATTGACAACGATATCGTACAAAACTAAATTTAACTATGTTTATAGTGACATTAAAAGGTCTTTCAAACATGCATCACACAAATTATTTTTTGTACCTCGCGGCCTCCAGGCTTGGTGGATAAAATTATGTGAAAAAAAATAAAAATAAGATTTTCATTTTAAATTACAATTAAATGATAAACTTAAAAGTTAGGTTAAAATATTATATTAATTGATAATCATCTCAATTCAGTGTAAAGAGTAATTTCGTTCAGTAAGATCACTCCCGAAATTGATATATTAATGGCATAAAAGATAAATTAGATATTGTAGACATCATTGAGAAATGTATTAATAATTTGAATTTTTTTTTGTGATAAAATTTCTAATAAATAATTTTTTTAATATAGTTATATCATTATTTTAATATTATTAATAAATTATTAAAAATAATCTAATAATAGGTAGTTAATGCAGTTTGATAATTAATAAACATAATAGTTATAAAAAAAACTAATATAAAATAGTTTTCTTCAATACAGTTTTTTGTGTATCTTACATAATAGCATATTATATAATTTACCCCAGTAAATATTTTAAATTTGACATGCTCTGTTGTTAAGAGTATGTAAAAAAAAAAATGTTTCATGATAGTTATTTATTTGTCAATTACAGTATGTAACCCTCCACAGGTTCAATCACGACACACTGGTTGGAAACTTCTATATCAATTCACATCGCCAAAGGCGTCCTCAAGAAAATTTTTCATAAGGTTCATATTCCTCACATTAACCCGGTTAACTCGATTTAAAATAAGTGATTATCTTAATTCTTATTTCTACCAACACAATATATTATAATATAAAATAAATTATATTAATTGCTCTATATAGAAAATATGTATAATTACTTTTAACTTTATACATAATTTTATAATTAGCCATTAATTCTTTCCCAAGGTTATGTAAAAAATATTTAATCTCCCCCATTCTTCAATTTTCGATCACCCCTATGGATACAGGTGTAGACAATTGATCAAATCAGTGAGAAAGGATGAAAAAAAACCGAGAGTTTAATATTGTTGTAGATAATAAGATACTTACATAAATATAAACTGAAAATATGGGACTACATTACAAATCTCAATGAAAAACAAATAAATTGAAATACTTAATTAGATTCCACTAGTATTATATTATGTATGTAATATTTTATATTTTTAAAATTTAAATTAAAATTTATATATATTAAAAATTACACGTTATATAAACTAATAATTATTATAAATTATAATTATATAAATATATCTAGTTTTATTACAATAGTAAGGCCATTAAATATGCATAAACGTTTGTTCATAATTTATTCAAAGTAATAATAGCTTAGAACTGAATTCATATAATTAAATAATAATACTAAAGACATATTAATATGACAAATTAAGAATGCAGAATGTTAGTATAAAAATTAATTTTTACTAAATATGAAAGGTGAGTAATTAACATATTAAGAAATATTTTTCATAGTTTTTTGATTATAAAATAAAACGAATTTATGTTACTCACTATTATTTATTGAACCTAATTTACCAATGAGTTTGAAATCTACAAAAAAAGCTTTCAATAATTATCCGAGTACAAATAAATATAAGAGAAATAATTCAAATTGTCATACTAATAGAGCTAGTCCACACATAGATAGACTACTGTTTTGGTTAGGTTTCTGAGACAAAAAATTTGAAAATAATGACAAACCGTCAAATTGTATCAATTTACTTTAATACATTATTACTAAGAGGACACAATTGATTGTGAATATAATGATTATAAAAAAAATTCTTAAAAAGTTTTCTAACCAATGTTCTGTAATCTTTTAGTTTACTTTGATCCTAGAATATTTTCTAACAGAGGAAGTAAAAATTTATTAAAAATGATATGACACATTTTTAGGAAAATATCATAGTGTGCTACTTAAACTAAAATATATATAGTATTCGATATTTCTTAAAATTAAAATGTATATTCATACGTGTACTGAAGTAAATTATGTACTAATTCAAAAATAAATTATGGACATAATTGATGTTAAAATTTATAACTATTGAAATTTACATTTCTACGTCAGTGAGCAATGCATTCCAATCAATATCGTTTTGAAATACTTCTTGGTCTAACCAAATCTGATAATGTTGCTTGAATTCACTTGATAGCTTTACTGGTTTTCCCAAAGCACTATTGATTGAAAAATCACTTGGTGTAAATTCATCTTCCTTTAATTAATAATTAATATCATATTAGTAAGTGATATATTAGAAAAAACAAATCAAAAATACAATTTACAAATTTTCCCAAAGTTATTTTAGACAACTGTTTTTTCTATAAAAATTTTTTAAAATAATAAAAATCTATAGAAAATTGAACGCAACATACATGGATAACAATTTTATAGTACTTTAGAGAGATTGATTTCATCAAGATTTTCCAAGCCTCAAGAAATAATGAAATACAATTTTAAATTAAGACCCATAGCCATTTATATTTGATAAAATGAGATGTACAATGTTTTATAGTTAAACAATTTGATGGATTCATACTAAATTATATGTTAAAAATTATTTATGTTAAAAATTCAGAAGACTTAATAAGTTTATATTTTTTTTATATACGTTTAAGTTCAAAATAAGACAAAATAGATTGTTTTTGTGAATGTTGATAATTACTCTACAATAATTTTCCGCACCAAAATATTTTTAAGTGATAAATTTACACAAAAAATTCCATATAGTATTTTATTAAATTAAAAATATGATTACTAAAATGTATTATTTTCATTAACATTTTTACTAATATTTATTTTTAAGATACCAAATATGTATGTATTTTATACAAATCACTGCTTAGAAAAATGTATCAAATATGTTTATTTATCATTATATTTAAATTTAGACAGATAAATATGACTCTTATTTCTAAGAACTGAACTCAGAATCAGTCAAATTTAACAATAGTATCTTATATGACAAATACTTATAAGTCATTAGTCATTACTCATTAGTTATTAGTCATTACTTACATATTGTTGAGAATATCTTCGCGCATGGAACTTATCAACCGCAGATCTCAAAAATCGTTCTTCGATTTGAAAGTCTGTTGGGCGAGCTTCAAGATCTAAAAAAAAAAGAAGATAAAAATTGTATAGAGTATAAAATAATTAGTTAAATACAATTTATTTTTCTGAAATATACACAATGAAGCGATCGGATAAATATAGTTGAAGAGTTTTAAATTATTGTAAAAATTTTAAAATATAGTATACTTAAGTATTTACAAGTACCTTAAAAATATTAAATAATATTTCAAAATTACATAAATGTAGCCTTAAGTATAATTAAAAAAATTTAACTAAATAATAAAACTTATTTAACAATATAATTTAATGTTTCTTTCATTTATTACCATTTCCATATGCCCAATCATCATTTAATCTATGTCGAACTTTTTGGTATATTGTACTCATGATTTTCATATTGGATTTTCGCCAAGCCCTACCCAAGTATTTAGCTTGCATTTTTAGCAGTTTTAAAATATAAAGTTGCATCATGGCATGTCTCACTTTTAGTGACTTTTTCAGTATTGGTGCTGATTTAAATATAACCAGCATCTAAATATGGATAAACAAATTGAATTTGAGTTAATTTAAAATATAAAGTACATCGAATATAATACCATGATTCTTGAGTGTTTCCACTTTGTAATTTTGTTCAAAACTCTAAGTAAATTGATACAAGAATAAACATTTCTCCAGGAACATAATGGAAACTCTCCTACTTCAATGTTATCTAAAGAAAGATCGGGCCCATCACCAATAACACATGTTGGAAAATCTAATATTGGAATCCTATAAACATTAAAAATAGATACAAATAAATATATTAAAAAGAATCAAAATATAAGTTTAATTACTTACGTATTTTTAGATGATACATAGGACACGAGATTTTGATTCAGAAATTTGATTACGAGTGGTATACAGTTTGCAAATACAAGATGTTGGGAGATGAATTCAAATTGATAGATGTGATTGGCTTTAAAATGTTTCAGAAGTAGAAGTAATATACCACTAATGGCTTTTACCACAATTTCTTTTTGTCTATTTATATCGGTTTCTAATTTAACAGACTCAGAAAATGACATTCTGAAAAGCCAAGTAATATTTATAATTAATAAGATGCATAAATTATTATAATTAAGTTACTTACGGTACATCAACTGGTAAAATGTCTGCAACAATATTGATTGAATCACTTTTGGCTTTTGATGTAGGTGAAGCAGCCAATAATATTTTCAACAGTGCAATCATATGCTGAGGTAAATTTGGCAGCATTGCCTAAAAATTTAATATTATTGTTAAATTTAGTTAAAGTCATAATTTTTTTTTAATTAAAAATTATTTTTGAAAAACATAAGAACCTGATATAAGATTTCTGCAGGATTCTGTTTTACATTATCTTCGCCCATAATCAATGGATTCCTTTGGATTGTTTCTTCTTTTTTTATTTGATAATCTGATAATGAAGTATACATATACTGAAAAATTGATAATTTTAAAATATATTCTAACAGTTAAGAATATTTAAAATGAAAAGTTATGAAAAGTTACTTGTTTCAGAATAGATATACTCTCATGTATTGGATCAGGTAGGCCAATTAGTGTTTCAATATCATTGTCCAATTTAAAACCCAGAAACTTAATTCTTGTCTGATCCAAAAAGAACTGTAAATCTTTTTGGCGTACTTTGGGTATCCATGGTAGTCCTTTTATTACCAATGGATTAGGAGGAGTCTGTGGTCTATAATCATTTATTTCTTGAATAGTCTTCATGCTAGAAACATCATCCATTCCTAACTGTTGATCTTCATAATCTTGTAAATCCTCGTCATTTTGGTATGATAAATCCATAACTACAAGTGATTCGTCTAACGAACTCTGTTTTATTAGGCCCTAGGAATGAAAACATAAAAATGAATAAATATTTAAAGGAGTAAAAATGATTTCATTGTATTTAAATAGTATCATATAGTAAACATTTTGAAAAAAATATAATAACCATGCAAAATATTTTTGTTTTTAATAATATACAAGCCATAGAAGCTTTACTTATTTTGATACCCTTTACAAAAGCAGGATTTAAAATAATTATACAATGGTGTCGTACTGAATATTAATACCATTAATAATATTAATGACTATTAAAATTCCTTTAAATATTTTTTTTTTTATTAAACTAAATATAATAATTAATACACTATATTAAAATATACAATTATTATTAAATACACATTTTACACAATAAAATATAAATGATCATGTTTATATGAAATATGTAGAAACATATAACTTATATCACTTATAAAACTTATAAATATATTTCTTTAACATAAACTTCTTATTAAAATTAATTATTACATAACAAACAAATATTAAGTCCTTTTTAATTATGTTCAAAATGTAAATGTACAAGTATATAAATATATTTGTACATAGGTAATTATTTAGCACTAAAACAATTGGTAGTTAAAGTAGACTAAAGGGATAAATCAACAGCTTTATTTTTTTAAAGTAACTATAATTATTAGTTAATAAAATTAACAAATTTTACACTAGAGATGTAGTTTTTTTTTAAATAAAAATACATTTAAAATAAATAAATGTATTACACTCATCATCAAATAAAATAGAACATCATGTACTAAAATAGTACATCATTACTCAATTATAAAAATTATTTTTGCCATATTATATGCATCTCATAGACGTGTGCAGACTTTATTCGCAGGAGAGGCCCACATAAGAAATAACTGAACCAAAGATCATTGTACTAAATAATAATGATAATAATAGGTAACGATAAAAAAATGTATTTTAACTTAAACAATTTATACTTAAATAATTTATTAAAATGTAACTCAACTAAAACATATAAGCATATATAAATATAACTATTTACAACTCCGTCGTCTCTCTGGCCACGGTAGTAAGATTTTTTAAAGTATCAATCATATGGTCAATATTTACATTATTATTAAGTTTTTTCTCAGTAATCGATAACACTTCAGCTCATTATAAAAAAAAAGCCACCCCCTCCCCCCGGTGCACACTCATATGATACATCTTACATTATTACCAAATCATAAAACAATTTATAACTTTAACTACTTTAAAATTGTTAAACAAAATAATCTGTATAACTTTTAAAATTTAAGAACAACTTCAAAATATACATCGAATTTCCGAGTTTAAGAAAACCAATCAACATAAAAGTCAACAGAACGTGACAAATTGAAATATATTTATCATTAAGGCCCAGAAGTTCATGCATTTGCATGTTTTTATTGAGTACGCCAAAAAGTTGCTAAATAAGTTATAATTTTATAAATTTGAATCACAACTTAACGAGTTCGAAAATGGAATTTCATTTTACATAATTTCACATATTTCGATATTTTTTTCATATAATGTGCATGTTTTAAAATAAATTTGTATTTTACAGCGTAAATAGGTTTTTATTATTTTAACAGTCCAATAATAAATAATACACGAAAAATGTACTTTAAGTAGGTATGTTAAATGGAATGTGTTGAAAAATATGTCTACATGAAAATAATTAGTAAAAATGTTATACATTAATTTAAGTACGAGCCAATTTCATAAATGGATGTTGAACGAAGATTTTTGATTAAAAAAATAGATTGCCCAATAAAAGTCGTTGGTTTATATTTAAAAACCTATCGAAATCACAAATTGAAAGCTGATTACAGCCCACAGGTTAATTTAAATAAGTTATTTTATTAATTTTAATTTGTATATAATATATTGTTAAGTATATTTTATATTTTTAATGAAAATATAATTTTACTATAATATGTAGGTACATAATAATTAAATATCATTAAAAAAAATAAATATCTGGGGGGGGGGGGTGGAAACCCCTTACACCCCCCCGTAACTACGCCACTGCATGCATGCAAATATGCATTTAATATTTTGGTATAAAATGTTGAATAATTTTTAAGAAAAATTAAACATAAATGTATTTTACAATTATTTAAATAATATATCTATTTTTCCCGTTATAATTATTATCAACATTTTATACCGAAATATTAAATACATATTTTAGTGATTTTAAACGCAAATTTACATGCATGCAGTGTGTAGTTACGGGGGTGTAAGGGATTTCCACCCCCCCCCCCCAGATATTTATTTTTTTTAATGATATTTAATTATAATGTACCGACATATTATATTAAAATTATATTTTCATTATAAATATAAAATATACATATTAATATATTATAAGCAAACTAAAATTAATGAAATAACTTATTTAAATTAACCTGTGATTATGAATTGATTCTTAAACACCCCCCCCCTCAGAAAAAAATTCTATCTAGGCCACTGCATGCATGTTTTGATATTTTTTAGTGCATGAACTTCTGGGCTCTATTTATCATAGAAATAAAGATACATAAAACTATTAAATTATTATTAACTTTAGAATAAATCATGATTAAATATTTTAATATTTTAGAAAATATTTTGTAGAAAAAAAAATGACATAATATCTTGATACTCCATATCACTATGGATTTATCCATATAGACATCTAGTAGTAAGTTTTAAGCAGTAATACAGTAGACGCTTAAATTTTAATGATTAATACATTTGGTTCTTCTTTTATAGTTTTTAAAGTCTATCAATAAATATTCAAATACAATATTTTAATAATTAATCATTTAAAAATAATGATTCGTGTAGAATGTAAATATTTCAATAGAATAAATAAAATATTTGTAAAGACAAATTAAATTATTTTAAAAAATCTAGTAATTTACTGAATCCAAGTTCAAGTATAATTTTTGTTATTAGTATCATTTTTAAAACAATGATTAATCATTAGATAAAAAAAAATTCAATATAAATAAATTTATCAATTGTTTACTGAATATTTTATCTAATATTTATACCCTAAGGTATCACATATTCACATAATAAAGAAATGTGATATATTTCTATTTAAAAACGCAAGGATTGAAAGAAAGAAAAAAAATCAGTTACGTTTTTCAAACTTTTGATATTTATAGAAGCATAGTATAAGTTCTTTTTTCATTTTTAATAATTTCAATCCTTGGTAAATGCCACATTATAAATATTTTGTTAAACATTCCTTACTTCACTTCAAATGTCTATAAATAATATAATAGTGAAATTTAGCATGGAAATGATTATAGAATTTTCTATCTTATAATCAATGACAATAGTATAGATTAAAAATACTAGTTTATTTCATCTATAACCATAGCAATTAATATTTTAAGTTGAAACAATTTTATTAATTTTAAATTATAATACAAAAATGCATATGCACATACAAATTTATTTTTATTAAATACATTTACAAAATATCAATGTTAAAATGTATTAATTAAACATATTTTTAAATTTCTTCAATCTTTTAATTTAAAGTATAGGTACTAATCGATTTTAGCAAATACTAAATAAATATTGTATTAAAATGAATTGATTTTCATAAAATATATAGACATTGGTGATACTACAATGAATTGTAATAACATTTCACAGTATTTACATATGATATTTTATAACAAATGATTTTCATCAAGTTAACAGTAATTCAAGATAAAACATGTGGTAACAAAACTTCCAAGCTGAACAACCTATAGAAATCATTCTTATAATTATATTTTATAGTCACCCAAATTTAGTATTTAAAATCAATTAAAAAATACACATTTTAAAATATGTCATACAACTTTATTATTATTAATGCCTAAATTGAGTATTGAATTTTATAATATATTTAGTTTAATGAAAATATACACATAAATCATAATGATTAATGAATTAGGTATGTAATATAAATAATTTATGATTGTGCAAGTGTATACATATACACAACATGACATTAACAAAACGGCACAAAAAACAGGAACACACATATTCTGTATGCAATCTTCCAATGACAAAAACAGAATTAGCACTTTCTAAATTTACCTCTTCACAAATGCTAGGGGAAGTAGAATCAGCGGTAAATTGACATGAAAATGCATTTAAATTATACGCCATCTAAGAAATTTTAATATATATTTTTTTTCTTTAATTTAACCACAAAGAACAAATTTCTACATTTCGATTAATTAGTACATTGGAAATAGAACACATCTGAATTTCTATGTTTCCTATGTTTTTGTGATTGATAAGTGATAGACAATTACCACTTCTATTACCCTTAAGATAATATTTATATGTTATGAAATATAGATTTATATCTTTTCATAAAAAAATCAAGCTAAATATTGAATTGAATTTGACTTACTCTCTTTTGGCGGGTACCACGTTTTTGGGCATTCATCATATCTGTAGAACTTGGTGGTGGAGAAGATGATCTCATTGATTTAATTATTTCAATTGGATCTTCTTGGAGTTCTGGTAAATCAACACTTTTTCGGTATTCATCTAACAAAATTTTTTTTTTATTTTATATAAATTAAAATTGTTGAGTGCATAAATAAATTAAATATTGATAAACATACTTTTCAAATCAGCCAAGGTATCCATTCCACCAAGCAAAACTAGAATTAACTTCCACAATAACAGTAAAACTTTTTTCATCGGATAATATGATGCTAGTCCACTACAAAATCTAGTTATCATTCCTAAGAGTTTCACTATTATATGGTCTTCTGAATAAGGTAAGCCTACAAATACCCAAATAATTTTAAAAATCAATCCTTTTTTTTTAATTTAAAAATAAATAATTTCTTAGTTACCAATATCTGATAGTAAATTTTCTCTAAACTCCTTAAATTCAACACCTGGTTCAAATTCAGATATTCTCAATACTTCAATAAATGTGTACAACACATTCAAAATGATTCTTAAATTTGTAGAATCAGTGCAGTTAATTTGAGTTTTCCTATGGAATTGAACAGACCTAGATAAAAAAAAATGTTGTATGACAATTCTGGATTACTTTAAATGTAGTATGACTCATACTCAATTTCCATATTCAGAAGATTTAAAAATACATTATAAACACCAAATTTATACAAAAATAGTACATTTTCTTTGGCATTTGTCTGTTGGTCTTTATCTGACTGACATTCAGCCCAACATCCCTAAAAAATGCACATTTCACTATGGTAATTATTTATTTGTTATATATAAAACAAAGTATAATATATAAAAAAAAAAGAATACTAACTTGCAGCAAATACAAGACACATCTAGATGCATTCATCCGCATTGTCTTGTCTGCTACTTCTAATGAATCAAGTAGTCTAGATATAACTAAATTTTTATTTTCAAAACTTAAATTATGCCATGATGGTTTAAGATCCAATGCTAACATTATTTTTTCAAATTCCTAAATAAAATATTACCAAATTTAGATAACATTTTAACAATAAAAAATATGTATAAATACTTGATCATAAAATAACAATAATTGAATAAGTAATAGGCAACATAAATGTTCTTGAAATATAATTAAGAAATAATGTTGTAAATTACATAAAGACTTATCATCATATGGTCAAAATGTTACTTTTATAAAGTGTTGGTGTAGATATTGAAGTTCAATAAATTATACATATATTTTAATTTGTTAAAGGTGGTGAATATTTTTAACAAAATATTTTAGTGTATAGTATAAAATAAATAATAGAGGGTTATAGTATAAAAATCAGTATATAATTTATTATATTTAGTATTTAGTAACCCAGTAAATTATTGTAATTATGTAAAAAGGTTTTCCATTCAATTTATTCAATAAAAAGTGCCATATTCAGCTATTAGGTCTCTATGGAATAAACAATTTTGATCTTTAATTATTTATACATATTTAACTTTTTCTATTACCAGAATGTTTGTTTGATAATCTTCCAATTCGGAGTAACTATACAATTCTGCCATTTCACAAAGATGAGTATCTGTGTCTCCATAATTGTACTCGAGATCAGGACAGTCAGACTCTTCCTGGTATAAAACATTGTAGATTTAAATAGTAAACATGATATTAGTGTAAGAAATGAGTATCTAAAATAATTTAGAATGATCTTACTTCTGAATCTTGTTTTTGTTTTCTGTTAGCCGCTGATTCTTTTAGTTTCGGAGCCGTACGCTTCCCATTAAAAAGATCCATCATGACACCAGTAAAAGTGTCACAAATATGTACTGTATTATGTTTAATCGTAGATTAGCAAATAGTTGAAAACTCGTTCTGAATACTTAATTCATTTTTAACTTTATTACATAACATTAAACTATATTTACAGTATCTATAACATATTATATTGTTTTAATTAATTTACTCAAAAAAAATAAAAAATATGAAGTTAATGTTAATAGTTTTACGTTAATAATTCAACTGATTAATACAAACTTTTGTATTGAAAAAAAAGTACCTTATAACAAGTATGCCAATGAAAATGCATTGGTCATAATATGGTTGTACATTAAACTTGCCGAAGAATGAAAAAAAATTTTTTTGTTTATACAATTGAAATGATATTGTTATCAACATTTGATATTATTGTTATCAGTTATAGTAAATTTTAGTTTAACATATGTTATATAGTCCGTGATAAATATATAGCAATTACTTATATGTTTCAAATCAAGAATTTACTATAAGATAAAAATTATAGCTTTAATTTTAATATTATTTGTTTTACGGGATTCCAGATTACAATAGGATTGTGATAAACTAACGACATTCTTTGGTATTTCAAATTTTTTGTTCGTATTTTTAAGCATTAAGTTTAGATTATATCTAATGATAATAATTATTTTTTTTAATACTTAATCTATAAAGTTTCGACTATACTAAACCCTACCATGGAACCACATTCGGACGAAAAAAAGACAATACAGTTTTAAAGGTGTTTTCTATTATTGTTTGTTGCACGTCATATTTTATTTATACCTTATAAATAGGAACCTATTAAAAAATTGTATCAATTAAATAATACACATAAACCTAAAAAATTAAATAAATTTACAGTTGCCATAGAAATTAATTAATAATAATTAATTAAATAAACATATTATTGAGAAGTTGGCATTTAATTAAAATAAATACATGTTACTCATATAAACTACTATAAATAATTTTGGTTAACAATTACGTTTATGGTTTGAATAATTTCATCTATTTCTTTATATTAAATTTATTACTATTATTAATTTCTTTTTTAAAATATCTAATGTTTTAAGTATAGGAATAGAAGTATATACATTTTTATGATCAAGTGAAATCATTTTGTAACCTGGTTCAATATTAATTTTATTATTTTTTTCAATGAAATCATATGCGTTTTTAATAGTTTTCTATTCTAGTTATCTAATCTAAATATTTAGCTTAGTTATAAGATGGTGAAGTTTTAAAGTTAATTAATGGACGAATATGGTGACTTTGTTTATGTAATTTAATAAATGGATGTAAATATAGAGCAGTAATTTTATAATTATTTTTTTTTTAATAATATTTTTTGGTTTTTGGGTATGATTTCCTTATTAAATTTCTTAATTTTTTATTAAATTATGAATTTGTTTAGTATAAATTATAGTTGGATCAGAAGTTAGTTTGTGAGTGTTAATATTATTTATAAAATCAGTAGTTTTTTTTATAAATCTCATCGGTGTATGCGATAACAATAGCATTAGATTTATTAACAGGGATGATTTCAGAATTATTAATTTTTAATTCATTTACTATATTGTCAATAATACTGTTTTGTTTTTTAACGAAATTATTTTGTATTAATATTTTGTTGGAGTTATTTTTATAGTTTATATCGGTACTGTTTATTAGATTAAATCTTGTTTGATTATGATTATTGCATACTGCATAGTTTATGACAGATTCACATTGTATTAATTGATTGAAAATTTAAAGTTTGGTATGTATTGAATTTATTACCTTTATTTAATAAATTATTTTCAGCAAACATAATACCAAACTAATACTAACTAAACTATAACTAAAATAGTCAAAGAGCAATGATTCTATATAATATCTAAATTCAATCTCTTTTACTAAATATTTTGTCCCTCTATGTAAAATTCATTTTCAATAATTGTATTCACAAATTTTAATTTTATGTTCAGTGCGCTCTAATGCTCTATACACCCGATGATGATTTTTAATCGAAACCGGTCATGACTTTTTTGCACTCTTACATATAATACTCAAGGAAAAACCTTTATTTTATTTTATTATTGTTTAAATATATTTAATAGATTGTATTAAAATAATTTTATTTATTTAATAATTTTTGTGATTATTTATAAGTATTAACCATTAAATTAATATAATTATTTTGTTTATTTATTTTATATTTTTTATGTATTATTAATAAATAATGTTTTACTATTATATATTTTAATCATATATATATATATAACTCTTATTAATATCACATGGTCGATGACCTGGGAGGCGATTACCCTCTCACCTCCCAGGCCAGTCCGTCCCTGGGTACTGTGGCGAAGTTATAATTGATTTCGTGCCAAAATGGTTTACCTAATCATAAAATATACAGAGCCAAACATTTTGAGTAGACTTAGACAGCATTTGGTACAGTTAAACTTCTATTCATTTCATTCAAATAACAGTCTACATGAGTATAAATTATAATGTAGGTATAAAAACATAATCATATATAAGTAGGTATAGATATAAAATGACTATTATATCGATAAAGTTATTTCAGAACTCTAAATTACAATATTCAAGAAAATAAACTAGTTAATTTTCTAAATTGTTCCTACTCCATATACGATATCAGTAACACATGAATATTTATTTTAATCTTATTGAACCAAAAGATAAGTTTGACAAATACGTCAATTTCATGGGTATGACTCAATATTATAGTCGCAGTTATAATGACAAAACAAACGATTAATTGACGATCTGTATTAAATAATTGACCTGAGGAAAGTACTACTAATAATTACAATAACCAATACAAACTACAATTATTATTAATCACGGCTACGATTATTATGATCGAAGTTAATCGAGAACAAAGTGTCGACAATACTTTTGGCCAAACTCCCACGAATAAACCACAAAAATCGATATTTAATGAATTAATAAAAATAAGCTCATACGGGGTGTATGATGCTTCCCCTGTCTAAATACGTTACTGATTTCATCAAATCTAAGTCTCTAATATTATTAACAAGTTAAGTAACGTATAGTAATATACGTTTGAAGGGTTTTTGTCAAAACGTTTTAAAACGTAAAACGGTTTGCCGCGGAAATATTCAAGGCATTATTATGAAGTCACGACGACAATGATAATGCTAGTATTTGAGGGGAAAAAAACATTCCGCTATTGAACGCGTCATTAAAACACCGTCACAGCGAGATTACGACAATGCAACGTCCATCACAATCTCAATCAACATCGAAAAACAATTACACGTCGATCTATTTTACGGACGACCGTCGTAATCAACACGACATAATTGTGCGCTTATCACGGTGTTTGTTTTTTTAGTATACACAATATATAGGATTGATATTGTGAGTGGTATGTCCGTTTAATGGATTTTACTAGATCGAAAAAAAATCACGGGCCTTTTGCGCGCTGAGGAATACTTTTTTTTAATTTTATTTTCGAAAAAAGGTTAGTCATCCATGCGCGTAGGTTTCGCGAGAGCGGATAGACGGGAGGCGCTTTTCGCGAGTGAGAACATCGTGACGTCACTCGTCCTATCACTACTCGTTCGACGGGCGATTTCGGCAACGGCGGCGGCGACGGCAGCGTACGACGTACTCAGGGCCAGTGTACCGTTACTCGCGCACAGTTGTATGTGCCTCTGTGGTCGGCCGGTCGTCACCCCGCGCCCGCTAATGGTATTTTACTATTTTCCTGTCGTCGTCTTGATCCTCTTGCTGCCACCGTCGCTTCTTGGAACGCGTTCCTCGCGAATTCCCGTCCACAAGCCGGTCGGGAGATCGTCGCGATTCGAAAGCGAACGGTATTTGTCTACAGCAAGTCTTGTCTGAATGTCGCACGAGACGTGAACGAAAATCTGAAAAAGCGAACACCCGCCCCGCTTCGTCGTCGCCACTGTCGCCACTGCCCTCCGTAGACTTGTCTGGTCCGTTGGGGATCGTCACGCCATGTCCGATTCCGGTGAGTTTTCGACGATACTTTTCTGACTGGTAGTCGGTAACTACTTACTAGTACTACGTACTTGTGGTTCACAGGTACGGTTATCCTTCATTGTGACATTTCTTTCCGTCCTCTAATACTGATACCGGCATAGTGCCGTTGATGCATTTGGGCATCGGCGAGATGAGCGATCACGCACAGAAATATGTCAGCGACAATGACATGAACGTCAACAATTCCTTTTGGAAGAAAAATATCGGAAATCTTCCTGGCAGGTTCGTGTTACAACCTAATTGCAGTATATCCAATTCGATATACCATTTTTTTTTAAATTTGTTATTGAGTATTTGCACTTGGTTTTTCACAACTATACATTTATTGTAGAGCAAGTCCTAAGAAAGAAAGTAAATCCGTATCTTCATCTGCGTCGACTTCGTTTGATGATTTTCAAGAAAGTGTCAGTGATGCGTGGGAAATTGAAGCTGAGGATGAAATACTTCGTATCGCAGGTAAAGAAACAACCATTTTATTTTTTTACTATCTTGTTTGCTAGTCGCTGTATTTACCTGTCTATCCTTAGACAGTTAAAGAACTCATATGAAGATGGTAAAAATATGTTATTGTTTTTAAACAATATAGGTACTCTTACATAAATTATATAGGTAATCTAATAGGTACCTGAATAAAATCAAAATTTTCCCTTTGATTTATTCGTAGATTTTAGTGCCTATAGGATCTTTCAATTTACCTATATTTAATTTAACTACTAGGTTTATTTTATATGTTGAAACTCAAAATGATTAATTTATTTTGTATTTAAATTAATTTTAATAGATCAAAAAGCTTTCCACTAAGAGTACTATTTATTAAAGATTTTAACAATTTAATAACTTAATAAGGTCTATTAACCAAGTAATATTTAGACTTCTTATATTCCACTGGCATTTAAATACTTTTATCTGTTTTCACTCATTAAAAAAATAATCAATTATATTGATAATTTAAACAAATATTGATGTTTGGTAAAAAATATTATCATTAATATCTGAAAGTTAATGTTGGTCTTAGAATTTTTAAAAACATACTTACATTAAAAATTTCAAATAATACTACCTAATTATATACATTTTATATTGTCTGAGATGTTATAATGAATTGAAAAATTTAATATTGCTATGAATTTGTGTATATCTACCTCTCTAAGTAAAATAATTAATAATATAAACAATTTTACCATAAAAAAAAAGCTGGTCATAGAATCATTGAATTATTCATATTATAACATGTCGTGTTATGTAGAGTTGGTATAGCTCGTGTTTTTAAATTGTTGAGTTGTCTCACATTCGAAAACAAGCGACCAGGAGTGTGGTTTAATTTTTGCTCATTAAAATTCTTTGGGGTAAAATTTAAATTTTTAAATATTAATTTTTCTTATGTAAAATATTGTTGAATTTTATGAACATTTTTTTATGTTTTTATTGTTTGATTTATTAACTTTGTGGTGTTAGTGTATTTTTATGGCTTTAAAATATTTTCAATGGTTTTTTCAGTATTAATAAATGCATTTTAATTATTTATATGTACTTACAACATATAAAATATATTTGTTAATAATTAACAAGCACTTTCATATTTTTAAATACTAATTTCTATTTCACAAAATTTGCCTAAAATAATTTTTTAATTAATTTGTCATGCATTTAATTTTTAATCGTATAAACTTGTTCTTGATTAGTAATTTTCTCTATAATTGTTTCAATATTTGTATCATTTACAAAATGCATTACAATACATCTGATGGTTTAGAATTACAGATTTGGCACTTCGATTATACATTAAATTTGAATTATAAATATTACGTATGTAATTTTTTTTGGCTTATTATGTTGTTTGCCAGTACTTTTTATAAACTCTAGTAGTTTTATTTTGTGCTTTTCAAATAATTGAATTTTCAGACGTGAAAATATCAAAACGTGTGGCCCATTCTGCTGCTGTCAATGTAATAAATAGTCATAAAGCTTCGATAGAGGAAATTCATAAATCGAAAAACTACTCCAATTCTGATAGTAAGTCATATTATTCTATGAATTTCACATTTATAATTATAAAATTTAATCAAACATAACATGACATGATTTTTCATCATTTTCTGTAAAACTTTGTTGTGTGAACGTACTTCAATTGTCGTTATCATTATTCCATTTAGTAATTTACAGGTAATATTAAAATTGCATTTGATATTACGTAGTAGTTTAATTTATTAACAATCACCTAAAGTTAATTATTAAAAAACTGTTGAATTTATTATAATGTGTGTATTGAAAAATTAAAAATAGATTGTTTTTATTTTAATTTTACTTTAATTTATTTTATCTGTTGATTAAATTAATTAAATACCTACATCATTTATTTTGTTTGAACAGAAAAAGAATCAAATTCACAATCTAATAAAGAATCTCGTCATACTGAGAATAGAGTGCATTTTTCCAGTAAGTCATGAAACAAATATGTTATTAAATATTTGAAGATAATATATTTTTATTTTATTTAAGATGCTGATGTCGATAGCAACAAATTAGCAAAATTCCAGGTGTTGCTTGAAAGTGATTTATTACTCTTAGAAGATTTGAAAAAACTTAGTTGGTCTGGAGTGCCAGTAGAAGTACGTCCTATGACTTGGAGACTATTAGCAGTAAGTTAATGATTTTCTACTTAATTTATATATGTATAAAATCACAAAATATTATTATCTATTGAAAAGTTGTCTAATCTTGTTTATTACCTACAATTTCAATAACATTAATACTTTTAAAAATCTGAGATATCTCAGATAAATAGTTCAGAAATGATTAGATTACAATGATTTATTATTAATAATAAATACTAAACAATTTCAATTTTGTGATTACAAATGAATTTTTGTCATAGCTTTTATTATTTTACAGGGCTATTTGCCGACAAGTTCTGAACGTAGACAACAAGCACTCGATCGAAAACGAATTAACTATGCAAACCTTGTCAAACAGTATTATGACACAGATAAAGATGAAGTGTACAAAGACACTTATAGACAGGTTCATATTAAGAAAATATATGATTTTGATTTCCATAGTTATTAAACTGTAAAATGTATTTTTACTGCAGATTCATATTGATATCCCACGGATGAGTACTCCTCTATTTCAACAAACAATAGTACAAGAGATGTTTGAAAGGATCTTGTTTATCTGGGCAATTAGACATCCAGCATCTGGTTATGTTCAAGGCATGAACGATTTAGTTACGCCTTTTTACATTGTCTTTTTACAAGAATATCTTCCTATAGGTGTGTACTAAAAAATGGTTTATAGGTTTACAGTGGTCAGGAGGGAAGGCAGCAACGGTAACCCATATTTCCCTCCCTGGTCACGATTCTAAAAGAAGAAAAAAAAGGTCATAGTTTAAGTGGTCATAGCTTTATTTAGAGTTCCAAGAAAGATAGAAAATTCTCCGCAACCCCTCTTTTAAAGAAGTTATTTTTATACAATGTTGGAAAACTAAAAACTTAAAATATGTCAAGATATAAGACCCTTATAATATTATTATTATGATTATTTTATTTTATACATTATTTTAATTCATGTAGTCATATAAGCTAACTATAGAAAAGCAATGGCTGCGTAATTTTTGCTATTTTTAGAATTGTTAATTATGTTTTATAACATTTAATATAAAATTACTCATTTGAATGGAGTGTTTGAAAAATTATTATTACATATATAAATTAAATTTTTTCATAAGAATTTTTTTTTATACATAATCTAATATATTATACATAAGTTTATACAATAAAAACTACTTCAATTATTATTAAAATAATAATTACCTTATACTTACATATTATATATATAAAAAAAAAAAGAGAGACCATCCTTATTAAAGAAGTTTCTTCTTAAAATAGTAGCCGGTTACTTCCCCTCTAAAATACATTATTTATATTATAAAAATGTAAAATTACTGTATAATATTTTAAGGTACAAATATTGAAACACTTGATGTTAGTACAATATCAAAAGAGAATCGTGACGCTCTTGAAGCTGATTCATTTTGGTGTTTGTCTAAATTCTTGGATGGTATTCAAGATAATTACATTTTTGCTCAGCTTGGTATTCAGTATAAAGTTAACCAGCTAAAAGAGCTAATTCAAAGAATTGATGGTGAGTTGGTTTTTTTTTTAAATATTTTAATTTATAATGAGTTCAATATGTTTTTAGGTACACTGCATGAACATTTGATGAAGCATGGAATTGACTACTTACAATTTTCATTCAGATGGATGAACAATTTACTAACAAGAGAATTGCCTCTAAGGTGTTCAATACGATTATGGGATACATACCTGGCCGAGTCTGATTGTTTTGCTACATTTCAGCTTTATGTATGTGCTGCATTTTTGTTGCACTGGAGGCAAGAATTACTAGAAGAAAAAGATTTTCAGGTAAAAAAACATTAATGACTGTATCTTGATTCAATCAATTTTATTAACCAGTTAATAATTTTAGGGTCTTATGATTATGTTACAAAATTTGCAAACACAAAATTGGACTGACGCAGATATCAGTTTATTAGTAGCTGAGGCTTACCGGTTAAAGTTTACATTTGCAGATGCCCCTAATCATTTGACTACGAAAAGATGATAATTTTGTGACATATTTGTTGGTGGCACACCTATACATATACCGCGATCCGTATTTATTATTATTAGTTCTAATAATTATAATTTATTGTTTCTTATTCTGCCGTTACAAATATTTATTTTAATTGTACACATTTGAAATTCATCATAATTTTACATTATTACGTTAATTGTATACATTATTGACAACCGTCAAAGTTATGTAGTTTATTCTTGTTTTTTATTTTTATTGTTATTGCGCTCCCAAAAAACAGGGTTTTTTGATGTTTACTATCATTGATGTGCATATTATATACATTTATTTTTTTTATTACTATTATTATTATTATTACTTTATTGGTATTAGAATAAACGATCATTAAATAAAAACAATCCATGTTTTAATGAACAAAGAAAAAAACATGATAATATAAATTCTCTGTATTCATTTATAATACTATTCATGCCTAAATGTTTCTGTTAACTCAATTTTAATATATATTGTAATATTGTCATGTAATTAATTTTATTATAGGTATATATGTGTGTATTTACGTATATATATACATACATATATTTATAATTTTAGTTATAGTAGAACTTGTCCGTTTCTGCAAACTTTACAGTTAATAGAAGCGTCACTTTCACTAGTAAATTTAAAGCATTTTATATTCCCCCGTATAATAGATTTTACTAAAATCAAGAGTTCTCAATTTAGACTTGAAATTTTAGTATTAAATTTAAAATGTTGTCTTATTCACACGCTACATTTGAAAACCTTGATGAAAAACCATCACCAGTTAAGTTTGTATTGAGTTACATTTATTTTTTAAGCAACTGTAGTTGTTTATAGAATTTATTTATTCAGGAATAAAAATCTGGTTATCCCTGTACAGATCAAATATTTTCAAAATAATGATAAATCTAAGATCTTATATTTTTTATCTTTGTTTTATTGACAACCGAAAAAACACATTTGGTCTTGTTTATTACTGCAATGTATTGCGGTTTTGTACGAACAGCTAAAGTGAATTGGTTCAATTTAAATGTGACTATGCATTTAAATTAAACCTACTCTATTTCGGGTGTTGTGGTTCCTTGCTGAGAAACGCTTAATTTCATCCTAGTCTAAAGCTAAAGAAATAAAATATTTACACAAACCTGCTACACAAAGTGCAACAACCTTCCTCAAATGACATGGAAATTCTTCACACACAGTTTGTTTATAACTATGGTGAATGCCCGAATTAATAAATATGACTTGCTTATATAACGTCATGTAAATTTAGTAGGTGCTTTCCAAAATGCACTTTACAACAGTGACATACAGAATCTTTTTCATTAAGTTCTGATTAATGACCACAATATAGTATAAATATAGTATAAATGCTATAAGTAGCCCTATAGTATAAATGTAACAATTGTTGGTTATAAAAATTTCTAGAATGTTAGTATAAAAGATTATATTAAAAACAATTTTAACAATTCATTCAATAAATGTATCTACTAATCTATAAGATTCAACAACTAACAGATATCATTTTTTAATTTTATTGTTTTGATTTTGAATAGCACACAAGACACAACGATAAGCTACAGATTTTTTGTAATAATCCAGTCATAATATCAAACAATCCATTTAACACAAATTTGTAAACCACACCTAAATAAATTCATTTAACTGTAGTTATTTTATATGTAATTAAAAATATTGATATATCATACTAAAACTCGAAATCATAATTTCAATGGCTACATTCAATTATTCATCCACAACTTAATGGTGTCATCAAAATGATCTGAAAATTAAAACATTAGTCCATTAAATTAAATTAGAATTAATAGTTATAATTTTATTACTTAAGAATCATTTGAACTAGTTGATATATCAGAGTCTGAATCATCACCAAAACTTTTGATTTCTGTATTCCATTTACAAGCAACCCTGGCAATTTCATCAGCAAAACTTTTATGAGGAAATTGCACAGAAACTCTTTCATCGGGTGGTAAGTCTAATGCCACTTTACGAACCTTATTTATGTATTCGTTTTCTTTTTCACAACATTGTTCTTCATCTGATAACTCATTTAACAAAGGATGTTTTTCCAATAATTTACCTTCACGTTGCCTCCATTCTTCTTGTTTATTTTTGAGGGCCACTTTTAATTCCGACATTAAATTATGATTGTTAGACTTATCGAATATTTCTTCATCACTACATTTGTTATCTGTGTTTTCTTTACGTTCTTCAGAAATTCCAACAAATAATTCATCTTCATAAACTGATTTTACTGGTTCATTAATTTCTGTGTCTTTAATATGACCGACTACTTCAATACGATCATCAGGTAAAATAGTTTTATTTCTCTCCTCATTATTATTGGTCTTGAGACAGTATATTTGTAATGTTGATACAAGTTCATTAAAAACATTCACTTCTTTTACTAAAACATTTAATGTGTTGTTTATATCATCAATACAGTATGTTGAGGAGTTATCAATCGAGTCTTCCATAAACTTCACATGGACCATCATATTCTGTAGGAATTGTCGAACACTACATATCTTCAATTTTAAATCAGAAGTATTAGTATCTTTATTTTGATGATTTATCTGCTCAACGTTATTGTTTTTAAACAGTGAATAGATATTATACTCTTCAGATAAAATATCAAAAGAATTTGAATATATTTTTTCAATTCGGTCAATAGTTTTAATCAGCCGGTTCATTTGCGAAGAACTGTTGGATGTCCATAGAATTGGACAAAAACATAATGCAGACTGTTTCAAGAATTCTGACTGCAATAAAAAATATGTATATTTTGCTTTCTGAAAAATAAATGAATTGATTAAAATGATTAAATTATATTGTTTTTATTAAAAATCATATTTAAATAGTCAATTTAAACTTAATTTCTAAAATATTTTTGATCTTTCATATTTCATACATAATTTACGTTAGGAGTAGAAAATTGAAAAGGTATTTTATATAATATTTGAAGTGGGAAGCCTAGAATTTATCACTAATTAACCAGACTACAAGATATTATATATAATATCCAATTTTCAATGGTCAGAATAAAATACCTATACAATTATTATGTAATTTTTAATATTTTAAACAATAATCAAGTTTATGTTAAAATATTTTAATTATTTTCAAATTTAAAGCATAAAACTGAATTCATACAATATTTTATGAAAATAATTTTGTCATAATACTATTATAGATTTAACAGATTATAATAGATTTAACAGCGAGAATTCATTTCAGAAGATACCATAAATACATAAATATTTTAGTTTGTGCGAAACATACATTAATTTTAAAATTAAATAATGGATAATCAAATCTATTAAAAAGTTAAATCAATGCTTTTAAATCTGGTTCAATTATTTTTAAAATATTTTTCATAGTGACAACAGCAAATTACTTACATTTATATTATCTAAAGATGTATTTTCTAAATCGATTTTGCAATCTGAAAGGTATAAATACACTATATTGGAGACAGAGTCTTTCAGTGGAAAAAATGTATGAACTTCAGATATATTATATACAAGACTATTGATTAAATCTTGAATAACTCTTAAAAGTAGGATTTTTAACTCTGGCATCAGTAAGTAGATGAAGGCATTAACATTCTTAGTTGCATATGAATAATCACAACTGAAATCAACATATAATTCAACAAAAATAAGTTAATTAAACATGATTGTCAATTAAATAATAATTTATATACTTCAAATTCTATTTAGTTTTAGACATTACCTATTATAGAGAGAATGAAGATTATTACATTCATAAAGAAAATGAGTAGTTTTTTGTAAAAGCAAAGATGATTTTTTCATAGACCCAACAGTTCTTACGATTGTATTTTTAATTTTTCTATTTTGATTTAAGCTATATAATATATTCATAACTACATAGCCAAACCATAAAAATAATGTGCCAACTGCTGTCCATTCATCACAGTATTCTGGTATAAATGCATTCAAAATACCACAAAATGTACATAATATAAGAAGAATCAAACTGAAAATTAAAAACATTAATTATTTAAATACAGTTGAGTAAAAATGATGTATATATTATTATAGATTTGTAAAACCACCACATTAAGCAGATGTATGCAATTTACAATATAAAGTAAAACCATTCATAAATTAATAGGAAAATATTTTAAGTACTATATCATTTTGTTAACACTTATGTACCTAAATTAATTAATTTTACTAATGACAAATTAAACATTGTAAGTACATACTTAATAAATTACTTTATTACTTGTATTTGAAGTTCAATAATTTACCTATTTTGTTTTGTAAAAAACAATGGGTACTTTAAGTGATTTGTTGGAATAAATTCTTTAATAAACGAAGAATCTTCTTTGAATATAAGTTGACTTTCTAAAATTATTTTAATTAATGATGAACACAATCCAAAATCCTAAAAAGAGAAAAATCTATAAAATGTGAATAAAGAAATAAATTAGTTTTACAAAAATATAAAAAATTGAATGTTTATTTTAATATGATACCTACAGAAGTATTAATTGTTACAACTTAAATATTATACAAATAGTTGATACATTTTAGAATAAATTAAAACGGGTTCTTTTTTTGTCCTTAATTATACTATAACTTGATCCAATTTATATTTCTAGTAAAATTTAGAATATTTTGGGTATGTAATTAAATAGTTTAAATTATTTATAGAATATTGATTGATATTTAAAGCTTATTAAATAAAATAACGAAGATCCATGGTTTGGTAAAACAATTACGATTTAAATAGTTAAATAGCTTACATTTTGGATTATTACTAAAATAAGTAATAGTATGTTTTTAAATCTATTTTTGATTACACTTAGTTTTATCCTTGACAAAATTAATGATTTAGAAAATAGTATAATTCAATTTTAGACCTAAATGAGTATCTAATCATGTATTACATACCTTTGTATGGTTTTGAGTCAGTCTGTTAATTTTCTTTGAGCATTTTTGTTCTTTTGTGCAACTCTACAACCAAATATAATTATTATACATTATTGGGTTTTATTATTCATCAATAAGTTGAAAATTAAAAATTTGAAATTATTTTCTTATAAAAAATAGTATTTTCATTAAAATAAAACAATTTATAAATTGAAGATGTTAAAGTTAGGTAGATGTTATAATATTATGTTATCGTAGAAGTACTAAAAATATTAAGTCTTGACTTACCTCAGGAATACAATACTTTTCTTTAGAAATATCAGATTCTAAATGTCCAACATCTTTTAAATACTTTTGTAATTCTGAACCCTGAATCATTACCGAATATATTTTATAAATAATTGAAAGAAGAATAAATTAATGGAAAATTTCAATTTTACATTACTTACGTGGACTACGTCATCTTCATCATCAATTTCCATTTTAAATACAGGATAACTATTTATTTCACAAGTATGTTCAAAAAATATTAAGTTTTCTATTTTGTGTAATAATTATAATAATGTTATCTTCATCAACTACTAGTGCCCACTTCCATATCCGGCAGTTTGTGTTATCAATAAATCCATATCGTTGTATCAATCACAGTCACAGTTGTAGATTATCTACAACCGTGATAACAGCTTATTTAGACACATTTTTCTTCACTGAAATATATTTTTGAGGGCCTACGAAGTCCAGAACCAAAGGATTCTTTGAAAAATTACTCGTTCATTTTTATTTTCACATCACTTAATTTTAATCAGTTTGGTAGTTTAAATAATACTACTTCAAAACATTATAATTTTTACATGGAATTATAACATTGATACAATTTCCATTAGGTACTTACCAGTGATGGCTCGTGGTAGTTTGATATGGCAAATGCAAATTTATTTTGAAGGGACAGAAGCTCCATGCCCCCACCTGTCAAAGGTGAATATCTAAATTTATGATTGAATAATAATAATAATAATAATACGAAATATGATTAATATCACTGATATGTATTATCTATTATCAAGTATTTCATAGTCATTAGTCATTACTCATTAGTCATTACTGTAGGTCGGAATTTCTTTAACTATAAATGTAAATATCATCAAACACGTCGTTGTAAACAGTGTAAACTATGATTATAAATGGGATATTTCGTAATACATTGTCACAATTTTTCAATTGAAGGCCCCGATGCAATAACGAGATACGTCCAAATTTACAATTTTTCAGGAGACACAAAAAACATTTTTTTTATATGTGTATTAGAAAAAAATTTAAATGTTGAAGTATTATGATATTGGTTGATACATTATCTATTTCGCATAATAACATAATTAGCAAACTTTAATTATTTAATAAAATAAACACAATAATTACCATAATGTTTAAATATTGGTTTTTTTTAGGCGCAATAACAGAATACGTCCAAAACGTATCTGGTTATTGCACCGAATATGTTATAGGTAACACATAATGAATAAAACATATTGAAAATATACAGGTTCATGAAATATTATTTCACATACATTAATTTCATTTTTTATTTACATATATTGTCACCTTTCGATACTTATATTAATAACAGTTTCTTAGATTTAATAATAAATTATTAAAAATAAAGAGCCAATTAATTTTTTTGACAAGAAAAAAAAAGAAATAAATACTTCTCATTTGATTAATCATTTTATTATTAAATATTAAACAGCCTTTAGTTTTTATAATAAATTGAATATTATTATAACTTGATATTAAAAACACCATTTTAATATAAAATTATTCCAAATAAAAAAACAGTTACATAATATACCATTAATGCACCGAAAAAAAAAGCTATAAATAGCATATTATGTCGATTCGGTGCAAAAACAAGATACGTCCGGACGTATCTGGTTCTTGCACCGAACAGAATGAATAAAAATGGTTTTTGGTGTTTATTTTACAGTACATTCATGGGACGTATTCGGTTGTTGCACCGATTGATAGAGAATTTTTTTGCAAAAATTTTGATGTAAAAAACTCATTTTTGAAAATTTTGGACGTATTCGTTATTGCACCGGGGCCTTCAATTTTAGTGGAAATGTTAAAAACCACGAACAATTGCCACCTATGTTATCAAAATTATGTTTCAATCATTAAGACCTGAAAATTATTTTCAAAATTCTTCATAAATTGCTCCAACTTTTATATTTGTGTAAGCAACGTAAAATGTACATTCAATTTTTATGAGAGTTCGAAAACTAAAATTCGACGAAATTAAGTATCCATATTAACAATAGTTACATTAATATTATAGGTATTAGTTATTTTGTTGTTTTTATTAAGAAAAAAAAAATTGCTAGTAATAATATTTATATAAAATATTCATAAAAAATCAAAATAAAGGCCGATATTCCTTTGTCACTTAATAGGTTTTTTAAAACCATTGTATATTGGTTTTAAATTTAAATGATTAATTTACCAATATTATAATATAATATTACCAATATAAACCCATCATCTGTATCTATTACTGAGTTTTGTGTCTTATCCTTTTTGTTGACGTAGGTAGTTATTTAATTATTTTAACAAAAACATATTTTGTTCTATCATTGAGTTTAGATAGTTTTGTTTGTTGAAAACTTAAAAATAAATTTTATAATTTTACTAAAAAAAAAGACTGTCTTTGAAGTGACGAACAAATTGGAGGAATTTTCTTTTGTTTTTGACGTCTAAATTCTAAAATACATGCAAAAGTGTAATGGTAAGAATAACTCGCAAAAGGTCGAAAAAGTTGTCATCTCTAGATCATTAGTACTGCGGTCTTGTATTATACTAACTTAGTATTACTAAGTATTATACTTTTAATAACAATAATTTTAAATTTAATTTATTGATCATAATACTTAAGATTACATGTTACGAGTATAATTATACCATAGTTTGCAAACGTTTTAAAGCTTTTTAATTTCTAATGAAGTATAAAGTTTATTTTTACGCACCATATAATTGTATAGTATAGTATAACTATTAATTTTCAACGGAAAGAGTATACATTTATATTTTTATTACGAACATATTTTCGAAGGGCGTAGGTATAAATGTATATAGTATTTACTGCTGTAATAAGAATATTTTTATTCCCTCTATATAATTGAACCGGAAAAAAATGATCCACCCCAGTTCCTTACTTTATTTATTTTGTATTAGTCGATGATTGAGTTTGAATACTTTAGTATCAAAAAGACAATTTTTTACTTAAAAAATATTTTTGCTGTTACGATTTTTTCATGAAGTTTATATAATTGTACATACAACATAAGTGAGATGATACTTTTTATTTACAATTATTAAATAAATAATAATTATTATACATTATTTAATTAAAATAATTTTCTGATGATTATTTACAATTTACTTATTTGATACATTTGAAAATTTATTAGTAACAAAAAGCGTTTGGTTGAAGGTACTCGTAGGTAGGTACTATGAACATTTTTAATACTTTTTAAAAAGAACAAATTCATCTTTTGCTTCCTTTGTGTGCAAACCAATATATAATTTTGATATCTATAGTCAAAGAAAATATCAAACTTGAAACTTCTATTGTAATTGTTTTCTAATCGTTATTAATACAATCAAAATCAATTATAAAAATTATTTTTCTGGGTTTCAAAGTTTTTAAATGTCAGCGCTCGTTACATTCCGTAATTTTCTTTTAAAGTTAATTTTATAAATAAAAAAAAATTTTAATACTTAGGTACCTAGTTACTCTTGTTTAAAATAAAAATTCTGAAAACGATCAGGTAACAATTATAAAATATTTCCTTCAACACATTATTAATTTAATTCATAATTTATAGCCATTTATAGGAATTAATTCAAACTTCCTAAGATGGTTCGCACTATTGTAAAACATAATCGCAAACTAATGCTGTTCTTGGTATAATGGATGATAGACAAAGACTACAAATAATTTTACTATTATGTCTATGTAGTGAATATTGATGAATTATACTTAATTTGTTATGTTATCATTTAATAAGTTAATTATTTTATGATTAGACGTTTCGATATTGTTTTATTTAAATTTTAAGACACTTATGTAGAAAGTATCTTAAAATACACACACACACACACACACACACATACTAAAATACAAAATTATGTTTAAAACGTGTAGAAGGAACTATAGTTTACAGTTCATATTTCCGCGTTAGCACTTAAGTATGCATAATATGTATATTTATTTTTAAAACTTGATCACCTTAGTTTTAGTTCGGTGTATTATTTAATCCTCTGATTTTTCAGTTTTCGTACAGAACTTTTAAGCATGATATAATTGTTAGCTAATGTAAATTAATTTATTCCCACAACATTTAGTTGTTTGTAACTGAATTTGTACAATACCTATAATTATTATTAGGTTATTTATTAATCTGTGGATCGGATACAAGGTATTTCATCCGGCCCACGGTCACAAATTTGTTTGTGATAAATATTTTTTTTTACAAAGCAATATATTACATAAACTGTATCCTTATATAAAGAAAGATGACTTCACCAGTAATTTCAATATAATAATATACTTTTTGTGGAAATTGATGTTCGGAACAAAGAAAATATGAATAAATATGGACGGAGATACTATATGCATATATTATTGTTTTAATTCACAAAATTGTTTTATTTATGTATCATATTTATATAACATTTATTATCAATATTTAAGTGTACGACATTTTTGGTTATACCCTTATACCCATACATTTTTTACGTATGCGAACCATAAGAAGTTAACGTTCCACATATGTAATTTAAACCAGTTTTGTAATTTTTAGTTTCCAAGTGAAATGAGGAATGTATTGGTTTTACTATGATGTGTATTTTTATTTTTATTTTATATTTTTTTTGTGTTCATCATTTTTGTGTTTTTGATTAGAAGAAATTGTCTTGTTTATTTTATGTCAGGTATAGTAATTTGATTTGTATTATCAAATATGCACATTTTATAATAAAGTAATGGATTTTTATAATAAATTGGTCACTGCAGAATATCATCTCATTCTCGTTCAAAAATGAAGTCATTACAAATATAACTTGATCTTGTATAAGTACATCAGTACATGGTATATCAACTGATTTTTTTTGTTTTAATTATAATTTATGTTTAAAACATTTTGGTCGGACTTATTTAATTAGTTTGGCCCAAACGCAGTTCATTCATTCATTCATATTTACATAAAACGTTTTAATTAATTTGTATTACAAAATGTCGATGATCTTAGTAAATATTACCATTGATTATAAATACTAGTATTTATAATCAATGATATTACGTCACATATTATAATACCTAGAAAAAGTTGCATAGTATATTTTGTTAATATTTTTAATTTAAATATTATTCAATAAAAACATTTATAATAAAAGTTATAGTAAGCCCACCCACGTGCGATTCCGTATAATAATATACTCAGTTGTAATTATAAAATTGAATGGTATAAGATTTATAGGATAACATGGTGGAACGCGGTAAAGCAAAATAGAAAGTAATATAAACTATAGAAACTGTCTCAAAAAAGTTGTTTATATGCAAATACATATGTTCGTAAAAGAAAGATTTTCGAATTAGGAAAAACATCATATTAACTGTTTAAGAAAGTAAAAGGGAAAACATGAATAATATACATTTTTACTGTTTATGATTTATCTAATAAATGTGATATAATTTAACTTTCGCTGCAGGTTAGTTGATTTTATTCTGATGTTATTCAATAATGATTATTTATATTTAAATCTTGATTGAGCTTTCTCTCTCGTTTGTTATTGCCAGTAAACCTGTAATAAAACATTAAAAAAATTGTAATTGAAAAGTAAAAAGTTTCCTGTATAATAAAAATGTGATTTTATTTATTTATATTCGTTTCTTCGAAAAAAATAATGGACCCCACTGAACAGTTTCGTCGTTCGTGTGGGAACAATTTGTTAACGATATGTTATGTTTATTAAAAACGTTACCATTGGGATAATTAGATACGAAATTAAATGACATTAAGTGCTTACCACTGATAAAAGTGTTTACAGACAAAAATAACAAACACCATTTAAAAACTATTACATTATTCTCATCTTAGGTAAATAAGAGTTTAAAAACCAAGTAAAGTTTTGAGTTATTTATTTATTTATTTTTAATGTTATATGATTAATCTTTTTTCTGATAAATTGAAAATAATAGGAAATATAGGTATTGTTGGTAATTAATATATAGCATTGTTATATTTTTTAAACTACAAATCATTTCGAAAAATAATTTAACCGGTTGTTTGTTTATAACGTTATAAGCATAATTTTGAAATTTTAATTTATTTTCGATTCAAATTAATAAATGTAACTTTAATAAAATTAAAGTCCCATTTTCTCTATAAAACTCGTTAAATATCTCATTGCGAATTGGGTAAGTTGTGTATAAATATCAAGTTTTTTCTTTTCTTATATCTAACATTTAATTAATATCTGTAAAGTAATTTAAATAATATCTATATCTACAATATAAACCAGTGGTTTTCAACCGTGTGCCGCGAGCGCCCTTGAAATGTGCCACTATAATATATTAATAGTTTTACAATTTTGTATTCTCCAGTATTATTATCGATATTCGGTGAAAACTGATAAATAACAATCATAAGGACAGACTTAATCATTAATCGTAGATACGTATAATATTAGTTTGCCCGTCGCAGCCGTAAACAGTGTACCTATATATATATATGTGTGTGAGTGTGTGTGTGTGTGCATATATGTGTATATATATAAATTATATATAAAATACGTATGCTTCACGTATTATATATTACATAGATTGGTGTGCCGCGAAAATTTTGTAGAAGATGAAGTGTGCCGCATTGTTAAAAAGGTTGAAAACCACTGAATTATGAACTATAGATGTGTAAAATTACTAAAACTATAGAAAACTAATTCTAAATTAATACTGATAAAGTGATAATGTTTGATGATTACATATCTATGACAGTAAAGCTAATAAATCAAAAATAAACATATTACCTACTAAAAAAATGTATGTGTGTATGTATATATAAAATATCATATTATATTATATAACGTGTGTACATATTATATAGTAAGTTATAATATAATATTAATATATGTATATATATTAACGAAGGGCCAATTATTAACACTATCAAGTTGTGGTGCCGTCGCAACCCTTCTTCCCCTTTTGACGTCCCTGTCACTAAAGCTTTGATCTAATGCCTTCCGGTCACGCGTATATATTGTACCACGTTTTACGAAATTTGCGAAAGCGCGGCTGCGGCGATGATGACGACATATCTCGAATCCTAGAATTCGTGTTGGAATTTGCACGAAAACAAGCCCGTGACCGCGAGAAAGACGAAATGTTGTGGTGGCCGTCGTGAATCTCACCGGGTCGTTATTCGGTCTTCGCATTTCTTGAAATTCGATAGTTGGGGATTTCGTCGAGAAGAGAAAAAGAGATACGAGAGGAGACGAGTCGCGCGTTTCCGGGATCCGGACGGTCGTGCAGTGGCGCGGCGGCGGCAACGAATCGCATCGATTCACGCGAACACTGCGCCGCGACGGAAAGAGACAAGAAAAAAAATATCCCACAAAAACAAAACAAAACCCGAAACGAAAACATCGAGAACAACGGCGCGTGGCGACCACCGCACGCTCTGCCGGCGGCGGCGGCGGCCTGTTGGACGGTCGCCACATGGGAGAGGCCGAGAGGGGGACGCGGGAGACGCCGCTACTTTCACATTCACCGGGCGGCTGCCGCCGCCGCCGCCTTGATCATGCGAGTGCGCGCGCACGTCTATGCGTTGTATTGTGGCACAATGCTCGTGGTGGACGTGATACGCGCGGCAGCCGTTCCCATTTCCCCGCGCGCCGTTCTCGTTCTCGGTACGCTGGAGAGACACCGTTTCCTCCCACCACCGCCGCCGCCGCTGCCGTTCGTTTTCGTACCGTTGTCGTTTCGTGCGTTCGCCGTCGCCGCCGCCGCGTTATCATCGACGCTCGCGCCGGCGTCCGGTGTGCAATGTTACGTGCGCGTGCGCGTGCGTGCGCCCGCTTCAGACATACAGATACACACACACAGATACACACACACACACACACACACACACACACACACACACACACACACACACACACACACACACACACAGATACACACACACGCGCGCGCGCGCGCACACAAACGGTACAAACACCGGGAACAACGTTGAAAGCCGCAGTCCGGACGAGAGACGGTGTACTGTACACAGCGCGTCGCGCTTATCCCCGTCGTCGGTTCGCTCGCACAGACACAACGCCGAATTGATCGAAAATAGACGTTTTTTTCCGCGGTCGCATTACCTCCGAAGACCACGTATTCGATTTAAATATATATTTGTTAAATAATCGTCGCGTTTAACATTGATTATAATAATAATACGTGCCGTTTTTTTTCCGTCCGTTCGTACGTTCGTGTCTCCGTCGCCGCCGCCGCCGCCGCCGCCGCCGCCGCCGCCGCCACCACCGCAGCAGCATACGACCGGCCAGCCACATCGTGTTCGAGTTTTATATGAGTTAGCGATTAGACTGATCGAACGGGGTTCCCGTCAGGTACCCCAGCCGGAGCGGTTTTCATTCGATTCACTCGTCTCGCCCGCGTGTCGACCGCAACGAAGATACCACCGCTCTGCGTATAGCAGTCGTCATCGTCGCGTGCAGACCACCGTTTTTGTTCTACTCTCCGGGACCACATCCTCCGTCGCGATGTTGGTCGCAATGACTGCGATGCTCGTGTCTGTAGCCGAGTTCTCCAACATACTCTCCGTTTTGGCCGTGCTCATGTGTTTCTGCGCCATGTTCTTGCTGATTATGAGGTAAGTGTCTTCGCGGGTGGTGGTGAGACGGGGTTTAACCGTCGGTCTTTTGGTATACGGTATGATGTAATACCATGATCGTTGTTAAAAATTTTATCTGTATGTTATTATCAATCATGGTCGATACTAAATATATGATGTAAAAAAAAAATTCTTTAGTATGTCGTCGGCTGCGTAATATTTTCATTCGTCTTGTTTTCGTAATTTTTCATCAATGTGCGACACAAAATATGTCAAGATGATAACGCAGTCGTAAACTTTCAATAACATAACGTCGCGCGTTAGGTGTAGTCGTGGTATAACGATCTACCTACACGATCGTCGCGCAGGTTGCATTCACTTTTCATGGACAGGCTCGTTGACTTTACGACGTTCGCGCGGCGTAACACTTTGCTGCCACTTGGGCCGTTCGGGTGTTTTCTTTTTTTTTTCATGTGTAAAAAGACATTTTTCGTGTAGTGTCAAATCATGAAATTGTTGTTGTTTTAGCGCTGGACTATTACGGTAACCGATTTCTGACCGACCATAATTTATTATTATTACCGTCGCGATGTCGCGACCGGTATCGCGTTTACTCCGTGGCCGTCTCGGCGAAGATTTTATGGGGTTTTCCTCGAAGGCATTGCATTTTTATTCTTTTTTGCAACCGAACGGACGATTTAACGATATAATCGTTTCGTCGTATCGTCATCGCCGTTGCTGCCGTTGCCGTTGCCTTCCGTGTTTCTTGCCTGTTGTTTACAAACAACATTGTGTTTTGAATTATTCTAAAAATTCTGATTTCACAATACCGTTGACGATAAGATAAGATAGAAATAACTCATATCAGTAATTAGAACAATTCTTAGTAGATTCATAGATCTATGCCCGTGTTTAAGATTTGCTAGTATACTTAGTTGTCATTAAGAAAAATACAAATATTATCTAATTTATATACTTGTGTTCATAATCGAGATACATATCTTTAAAAACGTTGTCAATAAATAAATATGGCTCTAAAAACGTTTGTTACATTTCTTTTACCGAGTTATACAAAAATTCCATAAAATTGTTTTCAGTGGCGACCTCCTCATAACTATTGGGTCATTGTTAGAAAGAACTGTCGCAATTTTTTTCGGTGCGTCCACTCGTGTTCCCGCGCTTTTGTTTTACCTATTCAATGAAATTGCACTTGTGATTTTATCAAACTTGTTTACACGCTCGTGGAACAACGCACTGGCGATATTATCGAGAGTTAAAATATTATGTATACACTGTTGAATACGTACGAGTAAACGGCTAATCTTTAGTAGTACGACGTGACGGTTTGTGTTTTTTGAACCCGTACCCGGCCGACAATATCCCATTAGATGGTTTAAAATGCTAATTTTTCGTGACCGAGACTTAAGTGACTTTGCAAGGGGGAAATTTAATGAGATTCTGTTTGGTGTTGTTGGTGCCGGCCACGTTTCCTCGATGCAATAACATATTGCGATATCGTCCGTTTGTTGTTTGTTAACTGTCC
This sequence comes from Drepanosiphum platanoidis, assembly GCA_948098885.1. Classification (NCBI taxonomy): domain Eukaryota; kingdom Metazoa; phylum Arthropoda; class Insecta; order Hemiptera; family Aphididae; genus Drepanosiphum; species Drepanosiphum platanoidis. The sequence goes on from OX402533.1 coordinate 67,162, forward strand.
AGTGCGTGGAAATAAGTGTAGAAATATAAGGGTGCTGTTCAATTTATAGACACACAACCTAGGCCAGATTAACCGTTAGTCTCTCGGGCATAATGCTTGGGTACTACGATTTATAATTAATAGTAAAAAATAATAATAATAATAATAATAATAATAATAATAATAATAAAAAACCTGTCCTAAAACATAAACCTTTTTTTTTAATATCAAAACATTTAAATGTCATATCATAAAACAATATTGCGGTAGTAATATTAGCCATTGTCAATTACTACCTCATTTATAATTGTTACGACTTTTTGTTTAGTCGACAATGAGTTTTAATTATTTATATACTCAATTGTAATTATGAGAATAGAATGGAAGAAATAGAAATAATAATGGAGAATCCGTAGGATACGTACGTAGTAATAATAATCTGTAACTAATGTAGTGTGTGTGTGTGTGTGTATGAGTGTTATGTATAATATTATGTATTATATGTTGAACAGGAAGTATAGTTTCCGTTAAAACTATGTGAATTAAAATGTTATCTCTGGTCGTCTTAAAAACTAAACCGTAATTTATTTATCGTAATCAAATTTGCTCGTTTGTCGATGAGCTTCACATTTTATTATTCTTTTTTACGCGTTATAAAACACACAAATGTAGTAGTATGCAGGTGGATTATATTTTTTGTTTGATATGTTCGAATGAATCGAAATATTACCGTATGGCCTTGAAGGATTTTTAAAAATATTTAGTGCGAGGTATCAAGATTGTAATGACTGTCATAAAAATTAAAACTAGAAGATAACATATTATGAATTGCTTCGATGGTCTTACGGGTGAAAACATACTTACATTACACAAATGTTAGATTTTGTAAAGAAGAAAGGACAGTAACCTATCTCCAGTTATTAACGACCGCAGACTCATATAGCGTGGTGAACTACATAGAACATTCACGTGTACATCTTGCAAGTGCAAGATCTTTGGCCAATTGGTTTCTAATTGTTGTATTATATAACGGTATTCATTTGTCTTAACATTCTATAATTCAACGGGTTCAAACTCGATTTGTTATTCAAATAACGTTGATATAGTTATTTATGGGTGCTAGATTTAAAAAAAACCTCGATAATTGGTAATTACTAATTACTAATCAGTTAAAGGTATGAGTTGAGAAACATCCGGTATGCGTTATTATAAGTTGTGAAAGAGTCTATGTATAACTGGTATGTTGCTCGTGTGGCGGTAAAGTTCGTTTTATAGACATGGTCGTTATTGTTGATGATAAAGGTATTGGAACATTTTTCTTATTTCCTTCTTGGCGGGGTTTCGTCGCGGTGTTTTTGTTGTGTTATAACGACGACGGACGCAGACACACACCAAATGCGTGTCGGTCATTGTGTTTGTTATGATGGCGTTGTATGCGGAGAGGAATAAATGTATAGTGAATTTACGAAAATCTATAATCGCGTCGGACCGTTTGAAAGGAAGAAAACCAATTTATTGCCATTCACGTTGTATAGCTCGCAGCGTCCCCCCCCTGCCCTAGACGACTACGACGGTATTGTGTATTATTCCTTGACGGGCGATGATCTCGTAATGACAAAGGGTCATGTACCTGCCACACACTCGGTTTGGATTTCAGCGTGTCGATAATACGGAAAGATAAAGGAGTAGTACTTTTATTGAATAATATATTATTAATAATTCGACGTTCGCATTCGTCACTGCGCGTCGGTGAACAAAACGCGTCCGCCTTCCCGAACGACTATAACACCTACGACGTGCAACAATAACATATCGATATATTATACGGAATTTCGTATATTATTGTCGCGGTCGACGGGCGTTCGTTTTTCTATACGACTGAATTGTGTATGTTTCTAATATAATATAATATACGTCATAATCGAGTATTTGTACTAGTCGTCACGAATTTTGTCGCGCGGCGGCGCGATGACGTTTCAGATGGACGGTCCAACGAATCGACGACGAACGTTTATCAAACAAAGAACGAAAAAAAATCTGTTTTCGCTCGTCGTCGAGGTCGAAACAATAATCGGTGAAAAAATTTGAAAAAAGAATTAATATAATACCAGCTACTGCGGTCGATCGTCCGGTGGCGGCCGCGCGTCCCCCTCTCGATCTCTATACGTAAGAACTGTGTGTGTGTGTGGCGTTGCGTAGTTCGTACGAAAGACACGTATTATTCGCGTGCATGTGCGCGTAATAAATGATAGTAATAATAATAATAATAATAATAATAATATATTAAATAAATATACGTATGTGTATGTATGTATTTTATATATATGATTTATACTCGTGTGTCCGTACACTTTTATACGCGTGTAAACGCAGACACGATGCTGAGGTAAAGTTTCAAAACAAATTAATATTGTTATTTATTATTGGAAACGTCGTCGCCGCGCGTACGTACCGATATAGAAGTTGTTTGCAACGAAACCGTTTGATCTGTCGCCGGAGACAGCGTCTTCGTAAAGATGACATGTTTACGATATTGCTATTTTATTGTTGTTATTATTGCAGCCGAGACTCGCGGCGAACGCACGAGACGCGACCACCATAGCTAGTCGTCGTCATTGGTTTTCGCAACGGGATTGAATAAAGAAAGTCGTTTTATTATACGAGTTTTTTTTTCGTTCTGCGCGTCCGGTATCGTCGCCATTCCTACTTGAAAACAAACGGTAACGGTGCAGAAATGACATTGTTAATATATTCTAACGGTTCTAATCACGTTTTCTCCGAAAATCGAAATGTGTTTACCCGAAAATATCTGTTCGCGGTCGACATTGAAACGTGATGTAAAACGTGAAGACGAAATGATAATAAAAAAACGTCATCTTATAAGTACCGTATTACGTCCTTTTTTCAACAGTGGACATTTATTATTAGACGAGATAGTTGTCAGCCCGGTTAAACGAGTCCTTTCATAACCAGCCGCGGTAGGTAGTTGTGTTGTACAGTTGTTCGTCTATACTCTATACCGACCGAACTGGTATGGAACGTTGACCCTCCCATGATGTTATTAACCGTGAACTTTCTATTTCTGAGACATGTGTATATAATGTGTATACTTATTCACGTAATATATTTGGTCATCGGTGTAGGCGATACTGAGCCAGTTGGTGGCGTCGATGTCGTTTTTAAATTATACATAAATATATTATATACATTACGGTAGACTCCTATTATTTTAGCATTACAACGCATATTTTGCTGTAAAATTGAAAACTAACCATGAATAACCCTTAATTTCTTTTATAATATAATATTGCATAGCGACCGTCGTGACACAAACACGCAGTCGAACGCCTCCATGCTGTGGTAGAGTAGTGGCAGGTAGTAGCAATTTAAAGTCGTCTGAACGGTTTTCGGGTCTTGGAAATGAACAAATTTCTTCTCATTCATTTTTATCCCGGAACGAGAAGAATATTGAATATTGGTATCGTTTAGACTGTTTAGAGTTTAGACACTAGATGGTTTAATGTGAAATCTCGATATGAATTACGCGCGATCACCGGTCTAGAAACAATTAAGTATACGCTATGGATAGTTTTGGCCTTAGTTCTATAGAAAGTTGAAATTCTCAATTTACATACTTCATAATTGGTAATTGTACTTTTTTAAAATTTTATTGATGGAAATCATAAAATATTGATAGGTTTCTAAAACGATTCCATAATTCTTGTTTTTATTGTTTAGATCGTTGTAATAATAATTAAGGTACTTCCTTTGTTTATATTATGTAATATATTCAGAAAGATTAACTTGAACCATTTAAGATGTGTTGCCCAATGTAATTACCTTAACGTTTTTGATGTTAGTTCAAATTGTATGTTTGAAATGTACCAACGTGTGTCTGATTATGGGTTTATTTTATTTTATGTTTTCATAAATCAATGTTATATCTCTTGATATACGAATTATAAAATTGAAGGACGATGTCTATAATTAATTGAATTATAGTCATTTTTGGCTGTATTAATTATTTACAAAATATAATTTCTTTTTGGCCGACTTAACTAATTGTAGACTGTCAATTGAATTAAACTTTTTTTTAAACCTTGGTGGTTCGTATTTTTAGTTTTTGCTTAATTATTAGATATTTTTACTGTTAATGGTAAAATTAAGTTGGCTGCATTTAAATTTAGGTAGGTAGCTATTTCTAATTATTTCAGTTGATACAGTTTTTTTTTTATTATACACGTGAATGTTTTTTAAACGTGTTAAATGTTAAAAAAATTCTAACTTTCAAGTGTGTTACATTAAATTTTAGTTTTTTAAGTTATTTCCGTATCATTACTTTTAATAAATTGCTTCGGACTCACACTTTTTTATGTTTCCGTTTTAAAATATCCATGTGTTGCTGTATATATAATATACTTAATGTATTTAAAGTTTTAATGGCGTTTGCTTACAAAATGATGTTGACCGGTACTATTTTCTGTATGCATAGTTCTTTTTCGTTATTACATTTACTAAAAATTAACTAGTTTTTCTTATGTTTTAGTGACCTTGTGTTTAATGTTCACTGTTATATCAACGTATATTTTAAACAGTTATTAATTTCTTATTGATTTCCCCAAGAGAAAATTGAAGGCTGTTGCTAGTCTAAATAGTTAATTATTTTGTTTTAATGTCTATTATATCGAACTGTTGTTTTGTCAAATTCACTGATAAAATTGGAAGATATTGAATCTAAATATTTAATTTTTTAGAATCACGCACAAATACAAATATTTTCTTTTGATTGACATTGATGTTATTTATCAAATCAATTTCTGATAACCATGGTTTTTAATTGTGATTAAATAGATTGGTGGATCTGTATTTATGTACTGGACTATAATTGTGGTATATGAATTAAATTATTACAAAAATTAAAATAATTAATAAAAGTCTGTGCGTATTTTAAAAACATTTAAATTAATCAACTTATTTCAGTTAAAAAAAGCTTTTTCTATATATAGCACTTTGAGTCTATATTTGAAAATATTTTTTTTGCAATGCTATATCAAAATAAAGATATTTTAGATATGTAGAGTCTATTTTTTTAAAGGATTTAAAAAAAATGAATGTTTGCTACAAACAATTTTAAATGAATACAGGATAAATCACGTTTGTAGATTATTATGAATGATACTATAGATTATTGCTTATTTAGTTTATTTAGATGATCTTATTTTTAGTATCAAAAGTTCTGTAAGCAATTTATAGATAAGTTGAATGTGTAAATTCGTTTTATTATTTAATATGGCACCTCGGTTGATATCTATTGTAACAATTAATAGTTTATTAACTTTCTGAGTATTTATATACAAGTAGAAATCGTTTTTTTTTTTATGAAATCATCTCAATACGACCTTGTTAAAACCAAACAGTTTATAGTAATGATTTATTTATATTGTTATTAATTTGCATTGTAACGGGACATCGCTTAAAGGTTAATATTACTTGTATAGTTTAGATAAGTTAGTAGTGGTGTATGATACATAACTAGTTTAAATTAAAGAAATATAACGGAAAATTCAAACGAGTTTTAAAAGACAAAAATACCTGTTAGGACCTATGACCAGATTATATTCACCATTCAGTTTGTAGTGCAAACATTTGATGCATGACGAAGTCATTTGATTTATAGTGAGATGAATGGTATTTTATTTATCAACTTCTAGGTATTTTAACATTCATTCAATGTTTTCAATTTAAAATTAAAATAATTTTTATTTTGTTTTCAGTGTCATTTAATTGCTCGTCCCTTGACAACTATAATGACTGTTGTATACTTATATGACCTTTAATTATGGCTTTGATAAAAAATAATGTAGGTTAAGTTATCAAAAACGAATGTGTTTGAGGTAATTCAATTTGTTCGTTGTAATTGTATTGTAATGAATAATGGTTGCAGACTTTTATAACCATCTGTTATCGTTGTTTATTTATTTAAAGTTGATTTGCGCGTATTATAAAAGATTTGCGTTCTATTTTTGGTCAATACTCAATAATCTTCTACCTAATTGTTATCGTTGTGTTGAAATGTATTAAGGTATATAGTTTATAACAATTTGAAATCCGATCAAGTACTAATTAAATTATTTTCAACTTTTTTTACAATTATTATACTCATTGAATATTTAAAAAAAGCGGGCAAGTGGTATACAAGACATAGATGAGATACAGATGATGGATGAATTGGTCTTTTAAATTTGAATTAAATTTAATAAAAAAGTAATATAATAATAATAATAATAATATAATTTATTAAGTAAAAATGTCAAGTCCCTGCGATTATTACTTTTTGAGTTACGATGTATAACCAATGTCTTTTAATTGGTATTCACTGAAATATCCGATCTCATCAAAATATAATTTTTTTTACAATTTTTTTTTACTAGAAAGAACACCTTCTCTAGAGTCTTGTACTATATTCTAAATCTCTAACTATTGATATTGAAAATATTAGGAATTTTTAACTACAAAAAATTTGTGATTTTCTCGTATTTTATTAAAATTTCAACTTCAAACGCCTATAAAACAAATTTATGAAATGACGCTCAAAGTTTTTTTTTTTAACGGAAAATGCAATGTATGAAGAACTTTGTACCTATTCAATTTGTTTTCAAAATGTTTGATAGACACTGTACGAAAAAAAAACTAAGAAAACTTAAACATTTCAAATGTCTTTAAATTGCACAAAAAGTCAAAACCATTTGAAATTTACACCATATATAGAAAATAGCTATATAAATATTTGGTGAAAATTTCAAGTCTTTGCAATTAATACTTTTTGATTTATGATGAAAATAAAAATTTGATTTGGAAATTACAATATTTTCATATGTAATTTTTTACTCCTGTAGTAAAAACATAATAAAATATCTATGATAAAATGGTTTAAACTATAACAGATTCTTATTAACTTTAAATACCTATAATATTTAAATAATAACACAATATGACGAATATTAGTATTTTTTACAATTACCTTTAGATTTAGTTAGAATTTAACACCGAATTTTTGTTCACGGTTCCATATTGTTAAAGAAACTCGATATTATGTTGATTAGAATTAAGATTTAAAATAATTGACTTTAATAGGTTTTATTCATATTTGAGGTTTGATTATTATGTTGTTTAAACTATAGGAACATGACTGTATTTTGGTTGCACGGTGAAGAACTTATGTTTGGCGGCAATGCAGTACATCCAGTGCAACAAAGGATACCACAAATGAAAATGATGAAAGTCCACATACCATTCACATTTAAGTTACACGAGACATCTAATTCTTCTTACTCAGGTATTAAATTGGATTAAAAATAATTATAAATTTAAAAAAATGAAGGTACCTTCCTTTTATTGATGAGAATATTGAGAACATTATATTAATTGTTTTTTAAATATTTTTATAGGAATATTAAATTTCAGTACATTTTTTTAATTTTTTTAAACTCAATTAAATAATATTTATGACCGATTTTAACACACATTTTTAAGAAAACAGTAATTTAAATAATGCAATGGGCGTATTAAGTTTTCAGCTATTTTCAAAATGAATGAGCCAATAAATAAAAAGAAAAGTTGGATTTTATTTTAAATTGTTTAAGAATCTAATAAACTTAATTCAGATATTATTCAATCAGTCGTTTTTCAAATGTACAGAGTATACTTTATTATATTTTATACAAATTTGAATTGTCAATACTTAGAGTTGTTGAAAATCTCCACTGAATAACTTTTATGCTTCTAAATAAAATTATATGAACAAAATTCTATTATTAAAAAATCTATAATATATATACATAATACATATAATTATAGATCGGCATTATTTTGATATTCGTATTACGTTATAAAAACGATTATCTCGTTTGAAATTTTCTGTTTGAAGCACCTCGCCAATTCTATAAAATTGATGTTCACATTCAAATTATACTTATAAATTATACTATACCATTCAGATTCTTACCCACTAGATAGTTGCCCATGTTTTCAAATCAGAATTCTTAAAAATTATTCGTTTAATTATTACTATCTTGTTTCTATTATTTAATGTTGGACATTGATTTATTCCTTACATAAAAATGATCTTTAAGAAACTGTTTTCGATTTTTAATGATTAAATAGATTAACAATTAATTAAATATACAATAATTTTATTTCGATAAGAAAAAAAATGATTGTCATTATGAAACCAATTCTCATCCAAAGGTACTTGTTGACCCTCGTAATGTATAGATGTAGAATTATACAAAATTACATATCCTACAATAAGCTCATCCTTGATTTTTAATCATATTACGTAATATTTACTCTATTTATGCTACATGTGTACGGTGTACCTACTGTTAACTTGTAATAATGTATTCATTATATAATTATACTTTGCGCTAATTAATTGAAAATCTACGATTCATATAGTTGTGAGTAATTACTTAGGAGCTTTTAAAAAATGACAATTGTAGTATTGAGCTATAATTTTTAACATTAATTCTATACATTTTACATCGACTTGAATCGATGTATTATTTACTTGTTGATTGTTGTCGAATGTTGATGGTAAATATTGACTTGAATACAATCAATATTAAATACTTAAATATTTTTTTTGATAAAGGGTAGGTACTTCAAATTTTTAAGTTACTTAATAAAATATGTGCTTATAGTAATAAATTGATTTATACTATTATGTGTAATGTTTTGAACCACTTTGATATATGTGGATGATTCTTGTATCGTTAAGCCCACTACAAAGATGTTCAATGTTTTTTCTTTTTTATTGTGAATGTTTCGTTTTAATGCATAATGATTTGTAAAAAAAAACTAACAAATTAGATTTGTTTTTTCGTGTTACCTAATACTTTTAATTTAACCCTATATTATACAATTACTCAAGCATGGACGTTTTAATACATTTAAGTAAGTTGGTAATTATTTGATGGGCAACTAAAATAGTTCATTTATTAAGAAAAAAATCGAATGTGATGGTTTTATATCTAGATAATAATAATAATAATATCTTTTATTATTTCATATTTTTGAATCCAGAACTAAATTATTTTGATCAAAATGTATGTACAAACTTAAGATTTTTTTAACGATAAACGTTTTTAAATAGGAACTATGCATATACATTTGTCCTTGAAAATAATGCTTCTGCGTAAGATCTTGTTTAAATTTCAAACTTAATTTCTTTTTACTCTAAGTCCCAGAACCATCAGATATATCTTATCATTGCCAATTTGATTTTCTTCCATAAAGTTCTATGTACGAGTACTCATCAAACGTCATAAGAATGCCAACTAGTGTACTGAAATAGTAGTGCAGGGTGCTTAACCACGAGATTAGCCGCCAAAAATCATGTATGTTATCTATCCAATGCTATTTTTATAAATTATTATTTTATTCATTGGCTATAATGATATTTAATTTACATAATATATTCATTAATTAGTGTTGTTATTTTAAGTATCAATGTACTCATAGCTATAATGAGTTATCTGGTTGAAGATTTTTTATACACATTAATTTAAAATTTGATAATTATGGTTGATATGATTTTATTTTATCATTTTATCTGTGTCCAAATGATTTGATGTTTCAATTAGAAATCGTCGTCGTTATGATTATAGTATGATAACATTTTTAAAATAGTACATTTTATGCTTTCGAGCTCATAGAATTTCTTCGTGCTTAATTAAACATAACTCTTAACCATTAAATTATTACTCGTACATTATATTATACTAATAATATTATTTATTAATTTACAATTGGTTATTGAATAAAAAAATGTCGAACTGATGACCTGGACCTTATGTTATAAATGTTGTCGCTAGATTTACATAAGAGAATACAAATATTTTTAATTGGATTCAAAAAGTTAGTAGCTTGTTGTACTCAAATACAGTTATTGTTAAAATGAAAATGTGCAAAATAGTAGTTGTAACAGCTATTCAACACAAAAAACCTGTATGAAAAGTTACACGGGATGCACGCTTCCACAGTGATGGTTTCATTTTATTTTTAAACATGACCACAAGAAACCGGTCTTATGTGTCAGTAAATATAAAATTTATTTTTAAATTTCTCGCCTCAATATTAGGTAATGATTATTTTATAACAACTATTTTTATTGACTTTCTTGCCGGGTCTTTAAATCTTATCGTAAATGATTAACATATTTCTAAGAGACTAGTAATATTTAATTCAAGTAATTTAATTTTTATTCGATGATTACTCTCAAAGTCAAAGAAATTTTTATTTTGTTATACATAATTTGAATAAAATATTTGTATTGAAATAATATTTACATTTATTTTCTTATCATCTTTTAATCTGGTGTTATGAAATGAATTTAAGTTACCTACCTAGTATACTAATACAAATCTATAAATTAAACTGGCTCAAATAACTCTATAAAAATTTTTGTAATATATTAGTTAAATATCATTATAATTATTCAGGATATCATTTTAAGAATCTGGTTCGTTTTATAAAAATTATTAAACAATTATTTTCCTTAGTTAATTTGGCTTATTTAAATATTACATATTATGTACTCGTATTCTTAAACATACTTTTTAAATATTTAAAACAAGTATTATTATTATAATTGCATACCTATATATTTAAAAAATAGTGAGAGAGAAATTAATATATTCTACGTTGATTTGTGAGTAACGTATTCAAGTTTCATGTGGCTAATGATTTTTCATTTTGCTTCATTTTGCTTTCAGAAAAACTAAGCTCGTTTAAGTCTCAGTTAACCATATTTTGTTGTTTGCATGTCATCATTTAATCTTTAAATGCTTACATATTTTAACTTATGAAATTATTTCTTGTTTCTTTGTGTTTGAAAATTTGTATATAATATTTTGTTTGTGTTCTTTTCCCGAAAATCTACATCATTATGTCTAATATATGTGACTTACGCATACTTTTATGTTTTAGAATTACTTCTTAAATACCCTCGTATTTTGTACGTGACTATAGCGAGTCAGTTTATTTTAGCAAAGTAAATTTTATATTTAATTAAAATACTTTATTATTTGTATACCAGCAAAATTGTATTTATTAGAATAATAAATAAAAATAATTTTAAATGCGTGTTTAATCATACGGACTATTGTTTATAATGATTAAAAACAACAATCCCATTTCATACTTGATTATTTAAATATGCCTCTATATGAATCATTTAGTTCTGTTCTTTTGTATGACTCAACCTATGACAAACCATTAACCATTATTATTTATTTTTTACATTAAACTGGCTCCTCATGAGTGTGTATTAGAGCCTATTTTCAACATTTTTTTTAAAATTCTGCCGACATATTATTTCTTAGTTATAAGTTTATAACTATATTTTATAAAGAATATCTCATTTTGAATAAATAACATAGCATGGAAATTATCTTCTGCTAAAAATAAATTCAAATAGTTGAATCTTAAAATCACCTACAATTATTTAGGAATACTTGCAATTGGGATAAGCGTATAAAGAAAACATTATGTATTTTTAAGTTTAGTTTTTTCATGGGTATATAATTTTATATAATTCTAACACTCAAAACTCAATAACTAAAGGACAAATAAATTACCATTTTATCTCACTTTATAATTATACCCATGTGTTAGTTTCTCAATAATTCAGTATTTTTATTCCCTTGGGCATCAAGCTTTTCGTGTATTATTATTGTATTCGAGTAACAATGTCAATAGTTTTCACACGTTTATTAAAAAAAAAATCTTTATAAAACGTATAAAATGACGAATGTTATTCATACGAAACTGATAGTTAATTAAATTTACACTAAAAAAAAATGTATTGAAATTCGTGCAATTTTTCATATTTTTACGAAAAGAAAAACCTAATTCGTGTATGGATTTTTATTTATCTTTTTAGAAAACATTATTCATTTTTTGTTGTATAAATTGTATTGTAATGATGATACATAATATATATTATTTTAATTTTAAAACTATTATGTATGTTGACTCTGCTCTAAGTTTATATCTATATTCACTGTACAATTTAAAAGTTATGAATAACAAAGAAGACCTATGTAAAAAATAAATACAATTCCTTATAGACATAAAGATATGTTCAAACTTGTTTTTAGACATTCACTATCAAACTTGAACTGGTGGTGATCATACAACTGAAAAAAGAAAGTAAAAAGAAAGTGGTTTTGTAATATACTAATATAATCGAGCTATCTAGGTATGTTTGTTACATCTTAGTTACATCTGAGCCCGTAAAACCTGACCGTTCCAATTCTAGAAAGTGTATACCACACAGATATCTAAATACTAAATGCTGATATATCACTTGAATACAGGTACCCCAAAATTATATCATAACTTTTTTTCTAAGATAAATTCAACAATTTTTTCAAAAAATTTAATCTTAATTTTAACTATATGCTTAATTTATACTGCTGTTTCTTGAGAATTTGGTAGCTATTTATTAATAACGTAATGAATTGGACATAAATAAAATAAATAACAAATGGTAAACCAAATTACAAATAATACAATTGGAATAATAAACATTGTTTGTTGAATAATAATTATAAATGATAAGATAATACGAGTATGAGTATAATATAACGCATGTATGTAAAAAACACAAAATAATCATAGAACGAAAACAATGAAATATCATTAATTATTTAATTCAAGTTAATGACTTGAATGTCATGTATACACTCTGAATCATATTTTACATAATCCGTTAATATTGTTATAAAATGATAAACAAATAATTAACATTTCATCTTAAAAGTTATGCGTTTCATATAAACCACTCTGAACTACCTAAAAACAACAATAAAATACGTAATGAAATATTTCGAGGTTAATACGAAATCAATACTACGATCTTATCAATTTGGTATTAAATAACTGCCAATAAAATAAAAGATCAAGGTCAGATTTTTTTTTTTGATTTACTTATAGGTATTTTACTTATTTTGTAGTAGATTTTTTTTTTAAATATACTCTAAAGTTTGTATAATTATGAGGTTATTACAGTATAAATATTATCTGTATAATAAAATCATATAACATTACTTATTGAAATTTACGTTTTTCAAATTTAATCAATACTAAACTAAAATAAAATAAAAAAACTTTTTATTTACTACGTTATAGTTATTTTTATGTTATATATACGTAATATGCATACGTTGTTTTCATATTTCCTTTTTATATTATGTATAAATATATCACATCTTTAATATGTCGCTGTAAATTTTCAAAAATTGTTTTGCTATAAGAGTTGTAGCTAAGTGTACATATTCTCAATATTATATTTAATGATGCGAGAGTATGGCAAGTTATATTTAATGCTTATAAGTTATAATATATGGATTTATTAAAATTATTTTTGGCTACAATTTGATCATTTTGTTATTAATTATTACACGTTACACGTGTATTATTGATTTTTAAATTGAAATACAACTATAATTATTATTATTAAAATCGTAATTTAGTTACAGTAAAAACGTTTACGTTAATATTTATTAAAAATAATTTTCTTTTGCTCAATTTTAAGTAAATTCTATTCCTTTTTCTCCTCATTATTTATTTATATTTTAATAGGCATTTATTCTATTAGGTAATGGATTGTAAATATTACCAACGTAACTTTCTTTTGGAAAAATATTGATAATTTAATGTAGCATTCAATTTGATTTGAAATTATTATACTCGTATTTTCTATCTATGTAAATTAAGAATCATGATGTCCATTATGTTAATCACTATGCATTTAAAATTATCGATTTGACAAAATGATTGATGTAGACGGTATGTATAGTTCATTGACTTTAATCTTGAGAAATATGGTATTAAATTTTTGTATGTATAATTAGATTTATCATTTTCGAACATTTAGATCATATAACAATTAATTAACTTATTATTCTGAAATTTATTGAAAGATTAGATTTTTCTTCATAAACTACACACTAGTTTTTCGACTTCGTTAGTAAAAAAAAAAAAAACTCTCAAAATATTTAAAATATAATATGTATATTTATGGGAAAAACTTCTTTTTTTTTAAAGTGTTAAGTAATAAACTTGGATGAGGTACATGGTGACGGGAGATTGATATAGTTGAATTATTCTTATAACTTTTAAATTAATATACCATTGCTTCCGAAAAACGATTTAGAACAAAAAGTGCGGTGGATCAGACTATTTTCTATTTTCTATAGATAGTTTATAATATTATTAGTAGTTTCTGAATTTAGTAGGTTAAAAGAACTTAAAAAATTTACATTCACGTTAAGTGAAAAATAATTTTTTTTTTAAATAATCGATCTCGTCAAAATTTGATTTTAATATGTAGTAGGTATATTAGGTATATATTATATAGTTCATAGTATATTGATAAAAGTTATTGACTAAAAACAGCAACTTATGTACAATCTTGTATATATTTTTAAACCGTAAGTGTTCAAATCGAAAGTTTTATGAATAATTATTTACAAAAATGTATCGAGTTTTATCATAATTAAACTTCAAACGTTTATAAAAAATCATTTCCTTTACTAATATGAAAAATATATAGGAAAATTTGTAAAACATTTAAGATTTTTGGGCCCAGATTTTAAAATAATTTGATCGATATTTTGTGAAATAAAGTTTTTAAAAATTTGAATTATTCCTATTACTCTAAATATTTTTTACTGTTTGTCGTCAGTTTCTCTTAATTAGTTGGAAAACTATTGAGAAATTCAAAAAAAATAACTCCTTAATGCATGAACTAAACAAAATAGTTAACAAAATAAAATCCGTGAAGTTAATATTAGACTTAGTTTCTGGTCAAAACTGTGATGATTGACAAAAAAAAAACTTCATAATAAAACCAACACATTCTTCGTATTACTTAGAATTTAATAAGATTTAAAACAATATGTAACACCTACGTATCATTAATATATAATTCACGTGCATTATAGTCTCTAATATTAGATGATGGCAAAAAAAAAAATTAGTGAAACCTTTAACTTTTTTCAATAAAAATAAAAATTGAAACTTAGATAATGTGTCCTTTTATAACTAACGATAATTAATAGCCTTATTAGCGTTAATGTTTGAATCTATTTTATGTATTTTATTTATTCTGATATTTTTTTTATTATTTATAGTTTTTTGTTTGTTTTTAGATTTTAATGTTGGAATAATAATAAACAGGAAATAAAAAATATAACTTAAAGCATTGTTTGAAAGTATTATTATTTATTAATGTTATTAAATAGTATAGGTATTGTATATTTTTACTATATTCGGAAAATTGTTCTCACACTCAATCCTTTTGTTAATTTAATAAAAAATTTTTTAAAAATTACTGTTTCAAAAAATCAGTTATATAAACCTATACAATGGACACAGTAGTGTTACTAATTCCGTATGCACGATAATGTGTAGTCATGGCGTCACAATTTAGTGCCTAATGCACTTTTTATTTTTTTAACATGGATGATAGGCAACAATTTTTTTATTTATATGTTTACAGTGTTTGAAAACTTTTACTATACAAACGAGACAGGTTTATACTATACTCGTATAACTGATTTTTAATCGGAAATCGAATTCCACATTAATGTGTTCAATCAGTGTAATTTGGATAAGAAGTTAGATTTTGAATGTGTTTAGTTTGCAATTTATAACGAAGTTTTAAATTTTTAGTTGACTATTAATCCACCTTAGATTAGTTTCTACGTATTTTCAACTAGGTATATTTTCAAAATAAACCTTCTTGATATTATGATAAAGAAGTAAAATGGTTTTTTTTATTTTTCCGTGTAGTATAAGCTATATAAAAGGCATAACTCTCTTTATACTCGTAGATAGTTTATTTAAGTTTTATCAACACCCATTAAACAGTGATGGTGTTCAGTCGAACTAAAAATTAAAACTTATAATTACATTTCATAAAATTGTGGCTACCAATTATTTGAGACATAAGCGTATATTTGTTATTTCTTTATTTACAAATGTAAAAATTAATTCGTTCCTGTTTAAATTTGAACTATTCATATATTTTCTAAGTGTCTTGTGATTAATTAATCAAATTAAGTCATAGAGTCTAATATTTTGCTAGATTTTGTCAAGAGAAATGAGATGAAAATTAAATATGTGAGTACCGTGTAAGCATGACTTTAATTCAATTTAATAATTAAAACATACATGTATACTAAATACTGACATTAGTTGAATTTTTCGTACTTTAAATATTTTATATAACTTTTGTTTAAAAATAATGTCATTTATTGATGAACAAATGTATTATTAAATGAATAAAACGATAAATTATTTCTAACTTATAACGTATTATCAATATTATATTTTATTCTTGTTTAAAATTTAAAAGTTAATTTAAAATTGTACGTACGTTGTACCTAATTATAAATAGTTATAATTTTTTATATACATTCAAAATAGTCTAATAATTAATTATGAACAATATTTCGTAATTATAAGTACCAAGACATTAAGAAAATAATAAATCATTTTTACATCGTCATGTTTGTGAAATGCACTGACGACTGACATAAATTAATTGACTTTAGTTTAGACATAAAATAAGTTAAATTAACCGAATGTTTATATTAAAAACGTTATTATTTTCAATAGAAACGGAAATGTGTTTTATATTGTGCCTTGTTCATTTTCTATATAGAAAACTAATTTTATTTGTGTTTATATTTCGTTTAGCCTAATAGTATGTTTCTCCGAATATCGAAAGTGATTTCAATAAATTGCCGTTTTTAAATTATTAAGACCTTGTGGGTAAGAACAACAATTAGGTACTACGGTATGATATTACTTTTATAACATATATTCCTGTAAATACACTGGGAAATTATAAATAATGATCAACTTTCGTGATTAATTTTCAATATAAAAAGGGTTCTGATGATTTTGTAAATAAAATTCAAATTTTAAGAACTTAAATTATTAATATTCATTATAGTTTCTTGTTCACAATAAAGTTAATTGTTCGCATGTATAGTTATGCACACATACTGTATAAGTTGTATCATAGGCGTGCGCACGGGGGCAGCAGAGGCAGCATATGCTGCCCCTGAACTTTTTGGGGGCTACCACGGCCGCCACATATTGAATAATGGACCTCGGTAAAATTATATTTCCACAAATGATGACCATTGTAGATAAAACAATTCATATATATATATGTACATTTTTTATTTTTTGCTAAACTATAGTTAAATATTTTATAATGATAGAATTTACCAGTATAAAACGAATCATATCTTTTGTAGAGTAATATGATTTTAAATTGTAATTATTATCATTTATCAGCATCAAATCTAAAAATAAACGGGGTTTATTAACGTTATCGTCTTGTGCACCGAACGCCACGCTGCGTCGTGAACTGGGCCGGATTTAACTGCGAATTTGGAGAATGGGCCGAATTAATCTCATGCTGCCCCTGAAACCAGAGTCTGCGTACGTCTAGTTGTATAGTGTTGGTAATATTATACTCGTACGTACATGCGTCCTATGTTTTCAGTCTGGAAATAATTAAAAATTATTAATTAATTTTCTAATATATTTAATCGTGCATAAAACGATACATATTACAATATATTAACCGTTATTATTATAATGAATAAAACCAATTTTTATGAAACACGTATAATATTTTTATAATTAATCTGAAATTTGTAAAAAAAAGTTAGACGCTTGTTGAATAAAGTTACTATGGATATAAATCCTTAGTTTTTTTCCTACTAAATGATCGTTGTCACTTTTTGGCAGGTTAGAGATTATATAATATATATATATATATATATATATATATATATATTTATATATATATATATAAAATACCTCTCATACACATATTTTATAGGGCGAAACAGTAATGCATTTTAAAGGGTACCTGGATATGAAGACAAATTTTATGATTTATTATATAATATATATATATTTAAAAGTTTTATTATACTTTCGAAATAACTTACTAGTGTAATATTATTTTTAACTATTACAGTATGACCATGACATTGGTTCATGAATTTATTAAGCGTGGATCAACCCCATTCGGACTGTATTCATATCCGATTAGGTTAGATGACTCGTTGCATTCACTGTTTTTAGTTACACTACACGAATACAAATGTATTGTCTTACAATACATTTTCAATCGTTATTATTAAACTTGACGATAAAAAATTCTATGATGTAAATAAAGTCCTCTTTTAAGTTAGTTATGTATAAATCGTTGTGTATTGGTAATAAGTCTAGGGCCCGAAAGTTCATGCACTAAAAACGATCAAAATATACGTATATATTTAAAATCACCAAAATATGTGATAAATATGCAATTCATTTTTTATACATTTCAAAAAAATGTTCGGTATAAAATGATGATAATTAAAATAATGGGAAAAATGCTTTTGTGTTGTATTTGTTTTAAAATGTTAAAAAAAATTTCACTTTGTGATTTGGATAGGTTTTCAAATAATAACAACAACGGTTATATGGCAATATAATTTTTCAAACGAAAAAGCTTCGTTCAACACCCACTTATGAAATCGACGCGTACTTCAAATGAATACAATTTTTATTATTTATCTTCATGTAGACATATTTTTAACAAATTACATTTAACATGGATACCTACTTAAAGTACATTATTTATCACTGGACCGGTAGAAAAAAAACATATTTTTTGCAGTAAAATACAATTTTATTTCAAAATATGCAAAATAAAATTCCATTTTTGAACTCGTTTGGTTGTGATTAAAATTTCTAACTTATATATCAACTTTTTGGCGTACTATAAGATTGTATATCAGAACATCGATTTTGCGTTTAATTAGTTTATTAATTTATGACTGGTACATTTTGTAATGTATTTATGTTTATGCGTTTATTAGATGAATTGAATAATTATATTAATCAACGTGAATAGTTTTAATTAAGATCACTTGCGTATTACATTATTATTAATTAATAAACTATTAAAAACATTTTTTTTTGTAATCAAGAGTAAATATGTTTTTTGATGGTGGTTAAATAACCTTGAAATCCTTCAAGTCCTTATTATCAACGGTCATTGTGTGTGCGACATTTTCTTGTCGGAATAACTCTAATAAAGAGTCAACACTCGAAATTTGAAGGGCATGTCATGTACACAATAGTAGTTTGTTCTCCGTTTGATATTCTCTCATCTGTTTGCGTCTATCATATTATATTATTATGCATACGTATAGAATGTATGAGTTTTTTTTGTTTTTTCTAATACAAATGGATAGGCTACAAGTATAATTTTTTATTTAAAAAAAAAAAATAAGAATACGTTGCGTCATATTTAGTCAATATTTTGAATACTAATGTTTTCAATTTTATTGTACACGCGTTCCTTTGTGATATTTTTATTTAATCTTTTAACAATGAACATTAAAACTTTCAAGTTCACCTTTATTTAAAATATAAAGGTACACAATCATACCTAATATATAATAGTTACAACTTACATTTATGAATCATAGTTGTGTCTAAGTTATTTTAGAGAAAATTTAGTTAGCGTAGGAAAATAATTATTCAAATATTTGATTACATATATTATAGGTATGTAAAACATAAAATTTAGAATAGAAACTTTCATAACGTGAGGTAGGGTTCACATTATTGTATATGCGTATTGTTCATTAGTCACTTTAATTTAAAATTCAGTACTTTTATTTTTTTATGAGTTAAGTGTGACAAAAAAAAAAAAAAAAACATACAAAGAGTGATTTAAATAATGTGTTGTCAATTTAATGATTTAGACTAAAATGTGATTTATGGTAAAAAAAAAGTAGATCGTGTTTTACATTATTTCGAACACTCTGTTAACCCCTCCAAACGTCGTATAACCAACCGAATACGTTAATATTATAACAACTTGGTCATAAAGCTGACTTTTGTTAGCGGAGTAGGTGGGGCCGGCACGATGACTCTTTGAAGGTTACAATATGACGACACGGCCCAGGTTATAATTACTTACGCTTTACAGTACGGTTCTCTTTCAAGGTTTCGAAGCGGAATGAAATAAACAATATATAATATATATTTTTACAATTAAACGAAAACGCCTATTAAACCCAGTATCTGCGGCCGTTTGTTGAGTTAACATCCCGTAGGTCGTTGCTACTTCTGTACAGTACGTGGAGGTTGTTGGATAACATCCACACGATTTTCCTAATTCTTATAGGTACTCGCGTGTACATCGGTATACCTGGACATTTAAATTTGTTCTCATTTTTTTTTCTTTCTGTATTTATGGCTTGAAGAAATTGCGTTTCACCGTGTGTGAAATGTAGGTGGCCCGGTTTTTTTTTTCTTATCGCGTGTGCCACTGCCTCGTCACATGTACCTATATACATGTCACACGATTGGAACGGCGGGTCAACGATCATCGGATTTAACCACCTCGCCGTGTATGTTTCATCTCATTACTCCGTCCGGTGCAGTTTCAAAACTGTCGTCGTGAGCATGTAAAAAACAAACCGTTCTGCAAATTCGATATTATTATTTATTATGATTAATAGTACTCGAAGTATAATACATTGGTAATACGTACAAAGGTTAATAGGTACCCGTTAGACTCGCTGGTACTATACTTCCCTCGTGGATTCCCTTTTGGTTTAAAAATCTTTGATTGTTGTTTTTTTTTTAATTTTATTATTTTGTGTTTTTTTTTTATCCGAACTATAGTTATTCGTCATTATGTACTTTTCGTATATATTTGTTCACCAAACATCTATTATATTATTTTCATATCATCCATTGTACTAATGAATATATTTACATTAATTGTTTTGAATATTAAATGGTTGCCGGAACCACCTATTGCAGTGAACCTATAGCTTCAACGGAGTTCCAAATACAGTCTCGCCATCATACAAAGCCATACATTGCTTCCTTGTGGTGTGTTTGAATTTAAATTCGTTTTTTGACCTTTACCCACACAAATAAATAGCCAACTCTGTATTGTCAATGAAGCAGCATAGTCATGCGTTTAAAAGTGATGTTTAAAATATACAATTACTACTATAGGAATTATTTTAATTAATCATAGATATTACAACATCATTTAAAATACTGACTCTGTTTTTTGAATAAATTTGTATCAGATTTTATGATGTAAAGTCGGCTGTTTAATCGTTTGAAAAAAATGTGTTTCTATTAGAGTGCTCGTAGATATTGTTATAATATAAATATGCAATTGGTATTTAATTATAGATACGACTTGAAACTGGGGGATAATTAACTATGTACCACTGGTCACTTAACAATCATTAGCTCGATAGTTGCCCATCCGAGTATCTCAATTAGATTAGTTAGATCTTAGTAATGTTATTTACATGTCGATTTTTATTATTTAATATGCTGAATATCATTAGTTGTCATTTACTTTGAAGAAGCTTTTTTAACGATTTTATATAAAGTAAATGATTTTTTAAGCGAATTCAGCCTAAATTCTATTTGTAAAATAACGATATAGTTGATTGTTTTTTTTAAACATATGATTCAAAGATGATATTTTATTTGAAAAAAAAAACACTGTGTTAGAAAAATATTATAATTTTTAATTCCTAAAAAGTAAGAATAGTAATAATGATAATTTGATACAACCAACGTGTTGAAAAACATGTTTAATTAACCCCTCTTTACCTAGTGTGTAAAATATATTTTGGTGAAGGTAATTTTTCCCACCCGTATAATAAAACGATTAAGAATCCTTATAATATCATGTATTATGCAAGCTAAACAAAAAAAAATATTTATACGCATCTACTCATCTATACACCAAACATTAATAACGAGTATATTTTTTTTCATTATATATACATGCATACATTCATTATGTATATACGAGTATATGTATATATATTTAATCTACCTACCTATATATATATATATATATAGGTAGATTAAAATGTGAATAATTTTGGTTATTGTGTTTTTCAACCGGTTTTAGCAATTCAGTCAGACTCGATTGGACGTGAAAGAAATACAACACGTGAATTGAATGATTGATAGATACCTCCTAGTATTAAACACGCGTCTGGTTATGCAATGTCGGGCATTTAGTATTTGTTTTGGGATTCGATTATTATACGTGGGATTTGTGTATGAACTTGAAAAGAAACAGCTTAAATGATATGGGCATAAAAATGAATAGATCAAGCACAACGTATGTATAATAATGTGTTGTTGAACAATGTCAAATTCAAATCGTATCAATTATTGATGTAATTCGAATCTGAAAATAAATTCTTAACCGTCAACCGAATCTCTTTGAAATAAAACGTAAGAAAATGTATGTACATTCAATTTGACAGTTTATAAATTGAGGAAACTTTGCAGTTCATGCTTTTCCAACGGAATGACCCCCATTAAATTCTACAGAGATTCAAAATTTTAAAAAACCTAACTGCCATTTTAATCTAAACCCGATTATTTTTAGTGTTTTTACTACTTCTATCCTGTACGCTTGATAGTAGTTCCGTTTATTTTTCTAATTTTTAGTATAATTATTATGAACCGTAGTAAATTAAGTATATCCATTAAAGTCGTTAAAGGAGAAATTCGTTAATTTACAAATGACTGCCTCGAAAATTTTTCGAACTTTCACATTAATCATATTGGTGATGAAACTTGAAACGTTGGACAAATCATATGTATCTCAGACATGTGATTGATTGATGACAATCAGACAAATTATACAATTATGTACAATGTACACTCCTTTTTACAAAATGGTTACTATTAGATCAGATAGTTCAAATAACATACGTATTATTATGATATAACCAGCAGAACATGTACTGCATGTAATTCGAGAAATTTGAATTCGAATAATTATTATTATTTAATGCTCATTGTTTTGTTTATTCACCATGAGATTCATCAAAAGATTTTACAAAATGAACAATATATTATTTTCGAATGAATTATAAATAATTTATTATTATTGAAATCGGTGAACATTTATTATGTACATTTTTACATATTTAATATGTACATAATATTGGTACTTATTAAAATAAATGAAAACCATTTGAAATTCAACTTTATTGTATTTACATAATATGCCATTAAACTGCACTCAATTCAATTTGAGAAATTATTGTTTTGTGGTGTTGATTAAAAAATATACAATTATTTAACAAAAAATGTATTTTTTTTGATTTTATATCAAAAAAAGAGTGTCGGATGTATGAATAAATGAAATTATATTTTAAATTAAGTAATTCTAAATTTTTTGTCTTTTTATAACAATTATTTATTAAACTAGTATATATACGTATATATATATATTTTTTTTTTTTGTATTTATTTACCTACATATTCTAGAAATAATTCGTGTATTTTTTCGTGTTTTTTTTTTGTTTCTTCAACAAAGTAAAAATTGTATTATTGTTTAGTTACAATATGTGAACATGAATATTTCATCTTAGATGTAATTATAATTTACATATAAGTGTTATAATATCAAGAGATAATTGTTCCGGGTTAAATATGCAAATCTAAGAGATCGTTATGCAAATAATTGTCACGTGATAATATCACTACCGGGAACATCCTTGAACACTTTTTTGAGGGGGTGATTTAAAATTTTTTTTTTCATTTATCGGTGAGTCTTTTATTTTTAATAACAAAATAAACGATGACAGTGCTATTATAGGTATATCAGTATAAATGATACTTTTTAGTTGCTGCCCTGTTGGTTTCTAAGAATATCACAATTGAATACTGAACATAAAACTTTTGTTGAAAATGGATTTAATTGTTGAATAAAGCAAGTAGAAAAATAATCACTCCATTAATTTCTTTAAAACACGTCGTTTGCTTTAATTGATGAAAACTTTTTTGTTTGTAATATCGTATTTAAATAATATATCACTCTACTCTTTTAATAGTCACCATGTAGCTTCAATATTTGGTTGAAACTATTTTAAAATTTTTAAAACACCATTTTTTTTTAATGGATTTTCAGTGTAACTTTGGCAATAATTTTATTTTATTAGTTATCATATTTAGTTGTAAAAATAATCGTGCGTTTTTATGTTGTATATATAAATTTAAACTCAAAGCGTTTATTCAAATGTTTAAGTTTTTGTGTTCAACTTTATTAGTATTAACAATGGGATTTGTTGAAAATCACAATTGGCAATTAAAACAAATTACGTAACAGCTTGATAGTTTATTTTCTAGAATTTAAAATAATATTTTGTTATTTTCGTACATTCGTGGTATTAGTGATACACGTCTGATGATGGTCATTATCGAAGTCGCATTTTTATGAACACTATTTTTTATGGTGTCATAATGAATCTTGTAAGCGATACGATTGCGGACAAACTTCAATGTGATTTACTATTTACCTAACGTAAATTTAATAATTTATATCATGCTTATTTTTATGCAGACTACAAAACCTTTGTGATGATTTTAGATCAACTATTCAAAGTATGACTGTAATAAGTAAAGAAATGCATTACATTTCTTAAAAACAATAGTAATCATTACCTATATGAAAAAAATTATAAATATATTCAGTAAATGCATCTTAAAAAAAAAACTTGTATTTATTATTATTATTTTAATTATTCTCGCTCAAACAGGTAATTTCTATTTATTTATAATAATTTATGTACGTAATAAATTTTGGAAATATTTTACTCAAATATCGATTTATAATAAAAAGTACCTGAGAATCTAACCGTTTATTAATGTCTTTAATGTTCACCAATAATTCTTAGTTTCACTGAATTTAAGGGAATTTTAAATGGACATTCAATGATACAAAGATTTGGCAATGTTGCATTGGAAATTCGTTCGCAGTTGTGTCATTTTATTAGTACAAAAAAATCGTTTATTATGTATAGTGACCGTCCGCATTTGCGTTGCGAAAAAAATATAACGTCCACAATCGTGTTTCACCCTAAATGTAACCATAAATAATTAAAACCTTATCATTTTCTGACTTTCTCTTTAAAAATAATATTTTTACACTTCAATGTTTAACTAGTAATTTTAACAGTAAACAAAGTATACGCATACACATAGGTATACTGTATACTAAAGCAATTAACTCGGCATAATATTTTTGAAATTTATTTTAGTGTTTGATTGACGTACACTTTTGGCTTCCATTCTTAGTTTTCACAGACTACACTGCAAGTCTTATTTAATGCAAGACTAGTAGATGCGTTAATATTGAATAAACCCATTAGACATTGTGTTGTCCCATAATATATTCAAAGCTTTTAGAGAAGTGCTTAGAAATATTCGTCAATGTGATTTTGTATATAGTTTGAACACTTATTGATATATTGGGTTGGCGCGTATGGGTTTTGTATCGGTTGCATGTTATTTATATGGATTTAAAAATGTCAAATGGTATTTATTATTTATAACATTTTTATGTATTAAAATTATTTTAAAAGTTCATCGGTGATAATTATCAATTATTTTTTTAATTCAAAACTTATCTCTTTATTATAAATTTTGATTATTTTTCAAATCGTTACGCTTAAATAATTTTACTTTGACGGCTTTATATGATAGAAAAAAAAGCACCAATAATAACATTGAGACGTTTTTTTCTTCGGTGGTTCTAATGGTAATCCTGTTATAAAAATACATCTGGACTGGTGCCGAACTCGAGTCTAAACCTTTCAACGAGAATAAAATATACCTAATCGATTTTAAGATCTTCTACCGATTTAATAAATTGTTTTCATTTAATCGCTATTTGAGCTGTTACTCTTGGCATTTCATAATGTTCCGCCAGACAGTTTAGGTTTATTTGTCGATCGTGCTGAAAAATTAGACCATACGCATGTTGTTATAAGCGAAGCTGTGCATTAACGGGTTAAACAAATAAAAATAAGTTACTTTTAACTGAGTAACTGAACGAAATTCATTTTTTGGTTAACAATAAACAGTTAATAATCAGTTCATTATTTTTATTGTTACATTTAGTTCATTTTTTCCCCTTGTATCATATTAATTTTATTCCTTAAGCACAGATTTCACTTATCTTTATTGATCAGAGGGTGGTTATGCTTGATAGTTATGTTTCAAAAAGTAAAATATTGTATAAAAATACTTTTCTCGCTTCACTCGGTATTTATCGGTGCTCATCACTTCGAAGTAGGTTGTTGATGAAAAAAATAATTTGTTAAAATTACAATGAAGTAACATAGGTAATTAAGTTATTTGGATTACATTTTCCATTTAATTGAAGTATGTACCTAAGTAAAGCTATTTATTATTTCAATAGTATATATATATATAAATACTATTAGTTAAACATTTAAAAAGAAAGTAAAGTACTTAACTATTAACTTCAACTTTTCTGAGATTTTTTATGTTAACTTGACGAATTAAAAAAGTTAGTTAACTCGGCCTTGATTATATTTATTTACAATTCAATTATGGTACAAAATATCCAATACTATTATTATCAATAGGATAACAATGTAAAAATTACTGATCGAAATTAAGATTAAAAATATGAATGAAATATGTTTTTAATTGTTACTCGATGTACCTATAATATATGATAATATTATTCGACCATTATAATAATTATTAAATTATCTAGTTAGATAAAGGTATTGCATGATAATTGTACTTATTTATTCTTGGCTTCTAAGTATACCTGACTAACTGACGAGATGTTTTAAATAAAGTCAGAAAATAATTTCCTTACTTGTCTATACATATAGTTTTGGTTATCTTATATTTTAATTGATATTTAATTAACTTTTAAAACAGATGTCGATTAATGATTATTTTTTTTTGTCATTTCTAGTTTTAAATGTTATAGTTTGATCATTTTCTGTTTTTAAAACGAAAAAATATTGGGTTTATTTATTCTAATTTGTATACTCTAGTTAGTATTAGTTCGAGGTTATTGTATTATGCACGCGATTAATAATAGTCCCAACAAACATGCCCTTGAGACTATTGTCGTGAAATTATTATTGCATCAATAAGTATATATATATACCTATTACACGCTGAAGTGCATAGTTAAATAGTGATGACTAATACGTTCCAAAGGTTAGAAATATTAAAAATTATCCAAAGGGTTATTTCTATTGAATTTCTAATGGACGGTAAAATGAATCAATAAACAAAAAAATAATTTAACCATACATAATAGAGCTGTGGTTTTTCGAATATTAATATAGGTTGCGGCAGTATTTAATACAGTTGTTTGTGTTTGTGTATATCAGTTATTAATTTAAATATTTTACTAGTTTACGATCAAAGTTACTCACGATTTATTACTTCTATAATTATTAATGTGTTATTCATGTATTTTTGCAGATCTTCGATGCACGATCTCAAGTCAAGTTCCGTATACATTGCAAGCGTTTTGGGGCGTTTCAATTCGAGAGCTTCACCATTTTCTTTGGAAGGCGTGGAGCTCATTCCAGACTGCTGTCAATGACGACTCGTTACTCCGTGGACATTACCAACACTGCGGATTGACTTTACAGTATCCTTTTGTCGTATAAAAACCACTCGATACTTATTCATACGAAAACACACACAATGGACTAAATTACAACGTCGTATAGTTTTTATTAAAAGTTATTGATTATGTTTTTTATCGGTTAAAATGTTGAAATCCGTAATTTCCTTTACTAGTAAAACTTTTAGCGAAACAAGCCACACGGAAAAAACTGTTCAAATGTTTATGCCGGAAGGAAAATTGGATTTAGGCACGCCGCCTCGACACTGTTATCCTTTGGTCATATTCCTCATACGAGACACACCCGAAAACTCCACCTTACATCCAGACGAGACTGTAAGTGCTTAATAGTAATAGGTATATTTTATTTTCACATGGACGAAATAAATTAAGTTTAAAGACATTATTAAATCTGACATTGACTCGTGTTAATATTGGTACATTGGAGTTGCCGATTCTATATATTGTATAGCATGTAGTAGTTCCAAGACTTTCGATTTTGTTTTTATTTTCATTTATCCGACTTAAAATCAATTATTTTTTTGTGGGTATTTCACAGGTAGCGTTGGTGAATGTCGTACATATAAGAGATAACGTATGCACGTTGCCCACCAATATTTTGGCGCAGTACCTGAAACAAGCAAACGGACAATTGTCATCATTAAAGGTTAGTTGACTGTAGACTGTATCATAATTTTACGTTATTTTAAACATTTTTCGAAGCATCCGTTAACATATTATAACCTCTTTTACTCGACTATTAAATATTTGTCTTGTGATTTTCAATAATAGTCGACTAGCTCCTCATTTAAAACGTTTTAATTTATTTTGAAAAGAGAAAAAATGATATCGGTGCGATTTAATATGACTTACGTCATTAACTTATGTTAAATCACAAAAGATACTATAACCTTATATAGCTAATGATCCAACACATTTGTGTACACAAAAATTGCACGAGAATTACGATTTACTGGGGTGTTTTAATTTATTTATTCGTATCAACCAAGGTTGTTGATAATAAAAGATAAGAAAATACTTCTGAGTGACGATTAGAAAATGCACTGACATACAAAATGACTTCGCGTCAAAATATGAAACAAGCAAAAGTAACTGCTTTTTTTAAATAAATGTTAGTTTTAATTTTTTATATTATGTTAATTTATCAATTATTTATTTTATTATTATTTATCTTTTTACGCATTTTTATATAATAAATAGATATATAATATAAAATAATACATATATTCATCAGTATATAAATAATTTTAAATAAATAAATAAATAAATATATATATATATATATTAATAAATGTATACACTATATTTCTCCCTTTAAATACCGGACACCTCCAAATAGCGGATGACATTTTGGCGACTTAAGGTGTCCGGTATTTAGAGGTTTCACTGTACATATAATTATAAAAAAAGGGGTATGGGGCATTTATGGTTTGATTTGAATTTATTTTGAAAAAAAAAGGTCTCGTGAAAAACAGAGTAAAAATCTTGTCTTGCACTCACACAAAGGTTGAGAACCGCTGTTACCTTTATACTCGTATAAGTACAGATTGTATAATCTATATACGTATACATTTACCAGGGGTGGCCAATCGGTCGATCGCGGACGATTTCCAAGTCAACCACGAATTTATTTTTAGGCCACGCGCACGAAAATTAATCATAAATTAATTAAATTGATAATAAAAAAACATACTTTTTTATGGAAGTCAATCCTCAAAGTTGAAGTATATTATTTGTAAAATATGTCAGTATGTAACTCGTTAAAATCTTGGGATAAAATAAAGTAAAAAAAATCAAATTTTAGTGTAAAATGTCCAATAAAAACCTTAAAACGTTTTGAAAATTAAAAAATGCCTTTAAATTCAATATTCACATAATTAATCATATACATATGTTCACATAACTAGTCAATTATAAAAAATAAAATTTCACGTATTCGATCTACTATACGACATAACGGTGAATTCCCTGTAGCCCTATGGTCATGATTACCGATCAAATAATACTTGCACAGTTGCACGTTATTTTTTTAATTATACATTCGATTTTTCATTGTTTTGAAACGGTATTTGGAGTTTTTTTTTTAAATTAATTTTTATTTTGTTTTTGTCTTTCGTGTGCACGTGCAGCAACTGTATTTGGCCACCGGCAATGCACTTAGTTACCAGGACGACGCATGCGACGACGCTTCACAGAGGGCCCTCGTCCTGGACAACAGCGGCAGCGGTAGCTTGTTGAGCTCCGGCCAGGAACAATTATGTGTCGTGTGCCAGTACTACCCGCTATCCAGGGCCCTGTTGCCATGCCGCCACACGTGTATATGCGCTTCGTGCTTCGGCAAGTTGGAGACGTGCCCTATGTGTCGTAGTCCAATCAAGAGCTACTTTTGCGTCCGGTCTGAGGACTATTTGGCCGAGTGCGCGCTGGGTCTAGAGAAAACGGGCGCGTCGACCAAGCGGCAAGCGATCTCCCAGTGGATCCAAGACAGTATTACAGACTTTCTCGGCCTACATTAGGCCCCCATCCCTTTGAGCCCCCCACATCCCTCCCACGTTTCCCACCATCTTTTCTTCCCCCTTATTATTATTATTAACTTTTTTTTTTTAATTTAAATCAAACCTTTTAGCGTTACGTTTTTTGTGTACATGTACTACGTATGAAAAACACACACACACTCACACAAACACGTTGATTGATTGATTAATAACCCCTTTACACACATTCGGGATTCGATTCTATATGTATGTAAACAATATATATATATATATGTATCCTACTATTCCTCGTATCACCAGATCCGACGTTAATTGATTGATACGTTTATACATACCTTACATACATATAAGTATAAAGAGTGAAAAATAAATATATAAACTGTGTGCTTATTTATGTATTATATCTACGTTTGGAAATCACATTGAAACGTATGTTTGTGCCCCCTCCCCTCGTTGTATGTTAAATTAAGATATTAAGCACAAATGTCATTATTTATAATAAGTGTTACACGTAAATTTAATGTGTCGGTCTATGGATCAGGCACAACCAAAAGGCGCGGCTACTGCTGTTCGGTGTTGTGAACAATGACGCGTCTTAAAGAGAAAATAAACCGACCTGTTTACGTTGTACAACACCGCGTGGTTAGTGGTGTGAATGAATGATGCCCATGTGCAAACGAAAAAGACATTGTGTGTAGAAAACGTTATTCGAGTAATCTGTCGAGCTAAGTTTTATAAATCTTTAGGAACACGAAAAGGACGTATATTAATTATTCTCTGTTTTACGAAATCATCGCAATTTTTTCCCTTCCCCTCCCCCCCCTTAACATATCTTTTTTTAGACATGTATCACAGAAAAGTTCCTTATACATAATGTATATTATATTATAATTTTCATAAAATGTGTTATTCTTTTTAAAAAGACTATACGTACGACATTTTAATGTTGAAATTTCGAAATTGCATGTATGTATATTTATAACACATGATAATATATACAGAATTACCAATAATCTTCCGTGTAATTGTTAACGTGGCTACTATCGCGCGTTGCATTTATAAACGCTATTTTTATGATGATCTTCTGTGTGCGTAATGTAATTATAATGGTCTATAACTCATCATAATATATTAAATCATTATTATTAATATTATTATTACTATTATTATTTGTACGTATTTGCGCGTACATGTCCGGTAACTTGCCCCTCTCCGTGACAGACCTCAGGTTTAATGTTACCTACAAAGAGGTCTGAATAGAAACCGAGCCGTTTCATGAATATCATTTTATGCCTAAATTTTCATTTGTAATTTTAATGTTTTCATTTTTTTTTTTTTTTATTATGTTCTTGACCACTCTCCGTTTAGGTAGTATTACATACGGCCATATGGATGTATGTTACGTCAATATTCTTTAATGTCTTACATATTTTTTTTTACCGACCTTCTCATTGAAACGTTAATTTGTTTTTTAAAATACCGTGACCACTGACCACATTAGAGAGTTCCCATAATATGTAAGAAACGCACACATACGATTATGTTTGATACATTAAAATACGCCTAGTTGTATTCGTTGACCTACAATAAATGTATTGTTTAATTTTAATTTTAGTGTTTGCCGTCGAGGTGAATTTATATATGAATAGTTTAAGGTGTATTAATTTTAAGTAATTTGCAGTGTTTCCTCTTTAAACGAAGAAAGTGTGTTAGGATTTTTTTTTATATTACTTAGTTATTACCTAATTTGTTTAAGGTTAATATTCACTCGGTTGGGCTAAGATGGCAACGTACTACAGTGTTTTGTCGTGAAACATCACTAACATAATTTTAATTATTACGATTTTTTTTCATTTTATGCCTATTTAAATGTGTGATTGTGATTTAATAAATATACATTTTTTCAACAACTTTTTTTTTTTAATCGTTTTCAGATGTCATTAAAATCTCTTGTATTGATGAAAAAATACATCCATCGCCCATATTTAATAATATGTCATACCGTGAGCTTTTTTTTAAGCATAATTTCATACGATATTTAACTGTTTCTTTTTATGAACATTGTGTTCCACATTTTAATTGTTTTTTTTTCCTTAGTACTTTTTTTTTTTGTACGATTATGGGAATTATTTCGTCGATAGCTTTTATATTGTCGTCTATACTTCACTAGATAGATTATAATTACATTAATTCCGTATTATTACAAAATTATAAACGTAATTATACGAATCGGCAAAATCTGAAAATGTCGTATGATATATATCTGTCGACGACGACGTGGATTAGACTTGTGTACGTTATAATGTGTATGTCATTATAAAGTGAGTGCGTTTACTTGAAGAGTGTCGCAATTTTCGAAGACTACCTACCAACAGCGAATCTAACCGCGGTTGCGGTATTACAATGGAAACTAATTTAATGCCATTGCAATATGATGTATTGCGGTGACGTCGTTACGTATCGTATCGTTTACTTTTCCTGTAGTGCTTTTCCGCGCACGGGGGCGTAATGTAATTTTTTTCCGCTTACATGGAAAATTTAGGCATATTGAAAATGTAAATAAAATTGATTGATACATAGGTATTTTTATATTTTTTTAGAATAACAGCAACGATTTAACCATGACTATTATTTTTCTTCGGAAAATAGTGAAAAAATTGATTTTTTTTAAGTTGATAGCCATTTTCTAGAGTCTAGACTGTTGCAAAATCCGTAAAAGAAAATGACAGAAAAACGAAGGACTCAGTTTTTAGAAAAAACTTTGACGTTTTTGAACACGTTATCTTTACTTTTCGATGTATTTTGGATACTGGTAATCATCGCATTTGAATTTTTTAAAAAAAAGCATACAAGACTCGGATGAGATACAGGTGACGACTGATTTATTTAATTGAATTGTTACTGTTAATTTGAAATTAATCTATCATTGATTTAAAAAAAATTATTCTGAGTAATATAAGATTAGACTCAATTTCTATTTTCTATGGATATGTGATTTTTTTCTAAAATAATGAATATTGCTCTATCAAAATTCGTTGAAATACGATTTCCTCAAAATTATATTTAATATAACCCAACCCAACCTAACGCTTCTAAAAAATTGTCACGACTTTTCGAATAACGTTTTTTTTTGTTCTTCATGAAGAGAAAGTTATGTAGAATCTTGTATTTGCAAGCTTTAAGTATTTAAATCTCAAGTAATGAATGAAAAATAATTGAATAATGATTTTTTAACTATAAAAAATTTATAGATTTTCATTATTTTTTCAAAATTTGAAATTCTAACGCTTATAGAATTAAATTGTGACTTCAGATTTTCAATATATTTCTATATAAGTACAGTATATGAAAATTTCTTTTATTATAGTTTCAAACTTTAGTTATTTAACCACATTATTTAATCGACATTAAGTATATACGAAACAAAACTGAGAATACTCGAAAATATCACGTATGTGTGTGAATAAATATAAATATATAAGTATATTATTATATATATGAATATATATATTATATCTAATTATATTTTATATACTTATAATAGCTATTAGGTAATTAAAATAATTTATTCTACTTTTATTGACCGTTCATTTTGGACCGTATGATTTGAGTATTAATTTTACTTCGGACGTGTGCCTATTCTTATGCAACGTATAATATATTTTTATTTTTTTCAACAAGATTCAGAGTGTCTATTTGCCCACGATATATTTCCGTGACGTTGTCTACCGGTTTAAAACGGGTTGGCTCGACTTCGTTATTTCGAGACATATGTATAATAATGACTAACTGGCCCGGGTTAATGAACCTATAGAATACGAAATCCGACTGTCCGAAATAGTTCAGCTTTAAAAATGAACTTCTATTGAATTAATTATTACAATTTTAACCATTCTACACTTACGATTTTATTCATCATAGATATATTATTGATTAGTGGTACCTAATCATTATTTATACGTGTGCTTTCAGTTATTTTTTATTTTATTTTTATTAAATTATAGCCATGGAATTTGACATATGACTTTGAAAAAAAAAACCTTTTATAAATATTATAATAGTAATTATTATATAGTTATTATAAAGGATTATTTTTTTAAACTATATATCTACGGCATCGATGATACATCATCTTCAAAACGTATTTCGTTAAGAATTTTCTTTTCAAGGAGTATAGTTCTATAAAAATGTCGTTCTATATAATACGTGTAAATTAAAACTATATCGTCTTATATATCGGAAATATTTCTTATAACGTATAAAACATCAAAGCCCGTGGTGTTAAAGTAACCGCGTAGTCTATTAACATATTTACTATCCAAGTTTTCCAATATTACAATGTGTCGGAAAACTAATATTAATGTTTTTTAAAACATAAAATTAAAATTTTTAATTTTTAACGTTTGAAAATAAAAATGCGATATATTATTATTATACACAAAGAAAAAAGGAATGAATCCACATCATTAACAAAAAATATATAGTGTCTACTTAAAAAATTATCTTATAAGTCTTATAAAGAGAAAACACTCATATTTTCTAAAATAAACATTAAAAAGATCACACTATACTAGTTTTATATAATATTTATACGATGGTCCGAAAGAACTTTGATATACCACATTTTTTATTCGCGATTTACTGTTCACAAAACAGATTGTTAGGGTGAGGTAATGTGGTTTGGATTTGGTTGATATCTTAGGCATGTGAATATAACTGTTGGTAGTTTTTACAGCGTTTTCACGTTATTCAATATTCAAAGTTTAAAAAAATTGTAGTTCTAAAAATATTTGGTTCGTTGTCTGTGATAATCAAATATATGCAGCCGAATTCAAAGTACAAATATACAAACAACATGAATCCAGTTATTATTCCATCACACCACATGATTACTTGGCTAAATAAAAATAGCTGCGTGGGTGAGGTAAAATCGATTCGGTCGAAAATTGTTGACTTTCTCTATACAGTCTTTATTGTTTCAGTCTTGTTCGAATCGTCGTCGGATATTGTCGACCGGGATATTTTATTACCTGACTACTTTTACTATTTTATTAACTATACTAAAAACTTATTTGTCGTTGCATGCATACTATTTATTTTTCAAAGCTTACTTTTTCATGTCCTTAACAATTCAAAAGACGCCCTTACATAAAAATATAACTCCGACGATATTTGTGTATATATATATTATTTCCCATAAAACTCGATCAATAATCACCAGTAGAGAGGAAAGTAAGGAGCAAAAAAAAAAAATCACCATTAAAAATATTCAATTAAACGAATAATAGAATAGAGAGCAATGAAATATCAAATCACTCAAAATCCAAGTATTATTTATTTCCATACATTATCGCATAGTTTTATTCATATCGTTAAAGTCATATCAGAAATGTTTTTTCGTTGCATACTTTTATAGAATGTGCAATAATTATTTTACATTTTTTTAGAAAAGATTTAATAGTATAACTATGCTGTCGATTTATCGTTAAAGTACAAATTAGCCCAGAAGCCTTTAATAAATTAACCAATTACGAGAAAAGGATGGATTTTATTTGAAAAAATTAATAAAAATAAATAAAAATTGGTATTTTTTAAATTGTTATTTTAAATAAAACCCAAGTACTAGTACTATTATGAATAATAATATAATCAATTACTTTTAACTATACATGTGTACACATTTTCAATTATTTACGAGTTATAAGCCAAATGTAAAATTAAAAACCTCTCCTACGAAAATATCTCATCTACGCCACTGAGTTCAGCAAATTATACATGATACTATTATATTATATGTTTCACTTGGAAAAATTGTCCTACGGGCAACGGAAATGTATAGGTATGTACATACCTAACCTGTTTAATGATTAATGCTCGTTAAAATTATAATTGGATACTTGCATAGGATACTGAAACAAATAAAACGATAAAACCCTCTACATGAACACGACTTGTGTCTCGTCAAGTCACATATATACAATTAAAAATGTCTGTAAGAGGTAAGACACAGTGGACCGAATAGTGTTTGTCCTTCGTCATTGGCACACATTATAAATACAACCAAATGAAACGGTTCTGAGTGAAGGTGAAGATAGGTTTAGTATAATTATATGTTTATTCAATACATCATTGTATGTCATAACTGTAATTTAAAATATGTATTTATGAGATTTAATGTGTTGCTGCATACGATAATACTCACAATGTTCAAAACATGAAATTTCTTAGATTATGTCATTGTATTAATTGAAAGGACTAATATCAATAAAATCAATACTCGAAAGGGTTCGCGTCTTTTTAGAGCATTTTTTAAAAGCAAATTTTAAAACATTTTTCACAAAACTAAGTTTTTTACTAAATAATAATTTTGAAATAAAAACATTTGTATAAGTGTATCATACAATATTATAGTCGTCAGATAGTTCTCATATATGTAATAAATTAATGGGATGATAAAAACATTTCTAATTTAATTTTTGTTTCCACTACTTTTACCTATACGCTTTATCAGCTGGTCACATGCACAAATGTCGTACACACGTACCTACGTAATTTATTGTAGCCTATGAAAGAACTCATTTAGATGAATGAGTTTTTCGAGGGGAAGTGCGCAAAGTTATTCAAAAAAAAATTTACAACCATTTCTCGATTTTGATTTCATAACAGTTTGGGGTTTATAAATTTATATTTAACGACACAAAAAAAAATGTTGACATGTAAAAAATATCAACGTTATTCATGTTGTATTTATGTTTAATACATAAACATAACAGGAAACTTTGTAGGTACTGGAACTTATTACAATTTATTGTATATTATTGTGTTGGTCTTTTTCAAAAAAAAATCATGCCCACTGCCTAAAGAGAAGTAAATATGTATGTTTTATGTAAATCGTTAACAGCTATTAAACGCGAACTTCTTGTTTGACCCTATTGTCTAGTTTACTTAATTCGCATGCACCGTTCGCATAATGTAGACATGTATAAAACGATTCAATGTTAAAGGTCAACACAAATACATAATCAACCTGTAAGCACTCAACGGTGTAAAAACATTTAATCAATTTTTTAAGGAGCTCTAATCCAGAAGTTTTGTAAAGAAAAATGGAATCATATAATTTTAAGAGATTTTTGATATAAGCGGGTAAAATAGAATTCGTACAAGTGATTTCGTGTCTCATGCCTTTTATGTGCCTTCAATATATTGTTACTTTAGTGAAACTAATTTAAAAAACGGATGATGGATGAATTGGTCTTTTAAATTTAGGATCAATATGGTACATAGGCCTCGAAAAAAAACGATTCTGAGTAAAAGAGGTGGGATGGGTCACCTACAAAAGTTAGCAGATTTTCGTATTTTTATCAAATGTCTGTAAAATTTGATTACTCAAATGTTTATAAAATAAAAATGTTCCTATGTGCTTCCGAAATTTTTTCGTTGAAAAAAGATCAACTTGAAAGGAACTTTCTATATAATTCTCAAAAGTTTTTGGCAAGCCAAAATTATTTTATTGACATTTTCCGAAAAAAAAAAAAAAAAAACAAGAAAACTCAAAAACTTTAAATGTCTAAAAATAGCACAAAAAAACCAAAACATTTTGACATTTATATCAACTCTTTAGAATGGTCATTTAAATATTCGTTGAAAATGTCAAGTCCCTGCGATCAATACTTTTAAAGTTATGATGAAAAAAAAGTTTTGGTCAAAAACTGGTTTGCCGTAAATGTTGCCGTTTTTTTGTCATTTTTCGTCAGTTTTCCACGTATAACATTTAAATTGTTTTCGTTTAAATAAATTTCCGACCAGAAACTTCACGGAAAGTTTTTGATCAGAGCAAATCACCAGCAACTCCAAAATTCGATTGTGTTTCTTACATACAAATCACATTTTAGTATTTTATATACAATAATCGTACAATTACGTTATGTAGATATTTATAAAAGTATTGTTGTGATTATAAATTATGATGTACATTTAACGGCAAATCATACAATTCGTCTACGACACTTTGCCGTAGCTTACCGTTGGCCAGTAAATCACACCTTACTCTGATCGTAAAAATCGTTTTCATGGTCTGTAATTTAATTAAGGATTACCGGGACGTTTCAAAATTACAAAATTAGTAAATGTGTTTTATTTTGGTTTTTTTTCACTATAATAAACTTGCAACGACCAGTATCTGCTCGGTCGAGCAACCATAAAGATCTAATTACATTTTTTCAAATGAAAAATAATCAAAATACAACTCAATCTATGGCGAACAAAATATTAAACCAACAAATCGATTAGAAAACTTGGTGGTAAAATATAATATCAACAATTACGATGTCAATCTGTAAAGCAATATTTAAATAACTAATATTTAGTTTTATTAAACGAACGTGCAGGTTTTGGAATGAATTCAAAATCCCGGTACCATACGATACAGTTATGTCGAGACCCGGGCACCGAAAGAAATTAAAACTGGTTTTATTCGCATATCATTTGCCAATCCGAATCAGTTGTTTTAATTTATTTAACACCACAATTCAATTGGGCATAATAAATTTAGCACATCATACTCGTATTTTAAAGATACCAGTTATTAATTTTCAAACTTTCACTGATATATATTGACAAAGCAAAGTCGATTAAAACAGAAAATTAACAATCGCGACGGTCTCAACCGATAAAACAAAATCATTTTCTTACTAAAAGAACAATTTTTTATCTTTTATAATATAATATGTCTCGTAATAATGATTGGTTAAAAAAACAAATGTCTATCAAAACAAACGCGCTGTTGAGCTGCTCAATATTATAAGACAACATAAAGCGGATGATATTAATTATTAAAAAAATCACGTAACGTCGTTAACGTAATTTGTGTAATATACTAATATACATTTTAAAAGAAAAATAATTATTAAAAAGACGCTGTCGTAACACGACAGGCGACACGCATCGCTATAAAAACTAAACACTAAACTAAATATTATGTTTTGACTTCTGACAGGTTTTTGGCCAAATATATATGTATAACTGTGGGTGACGATATTCGGTGTATTTAAAAATGAACTCATTGACGTAAATTTTACTACATAGTTTTGTACAATAAACGTCCTTCCGATGATCGTCGATGGGAGCGGCAAACAGACCCAAAGTGCCTGCAAGTCACATCGTATACATGAACACTTGTTCATGTTTATTTTTTGGGCATTTACTCGTACTTTTGGTCAAGCGAAAATAAAATAAAGACCAAAAGCATTGTTTGTTTTTATTCTTCTTTCTTCAATGAGTTTATTAATATATTTCAATAGTAACGAACAACCGTACTATAATTTATGTTTCTTACTTAGGTATGCATTATAAAGAATAACAGAATACCTACTAGAAATTCAAATAAAATATTATGAATCAAATCTAAAAAAAATACTCACTGAAAAAGAAATGTTTATGGTTAAGATTCTCTATAACATTTTATGTGCTTGTTCGGCTGCTCCAGCAAAAAAAAAAATTATTTTTAACACACAAAATATATTATCAAGTAAACATTTATATGATTATTGATTATACATAAAATGTATGCTAGTAAATAAATTTTGGATCAATAATAAATTTTGCACTCTAAATCAACAGTTTTCAGTTCAGGCTCCTGATGCTGAGAAAACGTTGATATCAGTCTGTCATGTAGAAGATATAATATTATTATGGCCGATTTAATGAAACACGTAGAGGCGTGGACGGCGGTATTTAAAAACGAAATCGTCTCATTAAATGTACCGTATAAGATGTGTTCAAATTATAGCGTTTAGTAAATCGTTATTGTGACACAATAATAATTGAGTGAGATCCGTAACCAAGCATATTAGCTGTAAAATAATTGGCGTGAAGTCACGGCTATTGTTTTATGAAGGCAACAATGATATCGGATTCAGATAAGAGCATACTAAGAGCCATTCGCTTATTAGGCGCAACATGAGGTCAAAATTCTAATAAATCTAGTGCCCCAAAACAATATTTTCCATTGGAGGTACAACAATGTTATTTATTTCGCACTCATTTTTCAAACTACAAATTTTAAGTTCAAAAACATTAAATTATTATCACTTATATAACGTTATAAAATAAGATAAGACTTACTCTTTTTATACGTATACTATGCTATAAGTTCATTATTTACAAATATCTGTACACATTATATGTAAAAGCTGTGATAACTTTAAGAATCTCTACAAAATATGTTGATAGTTCAAATTTATCAAATAGGTGTCAACGTTTATGAATATTTTATTTACAAATAAAAATGTACATGAGAAATAAAGATTTTTATAGAATAACAAAAAAAGAGAAAACCTGGTGGGTATTTGGAAAATCGAGAGGGTTCAATCTTCTAGGCTATTGTTGCTGCTGTAGTTGGTCAATTATGTTTGCCCATCAAAATAAAACTATTTTTTTTTGACACGCAATACGCATATATAGATAAGTGTTCAACAGGTAAAGTAATAATTAAAAATAAATCTAATTATTATTGGATATTATTATAATAATCGGACATCTTTACGGACAAGACTATCGATTTGGGTTACGTTTTGACGACTACACGTAATTATCTAGGCAGGTATATACAATTTTACCAATTTTACCAAACTACGGTTTGTAAATTTCGTGCGTATTGGTCCCGTCATCGTCAGCCATATAAAATTAAAAAACAGAAAATTGAATGTCATCAACCGGTGAAGGTAGGTACAGAGTTATCGGACATAAAGATACTCGAACTAGAAAGCACGACGATTTAATAATACTGATTATAATAATATTATAATACGATCATGAAAATAAAATTAACATTCATAAAAATATGAATAAACGATATGATTATCAAATGGAGGGGCTCAAACAACTTGCATAATGCTTATGTATTTAAAATATTTAAATAAATGTTAAAATTATACACGAGTTAGTCTGTAGGTCGGTATTTCTTGGTATTCTTTATTTTGTGTCGGTTAGGTTTACCTAACCACCGCCATATTAAAGTAATTTTAATAAAGTGATTTTTTTAAAACAATTTTCCAACTTCAAGCGTATTGTAATAACATTCTAATTCAACGACAGAAACGTAATCGCAGATAATCAATGGGTATAATTCAGAGTAGGCGTAGAACCGTATAAGATGTATAATAAATCATTATGTAGATAATTTTGTTACATATTTTATACCACATCAGAAACCGATTTAACGATTTGAAAATTAAAAAATAAATTATTAGAGTACTTCTAAGTCGTAGTAATAACATTGTCATATTGATTATGCAAAACCTACGGCTTGCATGAAGTAGGTACGTTGGACTTTTTTTTTTTCATTTTTTAAATGTAAATTGTATTGTACCTAGTAAGTTCATTATTTTATTTATTCGTACAGCATAGTATAATCAAGTTCGGAATGTGAAGAGTGCAACTTCGAAAACAAAAAATATAAATACTGTAACTATTGTTACTGTGCTAAAGACGCTGAAGTCCTCTCCAAATATCGCATATAGAAAAGAACAGACCATCGACGAGAAGTTTATGGTAAATAAAATCAAGTAAAAATATATGTGTTATACCGTTATACGTCATCATTTGTGTATATGTCCTGTTTAAACTTTTTTTAATTATTAACTTTATTGTTATTCACGAGTTTTATTGATCATTAAATTATACGATGAATTTTTCCCATAGAAATATACAACAGTTCATTAAAATGAAATCATTTGTTTTTAACTTAATTCGATTTAGTTTTAGCTAACGCTAATTGCTGAACCTACGTCATCACAGAAAAACAATTACCATAGTATCCTTACGAGCAACGGAATGAACATTAAAAGAAAAAATACTGGTTACCTACTTTTTGAGATTTCAATTTTTAGAGATCCTACGATATTGACTGAGTATTTCTAGAAATATTACCATTTAAAAATATTCGTCATCAATAGATAAAATCAACCAGGTCTATTTTAAAATAAATAAACACAAAATAAGAAATTAATAACTTACATTATAATAACTACATAATAACATTATTTCTTTTTTTATTCAAAAAATAAAATAAACAATCTGCACTAAAGGTGTAATTAATGTTATCGAATGGTATAATACAGAAAAAAATTTAAATAATAATTTAAAATTAAAATAATATTAAATATAACAAAATTAATATCAGAAGACACCCACTGATGACACTCTTATTGACTTAGATTTAGTAATTATACCGGACTATTTAAATACATATTACATCTATATTTATTTTTATATTTTCTATTTTGTTTAAATTGTTTACATAACATGTAATAAAAATAACTAACACGTGTACGTGTATGTATACATAAACAATAATAATTACTATACATATTTTGTCGTTGATATTATTTATTTCATATTTTGGCCTTTGGGCTATGACCAACTGTAATTTCTTTATTCTCCGAGAGTAGCTCTTACATATTTTGATTAATTTGTTTAGCAACGAAGTAGGAAATCCGTTTTTTCGTTCTAGACGTTTAAATAAGGTTATCAGTGTTATCAATAAAAGAAATAGAGAATCCATGTACCTGGGGTTTGAAGTGTGCAGAGAGAATCGTATGTACCTATACTGCGGTAAGCGGATAAACGCATAAATAGAAAATATATTTTATTCAAAGTATTTTTCTCGGAAGCAAAATCATAATTAGACTTTCGTTACCTTTTACTGTTGGCACGATCGAATTTTTTTTGTTTGTTATCGTTAAATTTTCGCCTCTGAAGTGAAACGTGATTAATAAAAGAAAAAAACATTAATTTTTTACACTGAAAAACCTTGATTATTGAGTACCGACCTCATCTACTCGCAGTACTCCGTGCGTCTATAATAATGAATAATGACCGTAGGCACCAACTAGTTTTCGGTCCACCCAATAAAACGAACATAAAACGAAAAAAATAAATGTACACGTGTACGCACGATACAACCTGAACCCCCGGCGCTCGTTATGTAATATGTATATATGAAATCGGAATAAAAACTGCATTATGTAAATTCCATCCACGTGTTTTAATATCATATACATCCATTGAAATGCATGCCAATATTATTCGAGTGTTTGGCTCGTATCGCATCGACGATTCTCTTAACCGGGGTAAATCGGAATTATCGTCCTTCCGCCCGGCGTGGATCGCAATGAAAAACTACGCGGAACATGAATAAATAATGTATCAGGGTAAATCCGTGATAAATCGTATTTCGTCGAACTGGGTTATACTTGGAACCATTTCAGATTTTAAATGGATTTTTTTTAAATTTTTTTTATAAATATTATTATACGATTAAAACGTTTAACGAGACGAACCCGCGTGAAAATAATTATTACGGACATCAGCTTTGGCCGTGAGCAATGTCGTCCGCAAAGATGGGGGCAGAGGGGCTATTACACCCAGGGATTTTCCTAAAATAGCTGCGTCTCATTTAACATCACGCTTAATATGACTCATAAAATAATGTAAACATTTCCGAAATTATAATGTTTTTAAGCTTAACTGATCGAATAACGTTAAAGAAAACGTTTTCCAATTTCGTTGTTAAATTATTTTAAAACTATTTCAACTGAGTCACTGAGAACAAACATTATTTGCAACAATATTTTTTTTAAGCTCCGTTAATTTGATTAGTTTTTGACTTAAATAAGTACCTAGTCTCATCCAAAAACTACAGTTAGAACAAACACTGAATATTATAGGTAAGTTATAATAGTTTGTTATGATTAAATTGTAGATTAATCAAGTTCATACTTTTATTATAAAATAATCAACGTCAAATATGCTATTTTTAGTATAGGTTACTGATTGTTTTGAGATATAAGTTATAAGTTATAACTTATAACTTATAGCCTATTCTAAAGCCTTTTGAAATGTACTGTTGTCAGCATATATGAGAAACTCAACATTTTTGATCCATGATCAATCCATTTTCAATCACCTTTGAGAATTTTCAAACGGTAAAAACTGTAAAAATATGTATAAGTTGGCAAATTTTTAAACAAAATTTATTCACAAGTGAAGAGTCAAATCTAAACAATTGTTATAACGGAAGACTTTAATACAATGAAGCACAACTGAAATAAAAAGCTGCTATTGCAATATAGCATAAATGATACGTTTTTAGTGAGTCATAATAATAAAAATATTGTCAATAATATTTCATAATTAAATGTCACATAATAATATTTCACATTAAATGTCAACATTAGAGTTAATATTCAAATCAATGAATTTTGATAATAATTACTAATTATTGTTTAAAATGTAAATTGTTATTTCTTTTTTGTTGATTAGCTATTATTATCAAATATTTCAGGACAATATTATTTGAGATAACCACACTGGCATACTGAGACTAACATATATTTTCTTATCACTCTTATTCAACTAGTTTCATTTTGAAAAATTATTATTTTTTTCTTTCTGTAAATTTACTATTTAGCTACCTACCAAAATTGTTATTATAAATATTATATACCAAGAATCAAGTAATGTAATTATTTGTATTTTATATAATATACATACTTATTAGTTATTTGTCACTGTTCTTTGAGATT
Source organism: Drepanosiphum platanoidis (assembly GCA_948098885.1). Taxonomy (NCBI): domain Eukaryota; kingdom Metazoa; phylum Arthropoda; class Insecta; order Hemiptera; family Aphididae; genus Drepanosiphum; species Drepanosiphum platanoidis. The sequence continues at coordinate 111,810 of OX402533.1, forward strand.
TTTAATTTTTCTAAAACTAGAATACTTTCTAAAATTTGTATTTATTACATTGTTTATTATAATCATGATTTTTGTTTTTTGTTAACAAGTTGAATAAAATAATTAGGTTATAACTTATGAACTAACTACACATTTATTTTAAAATACATATTAGGTTGGTATTTAAAATTAAAATAAATAATGAATATAAATTAAATATTTAATTCTAATGCTTTATATGAGATTTTAAATTGAAAGCTATATGTTAATGCACTCCATAGTAGTATATTATCAGGTAAGAATTTTGACTGGATATATTTTCACTTGTAAATTGTAATCAATTGTCGTTGACAATCAATTTTATTGTGAATACAATTTCACATTGTCAGATAAGTGGACTATTTTTGTTAACAATTGTCATATAATATACTATACATAAAATAACTTTGGTATATTATGCTAACCAATTAAATTCTATACATAATAAATCTTAATAAGCATGTTTTCCTGAGTTGTGACATTCAAAATAGTAATTTGTGGCACACTAATCTATAATAAAAGTGTTAAGAATAATGTAGTCATGTAATTTTGTAACCTTTCCTTACAGTTAAATTGAACCTTAGGCTAACCTAACCTTACGGTTCAATTTACCTGAAATGGTTAATTCAAATTTTAACCTCTATATTTTTAAGTTAATTGTAATAAAATTTAAAATTCAATTAATATAAAATTGTTGTTAGACAGCTAATTGTAATTTTCTTTTATTTCACATACCTTGTAAACTAAATAAAGCATAAACTTTTAAAATATTTTTGGTCTGATACTACAGAACTCTTTGAATCTACATTATTTGTTATTAGTTAATTAGTAATTTATTTACTAATTTTTGACTTTATTGAATTTTTATAATATTTGTTAAATTAATAGAATTTGTTGACTTAACATATATTATATCTATATTTAGTTTAGTGTTTCTACAAACTCCTATGTTAGTATGACAAATATCAGTTTAGTCATGATAAAAATGGCATAATACAGACTTAGATTTTAGTCAGTGAGCTGGAAAAATATATTTCCAAAATCATTTTGTTTTCATGCCTACTTTTTGTTATTTCTTCATAAATTGTTTAGAAGTCAAAAAGATCCAAAAATTAGTAAGTAAATGAAAATGTTTATACTTTGTTATCTTTTGAATAGGTATATAATTCGTATCAACTATTCAGTTCAATAATAACTGTGTATTTGTAATTATTTAGTTATTTGTGAATGAACTTGGGAATAATTTTAATTTTTTTTTTTTGATGCACCACTTATGGCAACAAATTATGAGAAATTATACCTAAAAAAGAATTCTCTGTTTTTAAAAATCTTTTAATTAACGAACTACAATCAAAAAACCTAAACCTAAGCTGGATGATTTTTTGTGGATGATGTATTATCCTCTATTTATCCTCTTGGTGTTATTAAAAAGCTACCTGCTTACTCAAATTCAATCAAGTTCATGGACCAATTTTATAATTGAAGTTTTAAAGTTTCTGAACAATGTGTTCAGAAAGTTCAATTTTTTTTATTTATTTCAAATATAAATTAATGAGTCACTTCATTTTTCCAAAAGATTAAAGTGGTTTTTAATGAAAATTAAATGTGTCTGGTCTACTTCACTCTACTCATGTGGGTAAAGTAAATCATATTTTGTTGTAAAAAAAAAGTGTAATACTTATTATAATATTACTTAACATATTTTTTTCTTTTATTCCCTGTTTATATACATATACATTTTATGTAGATATCAAGTTTTATTAATTATAGTTAAATAGAATTCTTGAAATTTAAATTCATATGTATAAAAGGTTCATAATACCCTGTTCATAGTATATTCATATACTTAACAATAATTAATTAATAATTATATATACTCGAATATATATAATTTATTTAATTAGGTGAAATGGTATATTGATAATTTATCTATGAATGATAATGGTAATAATTTTTATTTTATACATTTGAGGTTTAGTGTTGATCTTGATAATATATATACATTGTCAGTTAATTTTTAATATTGTGATAAATATATTTTTACTTGGCGTTTACGTGCATTAAAAAAAAAAGAGAAAACAACTATTTTTATTATTTTAGTTTCACACTTCGATAATAGATTTTTAAATGCAAATATATGGCATAAAACAATGAATCATATTGTAGATTGGGAAAAAAATTACTAATGGTGTTCATTATGATATACGGTCATACAAATTAATTATTTTTATAGAAACTCTTGTCCAATGTTAAAACAGTCTTAACATAAAACAGTGAAAAACTCTCTTCATTCATTTCACATCTGACTGTGAAAAATGCATTGGCTTGATGTGTTCTTATTGTGGTCATTGATTGTTTCTATTTTTTCGGATTCACAAAAACAGGTTAGTATATAATATGTTATTTATTTTTGTTAAACACCTTAGATATGAATAAAATTTATATATGATAAAAAAAAAACATTAAAAAATATTGGTAGATATGTTATTATTAAAATTATAATAGCATGTAGGTACTATAAACACGTTTAGGATATCATATAATTATGTGACTACCGCTAAATACTGGAAACAAAATGTTCAAATAATTTAGGTATTTACAACGAGGCAACTAGATAAAAAAACTCAACAAAAATCTCGTAAAATATTAATGTTTTAGTTTGATTCAATTGATCAATTATATATCTAATATACATATAATCAATTATACATTAATTATATCAATTATTGTAAATAGTCTATGAACAACTTAAATAATATGGAGGTACATATTATTTTCTATTGATTATTAAATTGTTATTTAGACATTTTTAAATATCTGATCTTATGATGACAAAAACCAAAAAAATGATCAAATGATAGGGAAAAAAATTCTTATTACGCCTCTGCTTACCTTCATTCGAATATCAAATGCATATAGAAGTAGAATGAACAAATATGTAATATAATAAAATTCGGTAACATCTACTTAACCTTCTTGCTCAATCGTTTATGATTATAATATTTCTATCATACAAAATAATTAGTAGTTATTTACCTTGGAACTTTGATGTCTATTAACATTGACTGTTTTTGATGTATTCATCTTTTAATGGTTGTGGGTTGTTGGATGGTGTATATTCCATATTAAATTGACTATAATCATAAACTCATAATAATATTAAAGTTATTACTGCTGAAAATATTGAATAGTACTATTAGTACCTATGCCTTTATGGACAAATAGAATAGATAAGAAATATTTTCTCAAATTGCTGTATAATGTAAGTACCTATTAATACTATTGTACAATATTACTTAATTTCAATCAAAATAATAATAGGTAATTAATGTTTTACAATACACACTTAATATTATAAAATAGTTGTAAACCATTTGTAGTACATTATTAACTATAGGTATTTATTTATTCACAATTTATTGACCATTATTTTATTTTATCAAGATAAACTAGTAGGTATGTTGCTTTTTACTTTTTAGGTATACATGTGTAGTACATAGTACACATATACTCATATAATGTGTACAATATAAAATATAAATATGTATATAATGTATTAATTTTTATCATAATTAAATTATATTCCTCCTTACTTTAATTCTACACTATGTATCTATATTAAATTAGTAATATAATGCAAGCTAATTATCTACCTACTAACTTCATACTCCTAAAATTGTAAAGGCGGATACATTTTATAGATCATAGACATTACACAAGTAAGTATAGTGTTTAAAAAATGTCTAAATATTTTTATTTGTTGTATTATTATTAATTATGTTACATATTATATCACTTAAAATTATTATAATTAAAACTCAGATTTTTCTAATATATATCAGATACCCATTTAATAATTTTCAAACAATCAAATTCAGGAGCTTTAACGTAAAACTTTACACAATATAACTAATTTACTCGTAGGGCCGTAGCGAGATCCAATAGTAACCTTATGCTACCAAACCCTGGATTAAAGTAAATTTGTGCTCCAAGTTGTTTTACGGTTTTACTTAATATCAATAGTTAATATCAATATGAGAATGGGATACATTCTCGATCATTTTGTGATTTATTTATTAAAATTCATTTTTAGACGAGTAAACGAACGTTTACCATAGATTATGAAAGAAATGAATTTCTCAAAGATGGTGAAGTATTTCGATATGTTTCTGGTTCATTACACTATTTTAGAATTCCACGACTTTATTGGAAAGATAGAATTCAAAAAATGAAAGCAGCTGGATTAAATGTTATAACAACGTAAGTATGTACAAAAATACTACTAATCTAAATTAATATAGGTTTTTGTGTAAAAACATCAACGATTTGACTTTTAGTAACTATCAGTATGGAATAAGAATGTACTTATCTATTAATAATAATATATATTATTCGGAAATAATAGTTGACAAAAAATTCCTGAGTGTAACATTTGGTAGGTATATTGTTTTTTTTTTTTTATGCTGTTGAATCGTGGAAAGGGAGAACCATCAGGTATTACTTCTATTGATCCACATCATGTATTGTGAAACAAAATATATATTATTTCTATTACAATATTGGGAGGCCTCTAACATCCCTTGTTGGCCTTCAGCCCACACTTAAACTTAACTAGGTTGGTATTTGTGATTTTTATGATTCTTCTCTTCCAGCTTGGCTCTTAGTACGTCTTGCACAAACCGCTACCTGGATAGTGATTCCAGCTCCTTCTAATCTTCTAGCACTACACGCAGTTAGTTTGCTCCTTATAGTCCTTCGTAAAATAATATGGCCTTACATTTTTTTTGTACTGCAGTATACCAACTTAGTTTAGTAAAAATTGTCTACCCTAAATTTGATTCTGCTTCTTTATGTTGAATGAATTCTATTAATTCTATTACTGATACATATCATATGCAGTATGGTATTATACATAATGTATATGATATTTTACATTTCTAATTTATTTGCATAAATATGTTGTATTTTGAATTACGATTATAATGTTAATGATAAATAAAACTAATTTTGCTTTTAACTTATGAAGTAAAAAATAAATGATTTGCAATTAACGTTTTTATAATTTTAATTGATAAAATATTAATTGGTTTTGTATAGTTATGTGGAATGGAGTTTACACGAACCATTTCCTGGAATATATAATTTTGAAGGGATGGCCGATTTAGCGTACTTTATGCAGTTAATCAAAGATGAAAGCATGCATTTGATTTTAAGACCCGGACCTTATATATGTGCCGAACGAGATTTTGTAAGTTACTACTGTGTATTTTTTTTCTGTAATAAAATTTTGAAACATTGTAAAAAAACAATACAAAAATGATTAAATAATAGTTTTTTTTTAAATTTTAGGGTGGATTTCCTTATTGGTTATTGAATGTAACGCCTAAAAAAAGCTTAAGGACCAATAATCCTAGTATGCAACAAGAAGTATTTATAAAAAATGATTTCTTATGTCTTACAAAATGTTTGTAGAATAATATGATGGTGACTCATTTAGGACAATACTTATTTTCTTAATCAATGTGTTTATTTTAAAATAGGACAGAACTCGCTGAAATATCTCAATGTTTAAGAAAGAATAATAAAGTAGATACAGTTTTGAAAAGAAATATCTTGTTAATTAATGACTCTTTACTCTTTAGAAGCCATTTTTAATTAGTAATTTATTTTTCATAGACTTTAATTAAATAGGCTGCAATGATAATATTGCTTAGGTGTTTTATTTTTAAAACGTTTGTTATATTTTGAGAGTTATTTTTATTTCACATAAATCAATATAGGTATAAATAGGTAGTATTTTCAATTAGTATATTTTTGGAATTGAATCAAATCACAAACATATGTACTCGTAATAAATTGGCTAAGAAAATTATTATAGTTTTTTTAACTTGTTAAACTAATGGAATTTAACTAGTTAAAGAAAATAAAATTTATAAATATATGATTATTAAATTGAAACTGAATACTGTAACACCATTGAATAAAAGAAAACTTTATAATTTAGTAATCATTTAAATTTTTTGTATCATAATGAATCTGTTAAATATAAAATAGGTTATAAAAAGTATGTTTCAAAATGGTTTAGTGTGCTCATGCCTATAGTTCAGCCTTTTTTATATGGAAATGGTGGAAATATCATTATGGTTCAAGTGAGAAAAAAATACACTGCGTAGATGATTTATCGTTGAATAATATTGTTTGATTTTAATTTGATTGTTGTATGTATACGCCTAATTAGGTAGAAAACGAATACGGAAGTTTTTATGCTTGTGATTTTGAGTATAAAATATGGATACGTGAATTATTTAAGAGTTACGTTAAAAATAAAGCGGTACTCTTTACGATTGATGTATGCAATCGGTTAAATTTTGACTGTGGAACCATTCCAGAAGTGTACGCAACTGTCGATTTTGGAATTTTAGTAAATGGTCAGTGTTTATTATAATATACCTATAATATTAACGATCAGTGAAATGTGAATTTTCCATTGTTAAATTATTCATTAAACGTTTTATGAATAATATATATTTATATATAATTATATGCATATCCTTACAAGTTCTAACCAGTAGTGGACAAGAAATCTCAATTTTTAATTGTCGCGTATCTGTAGTTACGAGCAAACTGTAAATGTTCTTATGTTTCTGTTATAGCTACTACTATATGTTTTGACTTAATGAGAAATTTTACAAAAGGAGGTCCACTAGTCAATTCAGAGTTTTATTCTGGTTGGTTAACCCATTGGCAAGAACCACAATCCATAATAAACTCTAGCGATGTTGTGAGCGGAATGAAAGAAATGTTGGCTCTGAATGCTTCGTTTAATTTTTATATATTTCACGGGGGTACAAATTTTGGTTTCTCGTCTGGAGCAAACACAAATAACACCAATGATAGTATTGGATACTTACCTCAGATAACCTCGTATGATTTCAATGCACCATTAGATGAAGCTGGAGATCCTACCAAAAAGTATTTCGATATTAAAAAGGCGCTCGAAGAAATCGTGAGTTCATACCAGTGAATTATATAATAGTAATAATTAATGTTTTTTATTTATTCAATAATAATAGTTTAAATACTTATATTTTAAAGAAACCACTTGTTTCTCTGCAATGAATTATATTATTATCGAGTTCCTATTATTTTATTATACCTATATATTATAATATTATATTATATAAAATACTCATCGATAATTTTTTAGAAATTCAATGATTATAGCTATAATTATAAGATATTTTCGCATCTAAACTAACTTCAATTCGAGACTCATTGATATACAGAAATGTAATGTCGGAATTAAAAATACGAGAAAAATAATGAAATGTGAAAGAAAAGTTTTTTAAATGAGCCATACAAATTAACTAGTGTAAATTAATCTGTGTACATTTAAAGTGTAAATAATACGAAAGTATCGAATTAGAATAAAGATAATTAATAAAAACCAATTTATTGGTGTCACATAAAAAACAAAAATGATAAATTGAAGAATTTGGAGATGAAATATAAAAGGTACTATGAAAGTATGAAATAAAGGGTCCCAGAAATGGGGTAGGTACCTAACCTATCTATACTCTGTAGTCTGTGTCATATTATTTAATATCGTTTAGTTTAAGACGTATGTGGGTTAAAATATAAAACAAACGTAAATATATAGGTAGGCATAAAGTATAATAAATATCTGTGAAACAGTTTTTTTCTAATTGTGTAAAATTTTAGTTCCTATATAGTAATAAGTTTTGTTTATGTGAGTGTTAGTAATGGTATGTTATAATTACATCAATATAAATAACTCAATCTTTTTTTTAAGAAACACGTGACGTCCAACTATATACAACCAATTCTAACGCCCAAAGGAGCCTATGGGAAATTTTATCTACGACCTTTGGTTAGTTTCTTTGAAAAGGTCACTCAACGTATTAAACCAGTAATTAGTGATGTTCCGTTGTCGTTTGAAGATATGGATATCAACACCGGTTTCGTAATGTATGAGACTACATTAACAGATGATCAAAATAACGTCAATTATCCAATTAATCTTACCGTAAACAAAGTTAGAGATCGAGCAATCGTTTACTTGGATCAAGTAATGAAGTTACATTATACCTACAATTGTTATTTTTAAACAGAGGCGGGTTGGGACCATTGATATTGGGACTGCAGACATAATAATAAAACTGACCAGTGACCACCCACATAAATTTTAAATATCCTAACCACCACTATCACTATTAAATTTAGAAAAATACAAAACAAGTAATAATTTTATATTTATAATAATTTTATGTCATGATACATTAAATATTATACATATAACATATCATGACCGCTCATGATATCCACACACATGAGTGCACCTCTTGAAAGTGTGTTCAAGCCGTCTCTGTTTTTAAAACACAAATGCTGAAATAATAGTATTATTTCTTTCAGAGACAAGTAGGTACATTGAGTCGATTAGTAGGCAATACAACGATAAGTTTGAATATCAATCCTTCGGTTAAGAAATTGAGTATATTGATCGAAAATCAAGGAAGAATTAACTACGGAGATTTTATCGAAGACAAAAAAGTTAGCTCGTATTAATATTATTTTTATTGTTGCCGACCAGAAACACAATTAAATCCCATCATATGGAATTAATAAACCTCCTAGTTATTTATATGTGCCCATATAGGTCAAGTTTAGATTTTTTATTTTTGGTTTCATCGATAATTTGTGTTGTACATTTTTTTACATCATATTTCAACGCATGTATTTTTATTATTTTCTATAATAAGTAATGACCCATTTTACAAACGATGTTTTACTAATATATTTTTTTAATAAAATATTTAGGGAATTTTGGATCACGTATTTCTTGGAAAACAAATACTTGGCCCGTGGAAGATTATTGCGTATCCATTGAACGAAACATCGTGGCTTTCAACAATCGAACCCGTTGAAAATGTTCAGTTACCTGCATTCTTTAGATCACGATTTACGTTACCGGAAAATTATACAACATGTTTAGATACGTATTTAGATACATCAGGCTGGACAAAGGTATATTTCGATCTAAATATTCTTAAAAACTATATTATTCATAAATATTTCGTACGAAATTAATTATAATTAACGAATTATCCCAAAATGTTTTTAATTATAGGGCGTAGCATTTTTAAACGATATAAACCTGGGTCGATATTGGCCTATTGGTGGACCACAAGTTACGCTTTATGTTCCGGCAAGTTTTTTAAAACCAGTACCGGGTATCAACACAATTATGATGCTAGAACTCGAAAGCGCACCGAAAGATTTGTCGATTAAGTTTGTAGACTCGCCTAATCTCGATGGCCCTATAACGGTTTAGACTATACATATTAATTTGCTTCTATAAATGAACATTTTCTCATTACTTTTTTTTTCAAACATGATGTAAAAAATTCTAAAAAAAAAATTACAAACATGTCTATCCGCATATTACTACTCAAAATATATTTATTAATTAAACCATTTTATTATAAACCAGCAATCCATCAATTTTGATTTCATAATAATTATACTAAAATTATGGACATAATAGATTTTCAGAAGCATTGAAAAGGACAACATTAGTTGACAAAAAAATTTATTTAACGTAAATATTTTGACATTATATTATAATTAAAAATTTGTAACGATGAAGATGTGTTAGAATATAATTAAAAACTATTTACTCATGTTTTTTTTTACTTAACTACCATATATTTTATTTTAGATATGTTATAATTTAAATGTGTATATTAATAACAGGCCCACTCTGACTTATTCGGATGTCTTTGTGGTACAAACAACCGCCTACCTCCTCCCAGTTTCATCTCACCACTGCCCACAGTTGAGTTAAATTTTAAAATGTTTTTATTAGTTGTATTTATATCAGCAGTTGGATCAATTTTCTTATAACTTTTCAGTTAATATTAATTAATAGTAGTTTTGTTTAAAAATTGTATTTTTGTACTTGTCATTTTTTACTCGCTGTGTTAATAAAAATGATTAATAAATAATATTACAAATAATGTTCAAATTTTTTCGCAGACAACCGGTTGGCAACCGCTACTATAAAGAATGAATTAATATTAATGTATGGGCTTCAAAGCAAACCAACCATTATTATGTAATTATAGAAGTTATGAAAAAGTTTCGTTTTAAGAGTTTACACTGTATTTCATTTAAAATTTTTCCATTAATTTTGGGAATAATTTTCTGTTTGAAAATAGATTCCGTGCTTTCATTTGAACTGATCTATTAAATTAAATTTTTTTACACAAATGTACAAATGTTAAAATGAATAAAATCCATTTGGAATATATTTTTGAATAATTTAACTAAAACAAACAAATATTTTAGTATAAATTACATATTTTACAAAATAAGGTTTCTAAATCTTTTTTATTTTTTTTTTATTGAAGCATAAGTTGCGGAGAAAAATAAGTACAAAACTAAGAATGGATTAAATATAAATGTTCATTTAATAAACAAGACTTCTGACACAGATTATGTAGGATGAAAACATCCTATGGGTTATTCAACGTTATTTAAAATAACACGGTTATTCACTGTATGGGAAATGACAAACAATATATTTCATTTGGTAACAATTAAAACATGAATATTTTGGTTTAATTTATTTTATGGTAATTTTTTACATTTGTAATAACATAATAAGATTATATTAAGTGGATCCCTTGATAGTTTTTTCTGTTTTATCCAAAAACGTAGCGAGGTTTACATCATTTAACGATAATCCACTCACGTCATGTGTAGATAAAGTCACTTGCACTTTGTTATATACATTGAACCATTCAGGATGATGATTCATTTTTTCACTCTTCAATGCTACTTGACTCATGAACCCAAATGCCTATAAAGTATTGAAGCATTATAAATGTGTGAAATCAATATAATTATCAATGAAACTATACATACTTGAATGAAGTCAGAAAATAAGAATTCCTTATATATAGCATCTCTGTTAGAAACTAATGACCATTGATTAGAGAACAATGGCTGAAGTAATTCTTCTCTTTGCTCTTTCGTTAATAAACTCGGCTGCAAAACAAAATAAATACTAAATAAAACTACTAGTAAAATACTAAGATTTTCAAAAAAACAAAAATAATAATTTATTCATTCTCGGACGCACAGTTTATTTAATCCACCAAAACAATATGTTCTTCACCTTGAAAAATTAAAAAACTTTTTGAATACTTTAAAACTTATCAGGAATCAGTTTTTTATCGCACTAGCAAATTCATTTTGGGTGATCCTAAACTAAAATGAGGTACAAGTAGATTTTAATTCAATCTAATACCTATAAATTATTATTTTACATCATGATTTTAATATTTAATTAAATTATAGGTAATTATTATTCATTTTAAGTAGTAAGAATATTATTTTTAATTGGAAAATTGTATCAAATTAAGTAAACATTAACACGTTTTTTGTCCCCATAATTAAATTTAACATTTTAACATGTTTAGTTACACAAAATATAAAAATTTAAATGCAACAATTAGTGAGTTATAATAATTTAAAATAAATTGACCGTTTAATACAATAGACATTATATTAAAATTAAAAGAGTATATATTCTTATCATAGAAAATTGTATATTTGATGATAACATATTTATTAAATTTTTTATTCATGATCTAAGATTTTATTCTGTGCTTTTGACAAATAGTTTTTCAATCATTTTTAATAACATCAATATTTTTGACAAACAAATATAAAAAAGATTTAACTATTTTTTAATTGATTTCAAAATATTGTAAACATTATCACAACAATTTTAAGAAATCGACTAGGTACTAAGAACAACAAAACAATAGAGCTAAAAAAACAATCTTTACATTTATTAAATTTTATGTGTTTTATAATTTTGAAATCAAAATCAAATTCTTAGTAGTTTTTTAGTTTGTTCACAATAATTAATATTCATTTATCATATACAAATATAATTCATATAATTAAAATCAAAGAAATTAAAATACATTTTAATCTAATGATTACCATGTAATATGTAACAACCTTTTTGGTTGTTATAGATATTATGTTCTGTATTTAAAGGGCTCGTCCCATAAAAAATGTTAATAAATAAATAAATATGAAAATTCTATTCTGTAACACTGTATCTTAATTACTTTCTATTTAAATTTATTACCACTAATCAAAACATGTTTTAAAATAGCATATCTTTGAAGCCTTGATGTTTAGAAAAAGAAGTGTGTTAATAGATCAATTAAATCATTTAAAAAAATATTTATCTCTCGTCATTTATACATATTAAAAATTGATTCAGCCTGGTCAAAGGTCTTAAAACATTGCAACAGGCAGCTCATCGTGATTATGTTATGTGATCTGACAACCACAATGAATGCATTGTAGAATTATTCAGCTGGTGGCCGAGTGGATTAAATAAATTGAAAACAAAAACATATGTCACGGGCATAAAATCACATCTAGACGAATTTTGAAAGCTTCTACGTTCAAGGTCGAACGAAAAGACAAGCTAAAGAATATTGAGCGGTGTGCGAGAAATGATTGGAACGAGACACAAAGGATTTTACATCCTCCCCTTTCCCTATGACCCGGTTAACGACTTGTGGTTATTAACTCACCATTTTCCTGATGCGTTTGGTCGAATATGCAAAAGCGCAACGAGATATGGCAGTCCTCGACGCGGTGTAGAACAACACTGTCGTCATTTAAACACTGGTCACGAAGTGAAAGCAATCCAAGGACTGTTGCGTAACGTTATCTGCGGCGACTACGGATTTACGTAAATGTCATTATACTGCTATAATTATTAATTAATAATTTTATTGGTCTCCCGGCAAACTTAATGGGTTCGGAGCAACGACGAGAGCCCGGGGGCCGTGGTTATCGAGCGAAAGAGGGAGTGAGTGGAAACAAGACGTTTTGAGATTATGACGGGACGGGCGCGTGTATGTGCCTACTGACTGGGCCGGGCGTGTGTGTTTTCAAAGCGTTTATATTTCACGGGTAATCGATATTTAAAAACAGCCACGACGAAATAAATCCAATGTGAATATGTGATTGTGATCGATTTAAAAAAAAATCGAATGTTGATTATTCCGAAAACACTTTCTAATACCCGTTTCACCGATAACGGCCTGGCCATTGATAACGACGACGAGATATCAATTCAATTATTTTATCAACGCGGACTCGTGTCGCGTCTCGTGTAGTGTGCGTTTGTTTAATCTGTAAACGGGTAAACTTACTCGCCCGCCGTGATTTTTGGTTATGCCGTGATTACGCTTTATTGCCTAGCGTATAACCTATAACCTAGCGTACAGCATCCATCGAAGTGTTCGAATACGGTTTTTTTTTCTTTCAATATCATATTCGGAAAACCTGCTGAGATCTCCTTCGGTCGAACGGACCCAACGGTAGCGTTTGAAATCGTCCCGTCATTCGAATCAACCGACCACGATGTCCGGAATGTCGCAGTGAGAAAGTAAATAACACGTTTAAAATTAAAAAATCTCGTTCGGATCGAACGATTACGATACGTTGGAAATTTACCGCTCGCCCGACGGCGACCTGTAAGTTGTATTTTTTACCGAATCATAGTTTGTAATCGCTCCGATTTCGAACGCTAAAGACGGACGGAAATCAATGATCGCCGGTCAAAGTTTGCGTCTGCGTCCATTACTTACTGTCTAAACCGATGTTTTCCATGCGTACCTTAGATATGCTCGCCGAACTGTGTTTGTAACTTCAAGTTTTTTTTTCTAGTTAACATTTGTCGTTTCTACTGTGATAAAAGAAAAAAAAAAAAATTAATACGTCCGTCCGATATAACCGTCGACGTCTCATCTCTACGATTACAGATTTTTAAGACTCCACGTCACTCAAAACATTGACAAAATGGCTGATCAAAACATTTTGGACAAGTCCATGAGAAGCGTTTTCGGTATCTACCTATGTTATTATTTTATTTTTTCAAATACAAATAATATATTTTATGAAAAAAAAATTAATTTAATTTCAACAGCTTGTAAAATGAGTTATAAAACTTCAAGTTCTCTAAAAATATGTATTTTATAGTTTCATTTGTGTTCAAAAATATTTTAAAGAATGAGTGACTTTCATTAAATTTGTACATGAAGACTTTAAACTAATTGTATTCTTCTAACATTACTATAGAAAATTAAAGACTATGCAACCATACAATAATAAAAATACATACTTAAAAAAAAGAAAAGAATTAGGAATATTTGTCTTACGAATTTAAAATTCAAACATTGACCTAATACCTATAAGTAAGATTACTTTCGATACTATCTGATATAAATAGTTAAGTTTTCATGTTGGTCAAAAGTTTTTCCTATTTCATGAATAAATTCTTAAACAATTTCATACCGGATGGATTTCTTTTTTGAGAGTACTAGAAGTTATAAGTTATAACTAAAGATAATTAGTTAAATTAGATTAGATTAAACTATAAAAAACAAATTTAATGATTATTATTCAAGGTTTATGACTAGCTTTTATTTATCTTAATTCTACTGACTAGTTAAATTCTATATGTTTTAATTTTTAAGTAAAATTCTTACTCTTTATTTATTGTATAATACGAAAAAAATTAATTTGGTTAGTTAAAACAAATTACCATTCTAAACTCTTTTTGGCTTGAAGTTAAATGTGTTACAGTGTCACAGTGATAATTAGGGCTCGGATTTTAAAGGAAATGCTTCTTTTTTTATATATGAGATGGAAATCTAATTTTTTATACATAAATTCGTTTCTCGTCATTCTGATTCCAAATAAACCTATTTATTTTTGCTTTTTTTATGTAAATGCTTTTTTGCTTTTTATTACTTTTTTTCAGTTATTCCAGCTATGGAATTTTTATGTTTATTATGCTATTGTAACAAAAAAAATTTAATTTAATTCATAAGAAATGTGAAAACCCGGAATACGGACTAAATAGTTAAATTGGATTATTATTGTTTTCGTTATCTATTTGCAAAATACATGGTAGTTAATTCTTTTTTTAATTTAAATTAATTTTCAATTTTTTTCATTCACTTTTATAACTCATTCGTGTTAATTTTTGGTCATGCTTTTTTATTTGCTTTTTTTAAAAATAAATATGCTTCATTTTTGCTTTTTTAAAACAATTTTGTGCTTTTTATATTATTTATTATGCTTTAAAATAAAAAAGTGATAATCCTTAATTCTGTTTGTTCATTGTTTAAAAAAATATTTATATGTCTTCATGTTTATATGTTAAGTTGGAAATATTCCTTACGAGGCCACTGAAGAAAAGCTTAAAGATATATTCAATGAAGTAGGACCAGTCATATCTTTTAAGTATGCATATATAAATGTGTTTAATTTATCACTGAAATAACAAAAACAATGTTGTAGGTTGGTATATGACAGAGAAACAGGTAAACCAAAAGGCTATGGTTTTTGCGAGTATAAAGATCAAGAAACTGCTCTGAGTGCCATGCGTAATCTCAATGGGTATGAAATCGGTGGGCGTACTTTACGTGTTGATAATGCTTGCACTGAAAAATCTAGACTTGAAATGCAGTGTAATACCTTAATATTTATTGTAAATTCTGATTACTTATATTTTAATCTAATTTTTAACATACCTATTATAGCATTAATGATGGGAATGCCTACATCAGAAAGTCATTATGGGGAAGCTGTGAATCCTGAAAAAGCTCCAGAAATCATCAACAATGTGATTTCATCGTTACCACCAGAACAGTTGTATGATCTTATGAAACAAATGAAAGCTTGTGTTCAAGTAATATTTTAAAATTTAATTTTTTTAAATTTTATAGCTATAATAATGTAATTTTGGATGTATATTATTAGAACAATCCAGTAGAAGCTAGAAATATGTTGCTTCAAAATCCTCAACTTGGGTACGCATTGTTGCAAGCACAAGTAGTTATGAAAATAGTCAAACCAGAGGTTGCTAAGGTAATTTTTCGACAACAATTATAAATTATATATTTACTTGCATTAGTCTATATAAGTTTCAAAATGCTGTAGTTTTAGTAGTAAAGATTTATAATAGTACTAAAAAAATACTTATTTATAATTTGTAATTAAATTACATATATTACAAAAAGTATTTAAAACCATAATTATTATGAATACAATTATTTTATCTTTTAATTGTGAAACAGTCTTATTTTTAGTAGAAATGTATATAAATGTATGACTAATATACATTTAAGATCTTATTATAAATTTTATTGGAATTTTAGTTTAAACTTTAGTTATATTGTTAATCATTGATTGTTAAATAAACTTATAGATTTTGTAAATTAATTAAAAATAAATACAATGAATTTATTCATAATATTTAAAATACATATGATACAAATTCTTAGTAACATTAATGATATTTTGGCACAAAAAATGCCTGTAATAATCACTCAATAAATTTGAAATATAACATTTAGGTAGTTGTTATTTAGGGAATAAAATCTATATAAATAGCTAACACTAATATTTGGTAATGACACTTTTAAAATAATATTTCAGTTGTTAATTTCAGCATATTATGATTGTTTTAAAAGCTAAATATTATACTTGAAAAAGGTTTTCTCTTTTAACGACTTTATGTTTTGTTTTAATAGTAATAATATATCAGTATCCAAATAAATTGAAATTGTAATAAATAGCTTATATGTGTAAACAAAAGCATACATGTAAAAAACTAAATTCTTATCTTATTCAATAGGGTATGAAATTATGATGCCTGGTAGTCATTTGTTAATTGTTAATAAATGTTTAGTTTAACATTTTTTTTATGGTTACAAATTTGTACTGGGTCCGGTAAAAATACCTCCCATATTTCAAAATGCAATTACAAATAAACAAACAAAGATGCAGACAATTTTTTTTCATTTTTAAATAACAAATTCTATGCCATTTTACATTAAATTAAATAATTATTGGTTTTAAACAATATGTCTGTTAAATGGCGCCCTTCATTGTTGACGCATTGACAATAACTTTCCTGGAAGTTGTTCATTACTCTTTGTGTCATTTCTGGTGTAATGAAGCACCTATGGCCTCGGGGATTGCCTCCTTAAGTGCTTGTAGGGATGTGGGGGCGATTATTGTACACTTGCGCTTAAAATGTACCCAAAGAAAAAATCACAAGGTGGTGAATCGGGGGACCTTGGGGGGCCAAGCGATATTTCTTTGCAAAGAGAGAATACGCCCAGGAAACAATTCTCTTAAAATGGCTCAATGGTTCAATAACGCCATGAAGTGTAAGCTGTGGCTCTGTCATGTTGGAACCAGACTTCTTCATGGTTCTTAGCAAACTAAATATGGCACGTTTACCATTATCTATCGATACCTCCTCCACTGTTGTGTCACCACTACAACTCACACAGCTTTATCTCAAAATACGGGAGGTTTTTATGCTGGACTCTGTATAATATAGTATTTGTGATATGATTTTTGTTTTTCTATGAATGCGAAAAATTATTTAACATGGTCCAAGTTGTATAATGGTGACTTGTGACTGGGTGTCATAAATAAAAACAATTATTATTAAGGTTATTAATTATTTAATGTCAGTAATATAATTTTATCCATTTGAATAAAAAACAAATAACATTACAATCTGTTTTATAGACATATCAATTTAATTTTACCAGTAAGTTTATGTCTAATTTAAATAATGTTCAAGTAACTTAATATTTTTCTAGACTATGTTATATCCAACACATCAAGTTCCACGACCAATAAAGCCAAACGACATTGATGATGAACCTTTTTTAACCGCTGAACCAAAACTTCCTAAAACTAATAATGACCATCTACAATTAATTGCTCCTCCTCCTCCAAGTATAAAACATAATTTTCTTTTTTCTTTTTTTGTTCAATACATTATTTGTATTTATTATTTAATTTATAATATACTGTGTTATATTTATAGCTAATATAGACTGGCCCAGTGAGATCCGCAAACATAGTGTTGGTGGTCAAGATCATTTAAGACAACCGTCAAGTCAAAGATTTCATCCACCACAAACATCCATGCCTTTTGAATCTCATCAGTCATTTTCGTAAATATTAAATAAAAATATATTCTAATTGAAAGATAAATTATTATTTACTAAAATTACATGAGGCTTTAGGGGTTCAAGAGATTATCCACGGCCATCAGTATCCATTAGTGATAATCGAATATTTGGAGACATGTATAGAGAATTACAAGGATTAAGAGCAAGTACTAGCTTTATGAATGTACCACCTCCAATGACAATGCCACCCCCAATGACAATGCCTCCAATGCCTCCAATGCCATCACCAATGAATTATATACCGCCATTGACTGCACCACCACCCCCACCACCATTATTATCAGAACAATTACCTTCACAAATGGTTCAATCTACTCAACCACAAACTCCTCAATCGTCTAATACTAAGCAGACTGTAACCGATGCTGAAAAGGTAATACAATCTTGTAACCCCATAGTAACATAAAATATTTTAATAAAATATTATTGTTTTTCAGGCTGCCTTGATAATGCAAGTATTACAATTAACTGATGAACAAATAGAAAATTTGCCTACTGATCAGAAATTAAGTATACTTACATTGAAAGATAGAATAACTGCTTCTGCTCGAAAACATTTGTTCTAATATGTTTATTTCATTCAATTTTCACTTTTCAAAAAGTTTTTTATGCATAAAATTATAATTATTTAAAACATAATTTTATACTTAAATTTTAAGGAATTATCTATAATGTATTGATTTAAAACTATTTAAAACATAATTTTATACTTAAATTTTAAGGAATTATCTATAATGTATTGATTTAAAACTATTTAAAACATAATTTTATACTTAAATTTTAAGGAATTATCTATAATATATTGAATTAATGTACAAAATAGGTTAATTTTATTCTTTTTTGTTAAAGTTATTTAAGTTTTTGTTTGTCAGTATTATAATATTTTTTACAAGTATAATAATATTTTTGGATGACAAACTTTAACTTATCTGGCTATTTTCAAATATTTTTATTATTTTATGCTTAATATTATTGAGCATTTCATAAATATTTGCTATACAACAATTTCTAATTTTCTAATGTCTTCATCGATTTTTGTATTTTATCATTCAATTACAATTTTTAATACTATCATTCCGGGTAGAGACTATGGAAAGAAATTTAAAAATAATTTTAATGCAATTTACTGATAAAACCTAACATTAAGTATAATAGTTGTATAAGACATGTCTAACATAATTTTATAATAAATTTTTTTCTAAATACTGAGGCCTTCTTTATTTATACTTTGATATTTTTAGAATAAACCAAAAAGTACAGAATTGAGATTGCATTTTATGTGTAATGAACAAGTTGAAAATACAGTTTAGTAAATAGTTAGGTATTTAACCATACCATTTGATTTTTTATAAATGTAAACTTGATTATTTGATATTTCAGTTCATATTTATCAGTACATTTGTTATGAATACACTAAAGATTGTTGGTAAAAATAAAAATACTTTTCATTGAAAATAACTCATTAATTATATATATATATATAGACAATTACATCATTCTCTTTTAGCAAAAGTAAAATATCACTAATTAGTGGTAAAATGTATTACCAAGAGATCACTAATAACGAAACTATCATACGAACAATTAATTCTTTGCCTATATCATACGGAATTTTTTTGTCCAGTTGTGAGCCTTATTATTAATGTGTCTCTATGCTATGTGACTGTATTGTGGATTCACGATTTTGAAGTAATTTCTCTGGCGTTTACTTGTCGAGGTAATAAATTGGACGAACATGGCTGCAATAACAGGTATTTCATTTTTTTCAAATATTTTTGTCGCCAGCAGATTAATTCACCTCTTTTAGTTGTTACTTGTTACTTGTCACTGTTGCTTTTCTTGGTGTATACGAAATGTAATCTTTTAATACAGTATAGTACGTAAAATTTGGCAAATTAACATCGTCTTTGATAGAAATAAGTATTTTTTGCAAAGTTGGAATTTTTTTTCGAAATCAAAACTTTTATATTTTTTGCCGAATAGCTTTTTTGTCTAAATAGTCAATTTTCTCGATTATTGTTGGTCTTATTTTATTTTTATTAAAATTTAAAGCGTACTTTAATTCGTTATTTTATTTTAAATCTGTGCGGGGAGAGAGCAATATTAGATGGAAAAATAGTATAGCAAAACGGCCGACAGAATCGTTATTTTTATTATTTCAATACTTTATTGAAAATAAATATTCAAAATATACATAAGACTAAAAGGTCTAAATTCATAGATACGAGTATACTAACTAAGTCCGTGTTTAAGACCATTGATTTGAACAATTCATAGTGAACACAGAACAACTAACCAGAGGCATAGATTAAATAATATATTGTATACTGTAGTATACTGTAAGCTATACCAGAGCGGTGAAGGGGAATGCAGAACCGCCCAGTCGCACCGCTGCGCGTCGGTGTGTCGAACGGTGAGCAGAACGTTTGTCCTCGGGATCTCCGAGCGAAAACTCGACCGCCCATTTTGTTCTTATCGCGCGGCGACCATGCGTGTATGATACGAGCTGATAAACGACGATAATAATAATCATTAATCGTGATCGTAGACTAGAGTTGTCCGTACAAATACATTTACAAATAGAATTATTAATCTTTATAAAACGTTTCGAGTCGTTATTTCACGCACGTTCGTCAGGGTGACGAGTGGTCGTTTAATTGTGAGAGAAGGAAAGAGAGAAAGCCGCCGCTTTACAGTAAGACCGTGTACGAGCTACACGCCTAGCCTACGATTTATTCCGTTTCGGTTCGGTCGATCGCCCGCAGAAATGGCCATGGAATCTCCTGTGGAATGCATTTACTCGGAACCCAGCATTCCGCCTGTCATTGGTGAGTCTCCTAACCGTTCGTAAATAACTCGTCGTTTGCCAAAGCGCCCGTACGTTTGGTTGGATTTCTATTCGCCCGTACGTTTGGTTGGATTTCTATTCGCCCGTACGTTTGGTTGGATTTCTACTCGCCCGATAAATCCGAACTGCCTATTTTGTACCGATTTCGTTGGATGCTATGAAAATATTAATATGTACTGTTCGCTTTTGTACTAGAAAGTATTCATTTTTCGACTCGATTCGAATGTAGACATAATAACGATTGTTGTTTTAATATGTCTGTGGGTTGAATGATCAAACGTAAGAGCTGTGTTTGATACTTTTCCTTTTTAATACTGTAATCATTGTTTTGTTTTTTATGCAAATGTAGGTAAACGATAGTTATTTTTCATTAACCTCCGTCAATCTCAATAGAAAAAAACTTTGTTTCAAACTTGTCATTTTGTACAACACAATTATTTATCAATAATTGCATGTAATATTTGTGTCATTAAAAATATTATATCAAATTTTTTAAGTTTTTATTAAATTATTTATTTTAATTTGCACATTTTATTGTTAACTTCTTTTTTGAGTGATGGTTATATAAAAATATTTTTATTTCATTTAGTGCATTCTATTTAATGTTAGCACTGGTTAATGTGGGCAACCGCTTATTATTGGGAAAATAGCTTGGTCCTGAATCCAATGTATGTAAAGATGATTAAAAAAAGAGATCGTTTAATGTGGACAGTTCTCATATCATTTTTAAGATAGTGTATTAAAAGACTTAATTAAGTTTTGCTGTTCAAAATTTTCTGTGTTGTATGTACATTGTACATAATAAAGTAATGTGTCTCAAAAGTTGTAAAAATCATTAAACCTTAATGATGAGATAAGTGATTTTGTTCTAGTATGATTAAAGGACTCTTATCGGTAGTGATAAAAGTCATGACAATAATATCTCTTATAACTTTTTTTTTTGTTACATTTGATGAATTTTGATGAATTCAGTCTTACTGTGAATTTGAATGTGCTATAATGTCTCGTAAAGATTTTACACTATATAGAATAATAATACACTTAGTAATAACTATTTTAACTAGTTTAAATTAACTATTTTATAATATCTAACAATAATAATAATTATTATAATCATAATAATATATCCTATTTTTTTAAAATAATTAATTATTCCGTAACGTCTATAACATTGAAATAAATATACCTTTTATGGAATAATTTTTTTTATTATTTATTTCGGTTTTATGGGCAAATGTATTTGGTCTCGACGTGTCTATATTAAGTGGAATCCACTGCATTAGAAATAATATAATTAATGTGATAATGTTGAAATTAAATAACATTATGAGTTAGGTACGATTAAATTTTATTCTTTTCTAGCCATCACTGAAGTTGGTCAAATAAATTCAACAGAATTTTTGGACTGTGGTATGGCAATTGATGATTCATCTAAAAGACCTGTATTAAAAATATTCAATCAATATGGTGGCACTGTTGAAGAAGAAGATACGAGTAGAAAGGAAATGGGAAAAAAATATTTAGTTTTGAGGAATAAAAAGACAAATAAGGTTTGAATAAACTTTTTTTAAATGAATCAATTTTTAACTTTATTTTTCAATAATTTCAATATAAATCAATATAAACATTGATTAAATGTAATATTTGTATTTTATTGTCTACAGGTGTTAATTTATGGAACAAAAGTAACATATTTTAAAAAGCCTGATTATTTTAAAATTAAAACATTTGAAGACCAGTCATTGACTGATAAAAATCTTGAATTCAACACGGTATTTGGAACTAGAAAATCTACTCGTGTAACAAAATCAAAAAAAAATGATACTGTTGATTCTTCAACAGATGTCTTTGATATTATTTCGCCATGTGAGTATATGTAATTATTAATGTAAAATTAATGTTTAATCTTATTGTTTTATTTAACAGCTGATTTGAATGAATCATTTTCCACGTCTAATGAATTTTCATCATATTTACCAACTGGATGTAATCGTTTTGGTAGCAAAGTAGAAAATATTTACCCAGTTTCAACATTATTACTTGAACATGAAATAAATTTAATGACTGATTATGCTACCGAAGTACTAAGTATGTTACCGATATCAAGTGATAATGAAGAGTAAGTAAATAATTAAATCTCAGGAATAAGGTAGATGTCATTTACTATTACAATTTATAGTATATACATTACTACAAAACCTTATAAAACACAAGTATGATAAAAATTATTGTTTAAAAAAGTTTGTTAATTTTTTTTTTTGCTTTTCCTTGGGCTTTTTTGTCTGCCATGTTTCTTACTCTATGTGACATTTAATAAATAAATTGCATCGGATTCAGTCTGCTATTTAAACTAGTCAAGGAACTTGGAAAGCATGGAGTCTACTTTAGCGTGGGTGATTTTTGTAGGTTCTTTGACGGTCATGTTTACTTTTATCATTTTATTCAGGTTAATTTTTGTTTTACACTTTTTGAATCAGTTGTTGTCACTTTAGAACTCAAAACCTGTTTCAAACTTATCTGTGTCCCATGTTCATCCATTCAGCCGTATCGTTAATTTCAATGTTTTCTCCCGCAGGTAATGGCTCACAAAGGTGTACAATGTTATTGTTGTTGATGTTATTATTCTCGAATTCATTATTTTTCTGTAACCACAGTTTATTTGCAGCTCTTTTTAGTGTTAAAGGAGGTAAATAGTTCCAAATCTAAATAATATTAAATCCTAGCGTTGTTAATGGTGTAAAGTTTCCATAATTCTTTGATGTTAAATTCCTTGCCAAATATCATAAGCTGTTGAATACATTTTTCAGTATAATACAATTAAAACCAATCGTTTTTGTATTGCCTACCAATAATTAAGTTATTTAATACAAAGCAATCACCATAGATCTCTTAGAAAATGAATTAAAAAAATGGCCTCTTTAGTACAAATTCCTACGGTTCCTATAAGTCAATGTACCAGTCTTGAGTTATAGATGTTGATTATTTAAGAAAATAAGAAGGTATTTAATTTTTTGTAGACATTTATAATTTTAGATTACCGTGTTCACACCAGACAGTTATTGATACATGATAAATTTGTATTTATTAGATTTATATTAATCTTATTTTATTGATTTGATATCAGATTTAAATACTTAATTAAACCAGGCTTTGAACATAACTTTAGAACGTTTTGTAGTTATTTAAAGGAATGTATTTTGTTTCAGTTTCTCACAATTTTTTGTTGAAAATATAAATAGATTACGCCTTAAATCTATTCAAAATATATGTCTTCTCACTTATGCTGATGGATTGATTGAATTGTTGAAATTAAAAAAATCAGATTTGAATCATGCTAATGCTATAATCTATACAAATTGTGAAGTAATTAATGAAAAGGTGTTGGATAATTTTGTTGAATATACTATGACTGGACGGTAAATAAGCACTATAAGATATTTAATGTAATACATTATTATTTACATTTAAAAACCATATTTATATATTAACAATTTTCAGAGATTTGACATCAAAAATGAAGGATAAAGCTGTTTGTTATTTGATCATCATTATGATTTTAATTAACATGAATACTTTTGACTTAAGTTGGGTATCACCATTTATCCCGACAAGTAGTCAAAAAAGGTAATTGTAATAAACATGTTAAAGTAACTTTATTTCTAAAATATTTAATTTGTTGTGTTATTACTCAAACTATAAAATAAACTATATATTATCATACTATAAATGTATTAATTATAATTAATTTTCTTTCTTGTTGTTTAGTTAAGAATTTGAAATTTTTCTTAGATGTAACATTAAAAATCAGAAATAATTTTAATTGATTAAACTCTATTGTTATTTTATAGATTGATATTATTACTAAGAATTGTTGGAGCTACACGAATGAAAGAAGATATCACTAAGTATACTCTGAAAATTCCATTAGCAACATTGCCTTCATTTCAAAAAACGCCAAAAAGGAAATAATCAACAAATGAAATTTTAATGAATAATAACTTTTTCTATTATACAAAAATATTAAAACTATCTTGCGTTTTATCATTTTTTTTTTTAATTTCACTCAAATAAAAATTAAAAATTGAAATATTTCTAGCAACCAAAAAATAAAATAAAATATATTTTGTAACAAAGCCTTTTCAGTTTAATATACTTGCAGGAGATAAAAAAAATTCTAATTCGATACTAATGAAAAAATATTTTTATTCATTATTTTTGTGTTTGGGGGTTTTAAAATATTATACTGGACCATTTAGCACTAAATAGTTAATAAATATGTGTTTATAATGTATATATATATATTTATGAAATCCTAATTAATCCGTTTTATAGTTATGAACAGTGTAATATCATACATTTTATATTGGTAAGCACCAAGCAGGAATTTTCGAAACAGAGGAGACGGTAGGAAAATCAAAATTCAAAATTCTATACATATTATATAGTAATCTACTATCTAGTATCTACATAGTTACATCGTCGGTCGAGAAACATGCTGATGCGGTTATGACGATATTTTTTATAAAATCATCGTCTTTATCGAATTTTTTTCGAGTCGCGAACATGTAGGAGATAGGTGGGAACCTATATTGTACATCTACCAAGGTAAGTAGTGTGCGCTCTGGTGGTTTGTATTGTTATTCGCGTGTAGTACCGAACCGCTGAATGTACCGAAAAAGAGGAAGTGAAGTAGGTATTATTATTTATACACGACGTATGCATTTTATAATAATATTACAAAATCCGTACACCGTCGGTGGTTTTCAAAACACTATACGAAATAACCACGAAATCATCGATAAAATTGCTATTTGGAATCGCGCGTGTACCACGCAACGTCTCCGAGCAGGATAATGATGTACTTGTTATTTATATTATTTCACATTTGAAGACAACGACGGAGTTGGTTTTTTTTGTGATTATATCGTCTTTCGTTACCTGACTCGGATATGCGTACGGTGCACGGCTGTGCCTCGGGGACAACACATTTTTATTTAAGTCTTGTGCCGTTTTTCAATTTTTTTTTTTCACTTGATTTTTTCCTGTTTTTGTTTAATATATGCCGTTTTTTTCTATGAAACTCGAAGCAATAAAATTTACCAAATACGCCATTCAGCGAATGAATAGGTTTTCGAAAACGGTCGAGACGTTGACAAAAAAAATGCGCATTTGTTGCTTCGTCGTGTAATCGCGTGGTCCGGATAGGCGTTTTTTCTAATTTTACTCTTTACCCCTTTTTACCTCCTAAGGGATATTGCATTTTCGAGACGTATTGTAATTCTATACCTTCCCCGAGATTTGGCCAATCCGTTTGTGAAAACCTTACTAAAATCCATCGAATACTTTTTCGATATAGCGTGTACAATGTACATACAAAAAAGGGCTTCAATTTTATATACGTATATAATATATATACATATATAATAGATTGTATATAATAATATATAATATATAATATATAATATTAGTATATATAATAGATTATATAATAGATACGATTTTTAAAGTGCGAAAATCACGAATTTTGAAACTGTTATCGTTTTGGAATCAATAGTTTTGTAATTTGGATCTATTTTGTTATTTTATTGAAGAGCGTGTGTTAATTCAATACGGAGGTAAATACATTTCTAGCTTCAGCCGTTCGAATATTACGAATTACGTCTGTATCTACTATTATTTAGTTGATATTTTCATAATATTATAATATTTTTATTATTATTATTATTATTATTATTATTTTATTCCCACTATTAATCTAATAATGCAGTTGACTAATGGTTTATAAATTAATATAATAATCAAAAGTTCGCCGATCAATGGAATGGAGATGAGGGTGGTGTACTGCACATTTCTTATCTGCACTTAGATTTACCCTTCTCTATTTCTCCAATCTAAACTTAAAATAATTATCATTAATAAACCATTAGTCAGTCATTATTATTATAATATAGATATTAATACGCACATCAACGTCTTCAGGAAAACATTTTCGTCATGAAATTAAAACTACAAATAATATAATTTTATAATAATATAATATTACTATTTACTGTTAACGTTATAATATTGTGTTTTGAAAATCGAAGTGGCTACGTATCACAAAGACAAGAAAGAAAGGGATCACACAACAGTGAACGGTAGTGGCGTCACTGTCAGGGGTTGCAAAAATTACTCAGGATGCACAAACCCGTAGGTGCTTTGCCCTCACAACCCAACATCAAAAAAAAAAAAAATAAAATGTTTTATCAATTATATTCCCATTAGTGGAGTATTGATAATACATAATTTCCATATACTACACCACCCACATCACTTTTCAGCATAACTATGTAATCCAAATAGTGTAGATAGTAGTTACACTAAATAAAACAATATAATCTACGAGCATAGAAACCAAATGACATAAGTACCTACTTAAAAAAAATTATCTTTTTATTTTCAAATTAAATTAGTAACAAGCGTTTGGGTTTTAGCGTTTAAAATTTAAAGCTCCGAAATATTTCATAATTTTCTACAAGAATAGTTAATTTTAATGATCAACGATGATAAAACTAACAGTATCTCTGACCTATCCGAGTCGATAATACATTAAAAACATAATATTAAACGAACATTTTTAAAGTTAATGAAAAAGAGGTGGACCGTTCCTTTTCAACCCTTCCCCTAGATCGAATTATGTTCAACATCCAGGCCAACTCGCGCTCGTTTAAAACATTCCCCCGTTGAATCGTTATCGTTTTAGCGGAGAAATATCTTAGACCACGTGCTCGTAAATTAAAAATTACTCGATCCGGTCGACCATATAACAATATCATTGCCGGATGGCCGTATTTTTCGTCGTGTCCTCGTTCGACTAATTATATCATCGCATTGCCAGACAATGGCCAATGGTGTACACGCGTGTGCAGTGGTCCAATAACATCGGGGATTCAGCGTAAATCGACTGCTGCGACGGGGCAGTTGCGCGATTAAACGGGTCTCCCATATATATTATATATATAAAACGCACACTAATTTCATTTATGTGAGACCTAAATACACGACAGTATATGTTAACCGACTGTCAAGGAACAGAACAGATCCAGGAATTATCGTTCCAGAGAGAATCGCGTAATTTTCGGCTCGAATTTTCTTTTCGAGCAAAAATAAATAAACGGTTAACCGTCTTACTGCACGGACATACTTGGCGCAACCGGTATTTGATCAATAATACGTGTATTATTATTCGCTGATTTGAACAACGATACATTTATCGAAATTCAGATTGAATTAGGTACACTTGATTTGAAGTTTATGCCTCTGTTTTGAAATGATCTAATTAGTGTGATCGACATTTTACTATAGATATTTTTTATCTTGCAATTACTTGATTATTGCAAGTTTTGAAAGTTATGGTAGTGAAAATAGACAAAACGTATACTTACTCAAATACTATATAAACACCTATAAAATATACAAATAAAAGTGTTAAAAATATTATGCAATATATTTAAAAATATTGAACGAAAACATGTGGTGATAAACTGGTCGGCATCTGTTATTTATTGAACTGGAAAAAATGTATTAATAAGTAGTACTAATTAAAAAAGTTTTTTCAACATTTGTGAAATTATCTATTGGTATTAAATAAAAAAATGGCGTGGTACTTAATTTAAAAGTCGTTTCGTTAAATTACTAATGATATATTCTTCAAATTTTATTTTTGATTTCAAACTTTAGACAACGATTTGATAACAAATATATTTTTATTATTCAAGTAATTCAAAGTGAAATGCACGCGGGTATCAAAAGAAATGAACAATTTTTTTTCAGAATTAACAATCAAAATTATACATTTAAAGTTTTGGATTTTAAACTCATGATTGTATAGAATGAAACTCTAGTTTGGTTTGTTATAAATCAAAACTACATACTATATAGTCAACATATGCAGTGTAAAATGTTTTTTACATAGATATGTAGAATTTTTTATGTTTATAATTTTACATCATGTGATTTTATACCAATTGAAAACTTCTCCAAATAAATTAAAAATCAACAAAAATCATTATTCAAATCAAAAGCAGTGCACTCATCTAATGTATAAAAATAATAATAATTATTATAAAGTATAGAGTGATGATATATCCATATGTAATACATATATATTTATGTATAACTTTCCCATCTGTCACTTGTAAATTAGTCAATTATTATTCATCTCCCCCTTCAATAATATGCTACCGAATAAGCCAGAGATTTTTATTTTATTTTTTTATTTTTTGCTCTACGATCGAAGGGGTTGTGTTATTATACCCTTTACACCCTTCCCGTCTACTACAGCAGTTCGCAACGGGTCCGGCGTTTATGCCGACCGATCGTTTCCCGGTATTTTGTAAACTTTACGCGCGCCAAGTTTATATGTTGCACGCGCGGTTTTATATTATTGTTGCGAGTGTGCAATAAATCACACATTCCGTCTCAGTATATCTGAAACCGTCTTAACGATGAGTAACCCGACGCCGCCGCGTGCGAGGCTTATTTTAAGTATTTCTCTTGACTGCATTTTTTCTTTCCCTTCCACGTAACCGTACCACCACTTCGTCATTGTACCCCAATAATATGAGGAACCTTCTGCAAAAATAAAAACAAACCAACGAGGCTAAGTAGTTTCTTAACGAAAAAAAAAAAAATTAAAAAAACATAGGAAATACTTAATAATTTTCTGTGATGTATTGTAATCATTATTTGATGAAAAATATTTTTACTCAAGTTAAGCAAAAGGTATTGGAAACTTTTAGTCATAAATTATATTATCTGATTTAAATAAAAATAGAAAACATTTGACTATTAGATTTCATTACCTACTATGGTCTATCTTCTATGAACGTTAAAAATAATTTCAACTGTCATAAAGTAATATAATAATATACAATAATAATCAATGTAATGAGGAATAAAATTTTGAATTATTTTTCTCGGTTGAATTTTTGTAGTAAAATTCAAATTATAGTTGTGGACTATCATTTATTGTTCCATAATATATAAATATCTATAATAATGCGTATTTTAGAGGAAAGTTTTAATGAAAATCTATGGACCCATTTTCAACAATATAAAACAGACGAACTATCAAATAAATCTGATTATTATTAATACAGTTGTTACATAAATTGATTTATCTTTGTTTTAAAATTATGCCCTTTTATCTTTAAATTTAAGGTATAAGCTGTTGCTTGATAGTTATAAATAAAATTAACATGAAACTTGAACTAACGAATTAACATTTTTTTTTTTTAAGTTCAATATTTATAAGTTATAAATTATAACTTAATATACCTACTAACGAGTAGAGTTAATGAGTATTACCAAATATATTTTAGTAAATGTTCAGCCATTCGACAAAAAAAATTTTCTCGTTATAGAAAATGTCAAAAGTCGGATGTTTCTGGCTGTCGTACAGCACTAAGTCCTTTAATTGTTAGTTATATCACTACCAATTATTCGACTATTTGTGAGTGTACATATCATTTCTATCGTTAATTTAAAAATAAGAATATCGTATTCGGTTTAAATATGAATCAAGATGGTTTTTCTTTTTCGTATGATATTATTTTGTTTTTAGTTTCAAGTTTGAACACACAATAATGCAAGGTTAGAATCATATGCGCCTACTCGTGCTTATGTAGTTATGTATATTTAACGTTTCGGAGTATCGTTTTATGCGCGTATTTATATTTAACATCACAGGAGTTTCGATAATAATGTTTTTATTTTGTACAAAAAAAAAGAAGAAAAATTGAAAAAAAAAAGAAACGCAATGACTTTAAAACCGTGTAATGACTGTTAAGGGATCGGAGTAGCCCAGACATTACTGTCGTGCATATACCGAGGCATACGCCTTTTGCCCAGATTCGATGTTCCCGCGTCATTTAATCTGATAATTTATTGTCACATAAACACCGTAAAGGGTATACATAATGGGCTGAACTTAATCTTAATCTATACGGTTACACGCATTATTCGGAACACCATTTTATAAATACATCGTCATTATTCATCTGACGGAGGGGGTACTTCGTACCTATGATAATGACGAGCGAGTTATTAGTACATCCACAGCCGGCGGTGACTACTCGCGATTTGAAAGCGTTCAATTCGTCAGTATTCTGTAATCGATCTGTCGACAAACCGTTCATTCCGTCACCGTTTCGAGTATCCAAAACAGAAATCATTTCGCAGTTCATATTATTATACTGTTATATGATCCATCGCTGGGTGCAGTACCGACCGTACTCGGAAAGTTTCACTGGAATTTTTTTTATGGTTCGGTGTAGGTGCACGATTTCGTCCGATACAGGTTTCGCCGTGGTCTACTTGTATAGGTAGGTCGTACATTAAGTTCCAGTTTCATACGTACAATGTGTTAGTAATTAACAATGTTTAATTTTCACCCATCGCGCACACACGCAAATACATTGTTAATGTAAATTTGAAATTAAATCTTCGTGCCTGTGAAATATTACGTTTTAAGTTGGTGGGGAAGATTTATAATTTATAAGAACTCGACGACTAAATTGAATCCAAACTACAGCTAGCCCACGTGTTTCTAAAACTAAAAGTAGCTACGTGTTTCGCCTGCTGTCGTCAATTAATCAAGGAAAAACTTTCGAATTTATAATATCATTAGGGGTGCCGTGAAAATATTTTCTAATAATTAACGGGTTGTTTCGACTACGCGGTCTGCAGTGTGTATGATTCTAGGGATTCAAATGATCGGGGGGAAGAGGGTGGCTGTTAAAAGAGAATTTTTCGTGTTTTTAAATATTATTGTGAAAACGTATTATATGTATTGAAAATGTCGAGATAATTGTTTATTAAAATTAATAATTAATAATTTACTCATATTTATAAAAAGATGCGGTAAAAATATAGTAATTAGTTTAGAGAAATAATCTTTAAGATAATTCTTTCTTTTTAATCTTTCTGAAAAAAATGAAATACAATTTAGCATGGCAACGGTGCCGTTAATTAATTTAAAGATTTCCCTATAATATTATGTCAACGTAATTCTGTTAAATATCAAACAGAAAACTATATTCATCACGAGTGTTCAAATGTAGTTTTCAATTACTATTTGACAAAATCGAAACAAGACTAATACGGTTTTACGAAATTCACTGCATTTTAGTTGGTATAAAATATATCATCGTCCCAACCTAATACGTTATAATCGTAATGGTAGCAAGAAGTGTAGTGATTCAAGAAGTCGCTTACTTTCCTCGCAACACCTTATTTCAATCTGTATTGTATCGCTTATCGAAAAGAAGTCTTAGTTATTTTATCGAAATTAAACTAATTTATTAGGTAATAATAAACGCGTTTTGTTATATTTATAAGCTTTTGCGCATACACGAGTACAAGGCCGTAGCTGGACCGTATTTTCGATATGGTTTTATTAATTAATTAATTTATTAATCTAATTATATGTATGTATATTATATATATATATATATATATATATGCTATCGGAAAAGTGTTGAATAGGCATTCTATAGAACCATTTGAAATACTTGGAAGTACATTCAATTTGTATGTTATTTTATACAATGCCTAGGTAATCAGTACAGTTCCTAGGATTTCTATAGAATGCCAAAACTATACCAAGGAAAGTATAATAGCTTAGGGATAATTTTAACAAGGTCGTGTGTTTAAAGTATTTATTATATTTACTAAAATTTACAAACTGGAATGATAAATAGCTCATCTTTAATACGCATCGTTATGGTAAAATCATAATGTTTATTTGTAAATATACATACTGAGATATATTAAAATATAATTCTATATCAATTTTATACACTGAAGTTCAATATTCTATAAAATATCAAGTCGTATTATAAATTTTATACTTTTCCTGTTCATTTTTGGCATTATATATATAATTCCTAATTCAAAACATTATATATTATATTATATACATATACAATTAAAAACATGTAAAACTTGTAATAATATTTTTTAAAAGAAAAAATGATTATGATTATTCTTTGCATTCTCCTGTAAATTACAGAGAATGTAAGTGCATTTTATTGCACCATCGTAAATTACTACACCTATAATACGTATGGTGAGAATAAAATATATTGTTATTGAAGTTATTATTAACTTACAGCTATTATTTCTATGAGTAATATTATCTAGCTATATCCATTTATATTGCAAATTTAACTCAAGAATCTTTAAGAATATTCGTATAAAATCTTTTTATAATATGAGTATCTATATACAATATACATTATACATTTCTTTTTTTCATTTCATTTTTTATCGTATTTGATAGTTATTTTAATTTTTTACTGAGTAATTTCAATTTTTGTCTTTAACAAGTAAGTAGGTATCGTGTTCTTTGATCTATAAATGGTTTTTTTTATTTAACGCCACCGATGCACATATATACAGATACTCAATATAATACGCCTTAAAAGAAAAAAAAAGTTTATTTCGTTTTGCAATACAATATTAGGTGATATTTTTCAAAAGTTATACTCATTTTATTTGTAAGAAAAGAAAAAATATTTAAAATTTTCTGATTTTATACATTATTTTTAATCCGATATTTTGCACAAAAATATAATATTTTTGAACGTTTTCATTTCTTCAAATATTGTTTGTCATACTATTATTAAGTTAGTAGTTATTACTTACTGTTGTAGGTATAGTTTAGATGAGCGATATTATGCAACAAAAATATCCCACCCTCAACTTTCCATTTCTAAACTATAAAGTTTTAAATGCTAAATGCTATTATTACAGGTAATAAAATCGACACACCTATAAGTTCGTTCACCCTTTGTTAACGTCACGTCTTGTAGGTACAATGCTCGCACTTCTCTTCATTAGTGACCGCCTTTGTCTTATTGTAATTGGAGGAACCGGCTCGATAGTCAGTGACGACTGCTACAATACAGGTACTCACTTCCTGTTCAACATTCGCTCGCTGCAGTTGTGTTTTAGCCTCATCCATACGAACATTTTGATTTTATTTTAATTCATTTAAGTTTTCTTTTACGTTATAAAATAAAATTCGCACTGGTATTATTTTGTTTTCTTTTGCATGAGTGTATACCATGCCCCATGTTATTATTTGCTGTGAAACAAATATGATTAATACATTTTTCTTATAGATACTGTTATTATTAATTATTTCCAGTCGTTGGTCCGTTTTATTCACGTGTTATATTTTCGATCTACAATCGATAATATATTATATTCAAGTTTTCAGAAAAAAATCATCTCGCTTTGCATAAGTACTTTGTACGAATGTCTTTGAAATGTCCTCAATTCTGTGTAAATGTATACGCATCGTCCAACCATCCAATCTCCTTAATTTCTGCACTTAACTCCGACTCAATAACTGGAAACCCCCGGAGAGAACTTAAACGAAGACGACATTAGAAAATAGAAGTATTAAAAACAAAATAAAAATTCAAATCAAAGTTTATTTTAAAACATAACAGCTCTTATTCAAGTGAGTCATGTTGAGTACATTTCCTTCTTCTTTAGCTCATATGCTTTTTTTATACATTTTTTTTCAGATTGTATGTAATAAAATTGACGAAAAAAAAATATTATATGAAATTAAGAATATAATATTATACTCTAAGGCAATGAAAAAAAGTAGACGGACATCGACCCTAAACATAATCACAAGTTAAAATTTACGGTTTGGATTTTTAAAAATTTTTTACTATTACATAGTTTTAAAAGTAATTAAATGATAAAAATCATATTTACTGAAAAAATCAGTGTCCGTCCGTCCGTCGTGGGTGTGAAAATCAGAGCACTGCACAGTTTTTTGATACCTACACGCTACAGTAATTCCCTACAGTAATGTAGTATTTTCTTCGATACATTCGACCTAAATAATGCAAATAATAAAATTAATATTATTGTTTGAAAATCTCGTCTCGCTGAATATTCGCTCAGCTCCGAATTGCCATATCAAGCCTAAGGTACCTATACTGTGTGTTTTGTTACAAAAATGGATTTGCGTCATTTTATTGGACTTAAAGCGCTAAAAGTAGAAAAATATTCGAAAAACGGTCGCGAGTACAGCCGAGAGCTTCTTTTCCATGTGAATACGATATTATAAAAGAAAATCAACAGTGCAACATACGTTTTATTATAAACTTTAGTAAAAACGGCAATGCACAAGAATATTAATGCCCGAGATACTAAATAAATATCCGAATATTACTGTTTGTTGAGATGGCACACATAAAACCAACCCATCTGCCAGGAGGAGCGCTCAGTAAACATAATTTATACCGACAGTGTTTATCTTAGAACTTCCAAGATATTGACCCAGGTCGTTTCATTTAAATGTTTTATTTTTCGTTATTTGTGTTTGGCCATTAATTATTTAGTAATTTTCCATCGATATATTACCAGTATAAATTTCGTAATTCGTTTTCAATCGACAAAAATATTAAACATTTCCAAGTTTTTCTTCATTAGCAGTTGTTGTCAGATAAACCTATTTGGGCGGTAAAGGCCGTTCGATTTAATAACCGTGCGTAAATGTTTAGATCCATTTTAAATAGTATAATTAATTACAGTTGAATATTTTAAAAATACCACGGTTATAAAATTGAAAAAGATCGTATTTATCTAACAGCGAGTGTGATTGACTTTAAATTGTTTTGTGGTGTGTCATGTAATTTTTGTATTATGATATAATCATATTAGAATTTGTATTTCTTATTATACCATTTTTGGTTATTTATGTTTATCGTAAAAGTGCCCACATAAATTTTATTTTGTAATGATTTTAATAGAATTAAATTTACAGTCATTTAAACTAAAATTATTAATCTACGTAAATGTACCTTTTTTTTATAGGGACCTTTTTTTTAGTTATTTATGTTTATTGTAATTGTTTTAATTAATATTGCTTTATAACATTCTTTAAATTAAATAGATATACGAGTATATATATATTTACGTATTTCGTTGTGTATCACGAACATCAGCTATAAAAAAAACCTTATGTTGTAAAAAAGGCAGGGAATCTTTGAATAACAAGTAACAATACATTTTCAATAATTCTTAAAACCATATTAATTGTTATTTGTTGTTCTTAAAATTTTAAAACTTTCTATAAATTTCTACCCCATAAAAAAAATTAGATAAAATTTTTTAAAACGGACAATATTATCTAGATTACAACGAATTCAGCACAATCAATTTAATCTTCATCCTTCAGTATTTTTTTTCCTGTATAAATTGTATATTATATTAAAAAAAAGTAAATTAATTCTCAGAAATAGACCTGTTTAAACTTTAAAATACAAATTTCTAATCGATAAAGCAGTCTCGTGATTTATCCGGATTATTTTTCTACTCGTATAGATGTATAATCAAACGAAATTAACAGATAGTCGAAAATTATAAAACTATAGGAAATTTTAGACTAGATCATTAAAAAAAAACATACGTTTAACAGTATTTGAATCGTATTTAACTTAAGTTTTAATACATTTGGGCGTCCACGTGAGTTCTCTTAGTGATGGTCCAGTACTCCAATGAGAAATAAATTAACCAACAAATAATTTTACAAACTCATATTCACAACGTGTAGTGTCTAATTTATCTATTACACGAAAAATTATTATTTTAATCTTTTAATCAAGTAATTTATCTTGTATGTGATGAATACTTTTAATACCTAATTCGTATGTTTGTGACGCTTTACAAAAACGTTTTAATTATTACTATTATTATTATATATATGTATATAATATCATATATATATATATATATAATATATTGTTTTTTTCGTAGTACATTTTCCATAAAATAAACGCTCGTTTTGAAAGGGAAACAATATATTTTCAGCATCGGACAGGCGTAAATAACTACAAACTGTAATTCTACTTTAATTGCCCGGAGTATTTACGTGACCGTTCATAAAACACGAATTTTAACTATCGGACAAATGAAGAATTTAGTAATTAAGAACGTATTCAGCTTTAGATGATTTATTTTCATTTACTCTCACCCCATTTAGCCGTTTATCACCGCGGAACGGATTTGCATTTGAACGTGTGGCGCCGCTGCTTGTACACTGAACTCGACGAATACCACGCTGTATTTTCATCGTGGAAATGATTTGCTTTCCAGTTTGTCTGTCCGACAATGGCGGCAAAAATCGAAAATGAAAAAATAAAAAAATAAAAAACTCTACTGGTATCGAAAACCGTTAACGAAAGTTTGTCAACTCCCAACCTCAAAAGTTATCTCGCCGAATCCGATTCGTTTCTGTTCCCTTTTGACAATCGCGAACCGTCTCTGGGGCGATGAAAACTATTAAATGCTTTTGGTGAAACACCGCCGCCGCATTCGTGGTCGATACGGGACAATACGAATCTAATGTAATATTCAAACGCTCAGAGCCTACACACGGTCGTTTTGCCAGACCATAATATCCCTGTAAACATGCCGTGTTGGCGTGGGAACGAGGATCGTATTCCACGAACGGACGTGATAGAAGATAAATATTTTTTTAATCGTATCGTTGCGTCGATGTCGGGTGGTTTTTATCGACGCGACGTTTCGTGGACGTTAATAATATATTAATATCACATAATTAAAAGTATTATATTTACATAGTTTATGACAGTAAAAATTGCGCAATGTCCGTAATGGTATTGAATTGTTCACGTTCTCGAGATGACGTGCATACAACACACAACGCTCCCACTTGTACGTATACTGTGTCGGAAATAGGTAGTAGGTACGGTCGTCGACAATCTATATCGTCTACAAAGCCGATATTTACACGGATTTAGTGCTCAGTCGAGTCAGTAAAACAAGTTGCTAAATCGAATACTAAATTAAATATATATAATAATTAAATCTCGTTTCACTTCGACACGTCAATATAATTTTTAATTTTACGTGATCTCTTAAACTACGAATAATAAGCGTAAATACTAAATCCAATTAATAATAGTTTAAAATCGATCTAATTTCAGCCGTTTATGAAACCGAAAAAATAATTATATTAATATAATAAATTTATATTTATAATATATTATATTATAATTAATAGTTATAATAATTTAAGTTTTATCTACTTCTCATGTTACTTATCGATTTTTATTCAATGATTTTTAAAACGACTAGTCTCTTTCTAAATGTATATATGTTCGTCATTAAATCGCTACCATTTTAGTCGAAATGTTAGACGATTTTCGCATTTGAAATTAAAATTTTTTTTTTTTTTTTAAACTATGACGATTAATAACTAAAAACTTCATAGTTTATTATCAACTAAAATCGGTTACCAGCGATCAGTGGGAGTAATTTTTTATTTATTTATTATTATATTATTTTATTTATTTCGAAGAACGGTTGTGCGACCACGAGTATCTACCATTGAGAATAACAACAACAAATCAGCTATAACGTGTGATTGAAAAGATGTGATTAGAGAGTATCAATACAATTTGTGTGGTCCGAGTTAGTACACAATAACAGATATTTTCGGCAAAAGTATAATAATTATTTTAATATTGAACGTTTTTTATGTCATTGAAATGCGTGGCCTCAGTCACTGCACAAAATAATGTACATTTCGATGGTTTGGATTTCTTTTTCTCACAG
Organism: Drepanosiphum platanoidis; assembly: GCA_948098885.1. Classification (NCBI taxonomy): domain Eukaryota; kingdom Metazoa; phylum Arthropoda; class Insecta; order Hemiptera; family Aphididae; genus Drepanosiphum; species Drepanosiphum platanoidis. The sequence continues at coordinate 150,450 of OX402533.1, forward strand.
GGAAATAAAAAGGATTACTAAACGACGATCGCAAAGACCTTATGATATAATAATAATAATAAAAATAAAAATAAAAATAATATACTCGTATCACAATAATAGTATAATTGTATACGATTTCCGAAAATGGTTTTTCTAGGATTTCGTTGCACGCGATTGGTACATGCGGCGTTTTGAAAATCTTGCACCGGATTACGGTTTCACGTTTCCCCCAGGTTGAAATTATGACGTTATTATTATTATTATTACAGTATGATCCTCTATTGTATCCCTCCATTGTTCTTATGATATCATTATTTCATGGCGATCGAGGGGGAGAGTGAAACGTACAATTATTACGTTTACAATTTTGCTGGGCTAGACGACAACGAAGACATATTAATGAGCAAGATGATATTCGGTGTGCACGGCGAGAAACCCCCAGGAGAAGGATTTACCTCTGGGGAAGTCTTCGGTGAAATTTGTTCTCTGTATTTATTACTTATTGCTTCACATGAATATAAATTTCATTAATCGCTAAAGTTTTCAACTGGTTCGTTAAATAGGATGATCAAACTGTATAGATATTTTTCCCAGCAAATACTCTTCATGTTCTGTAAGCGTTTAATAGATAAAACCGGAAAAGTGATTGGGTTTTATTGAAGTATAAAATAAGTTTCATATATTTCACGAACAATCGGTTTTTGCATATTTATTACAGTTTTTAATGTCATGTGATTTCAGGAAATATCTATAGACAGATAAATGCAATCTCTTGTTTATTTTTAACGTGAATTTATAATATGTTTACATACTCATTTAAATTAATTCATTGTGATTTAAGCTGTGATGATATTCAGCGAAGTGTAATGAAAAGTGATGGTTTTATTACGATATTTTTTCATTTTAACGAATACTTTTATGCATAATGAACTTGCAATAAAATGTTTGAGTATGTTTGTGTAGTTATTGTGTACAGTATTTCATAAGAATGGTATTTCTACTCGAAAAATATCTACTTTGAAATAATTTTTTCGATTTATTTTATAGTTTTTCTAAGATTAAAGAAAGACGGAAAACATAAATAATGACGAATTTTGTTAAGCGAGTAGATTTTTATTTATTTTTTAACTAAGTAGTTTTTAGTCTTATATGTCTTGAAAATATAACACGAAATTGCAGATTACTAGTCGTTTAATATATTATTGAAAAATTGGGAGATTTTTTTTACTCAGGTTTGAAATAATTCGAAATGTGGTATTATAATGTGGTATGATTATTTTCGAGAATACTGCAGACGATTACATTTTTTCTTTTGAATCTTTAAGTATGGCATATGCTTCGATCATAATAATTAGCAACCAATGAGATTCCAGTAAAATCGGCACCTGTGATTGTGTTTGTATAAGTACGTATACATCGCTCGTCATATTTAATATCCAGACATTTAGCAAGAAAACGATTATTTTTTAACTCTCATCATGGCAATAAAATAACCATACACAGTAAATATTAAATTTATTAAGATTTTTTTAATACAGTCTAAAAGTAAGAGAGTACTTCATTATTTGTTGAAAACAGATCATTTTTTATATTTTAGCTATACATATATTGGTGTTTACATTTTATCTTAATATCGTTTGTTTGGCTTATAAAATGAATTTTTTTTAATGAACCAGTTGCCAAAACGTTCAAAAAAAGTTGCAATGGTAGCATTTCGTATAGTTAACGTGTTATTTACATTTTTTAGCAATTTAAATCTACACGATTGAATAAATATCTATTAATAATATGTTGTGAGAGGTAAATATTTTATTTATCGATACGTATTCATACGTAGTTTTTTTATTATAATATTGAGTGTATTTAAAATATTAGTAAGAATATTCGTTACCTCGTTATTCGAGAACTTTTCGTTAGAAAAATGATCGAATACGATACGCAAACATCTTATATTTAGTATTTTGAAATAATAAGCCATCAAGAGAAAAAATAAAAATAAACGAATAAAATGTTCGAATTATTGAGTTCATAATTTATTTTAAGTCAATAAAAAAATAATATTTTCACAAAAATAAATAATAAAGAGACGTCAAAATTCCCTGTGATTATTACTTATCGAAATACGATGAAATAATTAATGTCGTTAAATCGGTATTCGCTGAAATTTCTGATCTCATCAAAATATAATTTTCATAACGTTTATAAAAATTTTTGTGTAATTCTAGAATAATTTTTTTTTACCATAAAGAGCAACACTTCTCTAAAATCTTGTACTGTATTTTGAAGCCTAAAGTATTGATATTGAAAATATTATGAATTTTTAACTGCGAAAAATTTGTGATTTTCTCGTATTTTATCAAAGTTTCATCTTCAAACGCTTTTAAACAAAAATGTTGACATACGGATTTTCGAGATTTTTTTTCAAAAGTTAGAACAATGTCTGAGAAACTTTGTATTAAATTTTCAAGTTTTAATAGTTAACCAAAAAAGTTTATTGACATAAAATGTCAATAAATTTTTTTTAAAAACTCAAACATTTCAAATGTTTATAAATAACATAAATAACTAATATACTAATAATAACTATTTACAATTGAATAGTTATAATTTCGTTTGTAAAATGATAGTATTAAATTATATCTAACACAACACTTTTATAGTTCAAAACCAGTTATAAATATTAAAAAGTAATATTAAATTATAAATTATAACTGAATAATTACATATAAAATTATATTTTTTTATTGATCTTAATAGATATATAATATTTATTTAGTAATTTGAATTATTATCTTTCAAATTTGGCAAAATTGTCAATAGGATCTTGAATCAACGTTTTAATTATGTAGATATGTAGTAATCAATAGTCATACATGTTTGTACATATCATGTTTAGAATCTTGTCATCGTCGATTAATAATTTAGTTGTTACCCCATAAGTATTACTGTGGCCACTAGTGGTCACATGCGTGGTGAAGGAATTATCAAAGATTAGCAATTACTTACTAGTCACGGATAGTTAAATATACTTTTATTAGTGCGTAACAAAGTGGTTATAGACTTATAGAGCTTTTTTTTAAATAATAATAAAAATACTTTCGTTATAGATGTATACAATTACTTCAGGGTCTTAATAATTTTTTTTTTTCAATCGCATAAACATTAGGTATGAGCTTTCTCACTTCCGCGGCATTCGACGCAAGTTGGAGAGCTCTTTGCCGGAGCAGTATTATGGACAATCGGAAACCCAACGTCGACGTCGTGCTCGAGCACGTCCTCCGAATGAAATTAAAGAGAAGCTCCTGCTGCGCGTCCTTCAAAGTGTATTGAAAATATGATACATTCGTATACCTATATGCATAAATCAAAAGGTATCGGGTAGTATAACAAAGAGCATTTTCTCAGAAACCGGTAATGTTGCGCTAAGACAACGCGCCCAGTACACCCTCTCATCGCGTTGGAAATTTTACACTCTAGTTCAACCTAATATCTGTTCGATACGTCTATGATGTACTCGCACACGCTTGCATACAATATTAATGACGCGTTCGCCATAAACTCCAAGTAACACGAGCCACGGCCATAAAAGTAATTCGGACGTTTGAAAAATTTTATCTACCCACTCTTTCTTTACTCTTTCTCTTTTTTTATGACTTAATTTTTTCATACCGAACTCAATTCACGCTCAATTCCTAACTCAATTCGAATTTACAAATTTGAAATGCTGCAAACCGGAAGTTTTGTTAATTTTATTAAGAATAAAACACGAACCTATAGATACGAGTACTTGTCTACAAGGGCCACTTGTCTTTTAAATTAAAGATACAATGTAGATACGTTCAAATACGTATAATATGAAAAACAAAAATGTCCCACGCATGTGATTGAAAACTTTATGTACTTAATTAGATAAGCAAGAATCGTAGTATAACGCCTAATAAATAAATATTACATGCCTACCTAGGAAATATATTTCCTCACTAGATACGTCATATCATCATCATTTTTTTTTATGATACCTTAAAAATTTGAAATACGTTAACGTAATTGTCAGTTAAATATCACTCGTTGTATTTTTCAAACATTTAATTTGACACGTACAAAATAAATTCAACGTAATGTTGAACATTTGAGGGTTCCGAAGACTGCCAAAACGAACGATCCTTCTAAGATATTTTTTGTCGGTATCTTTCCCCGGCCGGTACACGCGCGCGCGTAGAGAACAATAGCGATCGAAATAATAATAATAACAATAATATATGCCGACTGCGAAACGCATTATAAATTATAATAATATCTCGTACGTAACACGATTCGAATGTGTCTGTAAATAAAATATGATTTATATACGTGTCGGCAGGCGAACAAACAAATTATCAGCGAATATTTTCAACCTCCCGAGTAAACAAATCGTTAACCGGCTGATCGATCGTTCGCGACTTGTGCAGTACACCGCGGGGGTAATCATGCGCGTTTATGCACGTTTATATTTTATTATACAGGTACTCGTGGAAATCGACGAATAACATTATCGTCGGGGCTTGATTTTAGTTTTGATTAGCATGTGGCGGGACGGTTTTTTTTGTTTTGAATCAACAGAACAGCAGCACTCGCGGCCGCCTGCGATCGCCTCGGGGAAATGTTTACACAACGCCTCTCGCGTGACGGACTGGTCTCGAATCATTACTGTTACGAAAAATCACTACACGTATTTTATATTGTTTTGACTGGTAAACGTTTGGCCGTCACCGTGTTTCGACGTAGCGAACTTTACTGGTATACCAGACGAACAATAATAATCAGGTCTAGCTGGGATGACCAATGCGTAATAACTAATAACTAATAATTTATATTCCGAATTAAAATTTATTGGAAAAACGAGTATTCCGAACCAAAATGTGTTGAATTAAACATTAGGTTTTATTTTAATTAATTAATTAATGTTTTTTGGTAAATTGTTTTTATTAATAGGTGTTATTTTATCTAATAATATTTTATTTAATGACCATTTAGATATAATTTATAAAAAAGCAAGAAAAATGTTAGGTTTTCTAAAACGGAATTGTTGGGAGTTTTCAAATCCATTATGCTTGAAAGTTTTATATTGCTCTTTAGTTCGCTCTATATTAGAGTATAATAGAATTATCTAGAACCCACATCTGAGCATAAGATTATTAAAATTAAAAATATTCAGAAAAAGTTTTTAAGATTTATGGCTCAAAAGACCAATACACCAGCAACTAGTACTAGCACAACAATCACAAACTCACACAGTCTCAATAGTTTTGCTAAACGACGATTATTCAACGACATTTCATTTATTCATAAATTACTTAATAATAATATGAATCGCCCTAAAATACTCTATCTTAGATACATTTTAATGTTCTTTCTCATTTTTTTTAGAAATTGTTCTTTTTTTATGATAAACCATCACTGTTGAAATTATATCAATTATATTAATCAATCTAATGTTATCTATAAATAACATTAATATAAATAACTATAAATTCCATTTCGATAGCTCAAGTTAATTACACTAAAAAATGTTCTCTTCTAATTAATAAAATTATATTATTTTTTTTTTCTTATCTTTTCTTTTTCTAATTTTTATTGTGTAATAAGTTGCGTACCTACTTTCGTATTTTAATATTTAATTTTGTACCATATATTTAAGTAATTATTGTATTTAGTCTTTGGTTTATATTGTATTAACTTAAACTGTACTCTTGTTTTCTAGGGCGTTATTAATAATAGATAAATAAATAAATAAATAAATAAATTTCAAGGTGACGACGATACAAGGAACGTACAGTCGAATTATTGGTCACCGTCAGTCGTTTCTCGGACGGCAAGACGACTTTCAACTACCAAGAAACTCGGTCCCTACTTTCTTGTACGTTGATTATATATATATATTTTCAGTCATCACGATTTGTATGTTTGCGTTCCTTATACGTTAACATTATATTATATACGTATATTCGCATTATAAAATGTGTACTTAGCCGAAAACGGAGAGACGAAGGGTGACCCGTGTCGTAAATAAAAACGGCGATGGAGGCCCGAAAAGTTTTCCCGACTGTTAACGCATGCTGAAACGGGTGGGAAGAGTGCAACGCTACAGCTGCACCCCAAGTTGTACGCTCGTCGTCAAGTCGGTACGACTTCGCCCTCGTCTCGAAAAAGACGACGCGGAGTAATTATAAATTATTATCGTATAGTGGGTGTTTCCGGTATTCGGCGGTACGAATCATGTGAAATCTCGTTTCATATATTAATCTCATAATTATATTACGTCACGAAGAAAACAAAAACCATACAAACAGTATTATTTGCTGATAAAAAAAAAAATTTGCAACAATATTAATGAAATTTTTCTCTGGAATACGCTTTTGACAACGTGTAGTATAGAGTGTATTAAACCCAGTTACTCGTAACTTTTTATCACTTACTGAGTCACGGCGGTAAATGTAAATTCGTCAAAGTTAGTTTAAAAACTTTTCAGCAAATACAAACGTGCGTTAAACTGACGGCTCGAATAAAAGTAGTCGTATAAAAACATACGCATTCATTTGTTTATGTACACTAAATCGTTGGCACCAAAGTATACGGATTGCATTCGTAAATTTTACTTAGGTGTATCGTTATTGTTGCACGCGATAAAATCCAAATGATATGTATTGGTACGACTTAATCTATTGTATTCGAGTACTAAAAATGTATTATATTATACGTATATATTTTATTTAAAGTGTCATTCCTCGATGACCACAAGGCGATTTGCGGCCTCCAAATGTTATTATGATTAAGTATTTGTACATTGATATAAATATTAAATTTATATATTGAAATTCTCTTGGAATACGAACGCATCGAATGAGTCTTCGTTTATAGCTTATTTCCATTAAAATAAAACATTTATTTCTTAAAGTACTTAATAACCGAGTCGTAATTATGTCAATAATAATTATTCGTAATTATAGTAATTGGCATCACGTATCTACGTGTGTAATTTAAGTTGTGTATTGATATAACTAGCCGATAAAAGTAGCGAGTTTCGTGCGTGTCTGTAAAAGTAAACGATTTGTAATTTAATCGAAAAATAATACATTTAAAATCAGTTAAAAAATATATTTCCGATGTAAAATGTAATAATTTTGAATAGCAATATTAATAAATAATGAAAAAAGCAGTGTCATAGCGTATATATTTATAGTTATGAACCTTTTCAAAGAAAAAAAATTGAGTATTTTTAGTTATATAAAATGCAAAGTATTTTATTTTATCTTAAAAAACTGAGTGCTACTTTGAGAAGTATCAAATAAACAGCCAATCAATATAGCCATTTGAATATTATGTTGGGATGTTTTGAGTTTCTCTTTGACCTTTTATGCCAGTATTTTGTTCTTCCAAATGCGAAACAGCAGTTTCGATAAATGAAAAAATGATTTCAGTAAATTAAAATACCATAATCTTTCCGATAAATAGATTTGTACTTGTATGAGTTCAAACTAAAAGAAACTAATTTACATAATGTAATTATTGCTTTCTCTTTGACGATACTACGATTCGTTATGAACTTAAAGTGGAGTGGTTTATAAGATTAATCCTGTGTTAGCAGTGTCTGTATAAAATGTAATTAATAATATTAAAATAATTGCATTGTGCGTGTGCTTACGTATAACGCACGTATACCTAATAATAAACCGAAGGGTTAAACGTTAAAAGGATCGAGGGGCTTTTTATCAATTTATCGGAGAGTAAAAATAATAATTTGATTAACGCGAGTACCCATTGTATTCATAAACTTTTTAAATAAACGAATTGCGCCATATGAGCCTTAATATTATAAGATCTATGAAACGTTTTCGGTGTTGTTTTCGTATTCTCTAATACATTACTCGGTGAGGATACATCGTCAATTACGAAATTGCAGTTAATATATAAAATTCATCTCAAATGGAACGTTCGGTTATTATAGAATTTGAAACCGAAAAAAATTAAATAAAAACTGTATGAACAAATCTCAATTATCGATTAATTTTTGGATTGAAATTTGATACCAACCTTGTTTAAAATGATCGAGTCGCAAATTCGAACGTTTGGCATTCTGTTTTTCTTTTTAGAATTGAAAATTCTATTAATAATAATTTCAAAGAACCATTTATGAGGGAGAAACTCTTCTTATTATAAATAAATACTTACATCGAAAAATTTTAAATACTTACAAAGAAATAACACATTCATTGATGAGTTTAAAATTTATAGTTAAAATGGTTTCGTAATTATATTACATAATGTGTATAATAATATATTACTACACGTTTTTATTTAAATCACAATAGTTAATGATAAACATCATCAAATCTTACGATCTCAATACTTGAGAGACTTTACACTTTTAGTACAGATAGATAATGGATAAAAATTCACGCAACCGATTTTCTAAAGACATTTTATTCCAGTCAGAAAAGCATGCTCGAATAAAAAAAACTAATTTAATCTCATATTTTTATCAATTTTATTATATCAACTATAAAAATTAAAAATGGACTCATCCAATTCACGATTCACCACTCACTCTATTTCTCTTTCGAAAAAACATAAATACACGCATATTTTGTACAGAAAAACTCGCTTTCTACTCATGGTTACGACGAAGACGCACACGTACGTATGACTTTTTGTCGAGGGCTTTAATATTTATGCTAGACTCACGCGTGCAGGGTTGGACGAACCAAATGCAGAGGCGTCGCGTGCGTTCCTTTTCGAACACACTCGCACACGCGCACGATGATAAATTCGAGGGACTGACGTCATGCACTGCTCTACTGGTTTGCATTGGCCGGAAGGGGGGGAGTCGGGTTGCGGGTGGTTTTTAAAAATTAGGGATTAAAATAATAATGCGTTTGGGTTGGATCGCTTTTTGCGGCTATTAATAATGAAAGCGCGCCGCCGCCTTCGGAGACTCCTCTAGCGGTTGGCGGGTGCGCGGTGCGTACAACACACAAGGTCGTAGTGGTGTGGAGCGCGTCTCCGGGAAAATAAAGTGCGAAAACGTGGACAAACTGATACGCATCGGCGTCGGCGAGAAAATATGGGCCTGCGATAATCAAGAAATATTACCGGCCGACTTTTTGCGATAAATCACATCCCTTCTTCTCCGACACCCTTAGCCTGCCAGCGCCTGTTCTTCCTTACACAAACATACACACGTACTTACCGTACATACACACGTACTTACGTACATACATACATACGTACACAAACACACATACATGTGAACATATATACATACATACACACACACACACACACACACACACACACACACACACACACACACACACACACACACACACACACACACACACACACACACACACACACACACACATTTACGCACGCACGGAGAGCCTTCATGACCAGCATGGGTGACGGCATACATATAGAGCACGAAATGGGGAAGTATAGGAAGGACATGTTACAAATGCGAACATCGTGTGTACGAGAACACACACGAATGTGTGTGCTCGAAGGAACAAAAGGTGAACGAACACAATATGAATGTACCTAAATACGGTGCTTTGTAAGTCGATTCTTCGAAAAAACGAAAAAAAAAGAATTCGTCTTGTTTTGTGCAATGATGCATTTCCAACGTGTCATGCTATCGGTGCAGCGACATCTCCATTGCAATTATTATTGTTTTGTCAGCGCAACGCGTGTACAGTACCTATAATAAACTATTTAGTATTGGACTTTGTATATAGAAGGCGACGACGGCTGACGAGATTACTGTGCGTTTGAGTTTTGTGAAAGGAAACGTCCGTAACAATAAACACTTTTACGATTTTTAAATAATAAATGGAAAAATTAGATAAATATATTATAGATAAATATATTTTTTATCGTGGTTAGAAGTTCAAGAATAAAAATTGTACGGTGTAAAATTATCGTGATATTCAGTGGATTTCGTGTACGATCATACGCACAGAGATTTGTCTATCCGACCAAGTGTCACGGTCACACGTAACGATACCGTTGTAATAAGTAAAAGGGAAAACTGAGAAACTCGACGATGGCCGCATTTGTTTTTAACATAATACGTATGAATGACGTGATGGATATCACGTGTGATTTTGACGCACGCATCGTTTTCGAAAGATTCGAATAACATAACATTACACGATAGAATACAATAATAATTATTCTTTGTATTCGTTTTGAAAAGTACTACACATGCAGGTATACGTGTTATTACGCCGATTCGACGTTGCTCACATCAAATTTAACCGGTATACTCAATACGTCCCAAAAACCTTTATTCGGACGTAGGTACACATTTATACGCCTTTAAAATGTAAAAACACTGTAATAAAACTATGCGACACTATACTGCAATGTTAGTGCGTAGGTCCGAATATTTTCATCAGTATTTCATCGCGTATTTTATACAGTGCGATTGTAAATCCTAGTTGATTTGAGTAGACTGTTACACAGTCTTCAAAAGGTTTTCACTAAACCGATTATTGCAACACAATAACGATATGAAAGTCATTACTCATTAGCATTAAGTTTTTCGTGTATTAAAAATATATAAAACGCTCGTAAGGTATCAGAAGACGCCTCGTAATGAATTCAGTAATCATATTAACAAAAACAATAATAATAATAATAATGGTCTTCGTAAGTAGCTACGTATTATATTGATTCACTTATCGAAATCATTGAACAATTAATATGATATCCTACCACCACACCGTAACACCACGGTCACCGTAATATTATTTTTCCTCGAGAGTATCTCTTGTGTTTTACCGGAAAGAGAAAAAAGAATTGAAGTTTCTACCGAACGTGCGCTTTAAAAAGTTTAATATGCCATTTAAATTATAAAATATGCTCTAGAAAAAAAATAAAACAAAATGACGTCCGCGCGTTAGTACAACGTTATGAAAATGTATAGTATGTGTAGGTGTGTGATGCGCTGAAAAACTTACTCGTCTCACAATGAAAAGGAACGGATTATTTAGCGCTGACCTAGCATATTATCATATATAGCGTATTTCCATGGAAGATATTCAAATGTACGCAATTTCGGGTCCTAATAATAATATATAATGTTATGCATAGAAATAGTGCGCAATAAGTAATGCTATACAGTAGTGGCGTCGACCCGGGTGCCGTCCATTTTCCCATGACCGGTCCACCAAGCCACTAATATATATATGTGCGCATTACTGTCTGTTTGTTTAATAAGTTCGTACATAATTCAAAGCAAGAGGTTTTCGAAAGAAACATATTATTATAGAAGTATGGTTGTGCAAATTTAAAAACATCTTTGGCATTCGGCGTTCGCAAAAATTCTAAGGGTCTGTAACGTTCTCCGGATCGACTGACTATTAATTTATTCAATTTTCCTTATATTTATTTTCACGCGGTCTCAGGACAGACCTTGGTGTGTAAATCTAATAACTATTAACTACAGAACAAGGTTATTCCATAAAATACACTATTTGAAATATGGTACTATATGTTATATTATAATTATTAAAATGTGACCTGACGAATGAAATAGTTGAGAACTGTGGGCGACTTTTAGGAGACTTGAAATGTTGTTTGGGCTCAGAATTTTTTATTGATCACTCTTTTATTATAATTTATATTGAGTTTTCGTTTTTGTTTGCTGTTTTTATACAATTAGATGGTTCACGATAAAACAAAAGAGAAACTCACGCGAACGTGAATATTGTACGTTGTTTTTTTTGTTTTCATTAAAAGGCGATCTTTAAGGGCATTATGGGGTTTTACTAGTTTTTAGTCTTTATAACGATTACGTTCCTTCACACCCGTAAGCAAAACCGATTTTAATTATAGAAGAAACCTTTGTTCTTTTAGTTTTACCGCTCTTAAATTCATTTTAAGTAACTTACGAATTAAGTAAATATAGTTTTTCATAAACGGTTTCAAATTAAAATATTTCAATAACTTTGGATTTAAAATGTTTATTTTCAGCTACTGGTCATGTCGACGTTTATAGCAACATATTATAAATAAAACATCACGATACAATGTATACACTTATACTAACCATAATTAAATGACAATATTTAAATTAAAACCTCTGAAAAATACCGACACCATAATCAGAATATAATACGTATATTAAGAACAGCAAACTTTCATTGTTTTATAAACGTGATTTGTTTTACTCTGAAACCAAACCAGACTTTAAGTCGGCGTGAAAAACATATGAATAGTTTGATTCAACACCGAAATTCATTTTGAATATTATTATTGCAATAATGTTTTTCAATCAAATACATTTTCATACAGGAATAATTTGAAAATTTAATAAAACTATAGTGAGGCACTATTTTCTTTGCAATATAAATTATAATTATCAATGTAAGATATAGTGAGCGTTATATTTTAACTTGCTGCGAAGAAAACTCAAGCAAGATAAGGGGCTAAAAAGTTTGTGCCATACTTTCGTAAGCGAGCAAATGGGGTAAAAATATTGATGTAATTGTTATTTATAGAATTTATCGATTGCGATAAGAATTTTCTATGAAAACAAATCTTAAATTATCTTAAACTTTCATGATAAAGTCATAAAAAATTGTTAATTTTAAAATAACAACCCTATACACAATTTTACATAAATATTTAAACCAAACAAAGTATAATCTGAACAAACTCGTTTTCTATTTTAATTTAATGGTTTGTTTTTTTTAAATTTTATAAATAATCGTGAGTTTTTTTAATGTCAATAAATGTGGAACAAAATGTAAATCAACAAAATTTGAAAGAAACTTACATATTCATATCACATTTTTTTTAAACTATGTGTTTTCGAGAAAAAGCCATCATAACGTTATACAATATTTACTATGTAGTATAGCCGACTTAACTGTAAATAGTGTCCTATTTCTGTTCAGAAAAATAATAATCCATTATTATATCTTTATTATCCGTGTCGCCTGAACTCAAAAGAATTAACTTGTTTAAAAGAAACATATGTATATTTTTATGTTTTAATCAGCTTAAGCATCATATTCTGCAATTTTCTGTAAATAGTTGAAAACTGCGTCGGGCGCACCACAAACAAAGTATGATACTTTAGCTTTGCTATCTAATATTTACTTGTAAGAATGAGTCCCCGAGGATTATATTTAAAGACCCTTATTTTACAAACTTAATAAAAATGATCTTCTTCATACGTAAAATAATTTAACTTTGAAAACAAATATGCATTTTTATTAGGTTTCGAAAAAGTTTACAATAAGAACACTAAATTTCCGTAAATGCTTATAGTGAAGTTAAAAAACTTAGTTATGTAGAAATATCTCAACAGACCGTTAACTCTAAAACTTTTATACAACATTAACAGGTATTATTAGAAACTTTTTTGAGAGAACCTGTAATTTAGTTTTTTTTACAAATTAATCATCGTACCCGAACAATTAACTCACAGTAAAAAATAATCGTATCAAAAAAAGAGTATCTATCTCAAACTATTTCCGTGTTATTTTATTTTAATGCCAAACGGGCTCGAATACGGCTTTCACAGTTGCACACGACGCAATAAGCTCAAATATGACGCGTCCGAAAATATACTTATGAATAAAGTATGATCGTTGTCGTGATTTTTCTTTTTTTTATTTGCGAATCGGCATAGCACAAAACACTTTTTACTATGAAAATAAAAATAAGTCGACCAATCTGAAATAGTAATTTAAGTTTCCAGAGAAAAGATCCTGAAATCAGAATATATTATTTTTCCGTATCGGACTGTCGGATGAAAAGCTTTGCCGGAATAACTGTACAGACTGTCAACGATATCATTCTTTTAAATATTTTATTTCAATCTTTGCTATTTTCACGGACGAATAAGTATTATCTCAACCGTAGCGTTTTGGGTACGTAGATGCAAAGCGACAAAAAATAAAAATAAAAAATAAAAAATAGTAGTTGTCAGAATTTTAAATGCCGGTATTATGTATTGTACCGAATTTATGAATAAGCTTTTTGAACCCGAGAATAGTATCTCATTTCGGTCACTGAGATTTCTGAATATAAATAAAAATAAGCTTAAAAAAATAAATGTACACACTCTTGCCCATAAAACGGAATCTCGGCCGAATAGTTATTACCATTAAAATATTGTTCAGTTTTTCACATCGTGCATTATTTAAAATTTAATAGGCATATAAAAATGCAAAGAATTATGTGCACACACTTTTAATCGACGAGCTGTGAAATTTGTACAAAGAAAATCAAATATAATATCATGATTTTTAATTAAGTTTAATGAGAAATTTAATACCAATGATACATTTAATACCCCACAATAAAAAAATTGGGGCATGTGTTAATTGTTAATATATTGAGTATTCATATAATATTTAAATCTTATGACCGTCAAATGGACGCGTTATCGTTATGTTATTATCAAATAACATACTTTTTCACAAATGAACATGAAAATAATATGAAACATAAGATAACACACACACACACACACACACCGACTGAACTTTGTTGGCTGAACTTTGGATAGCTTTAAAATCGTAATTTTTTAAATGAATGTATTTGAATTATTTGAGCGTTTCTCAGAAACGAGTTTTTAAAATAATAATTCAAATATGAACATAACTTTAAATCATTTTTTACGGTATGATAAATTAAAATATTTTTACACGTATAATTAATAAATGATTATTTTCCAATGACTTTATTTTAAGAAAGTTATGTTAAAATAAAAGCTTATAAGTACCAGCATAATTTATTCATAGTTTTTTCTAAATATATTGGTAGTTGAATCGGGTTTTAACGTGATGAAATGGATTTGTTAACAGTTTTTTTAATTAATTTGTGTTCGGGTGGAACAAAATGGAAAGAAAGTTTAAAATATTGACATAATATTCGTAAATGATATACATAATCTGTACCGATTTTCTGTCTGATCACTGTACAATTTTTATTCAGATAAATTATAAATATAAAATAAGAACGGATTTATATAAAGGTTTCATTACAAATTAGGTATGTGTGTAATATTTTGTATACTATTTTAATTAAAATATTACGTGAGCTCACGGGATTGAAAAAAAAAATGTACAATGACTTGGGTAGTTGTTTTTAATTTTTTTTATTACAAGTTCATTGAACTTTTTATTTTTATATTCTTTAAGGTATTTTAGTAAATGGAATAATATGAAGTCTTACGAACTCCCGGCCTTATGAACATTCTTAATTAAAAACACACGTACACATTTACTGTACATTCTATAATATATTAAGGTAAATAAATATTATAATTTTTGACGTAAATTGTGTGTACAGAATGTAATATTTGATGTTACGAAGAAATATAACGTTACAAACAATATTCTAGGTAAAATGATCATAATAGTATGATTTAATAATGTCTTTATTAAATCGTTTAAATCATTAAAGTATTACAATTATTTTAAATGAAAAAATATTATTTATAAGACTTTTATGGCTTGACGTTGGCGATAGATAACATTTTAAACGTTTCCAAACGTTTTTGAAATCACTGATCTGGTGATCATTAAACGACGAAATTGCATAAATTCATTTTTTTTTTTTGATAATATTGTGTTGTTTTATTTATAGGCACATTATATGGTTCATTTTTATTAATAATGAAAATATAACTAATTTTTTGTCGAAAAAAAAATAAAAAATAATGCTATTGAACGTTTATTAGAAATTTAAAAATAAAAAATAAAACATTTTATACAAATTTGTTTTGACTTTATAAAGTTATATTTAAGTCGACGCTGTTCTCTCGAAGCTCATAAGAATTAAATTGTTTTAATCAATTTTTTTTAAATATTTGGTTTTTAAATAATATTTATTTATATACGAGTGCACTAGGTATTGCTTTATTTCATATAACTCATATGTACTGTATGATATAAAATATAACTCAATAATATTAAATTACTGTACGCTCTCAAACTAACTGATCCTATAAATCGATGAGCACGCCATTTTCTTAGAATCAAATAATTTTAAAAGATTTAACGGTAGCGTATTTCCAAGTCCAAAGAAATTATAATTTCTAAAAAATCATAGTTAAAATACTGTTTGGATAGAATAGATTTCGTAGAAACAAAGTGATATTTGATATTAGTTCTTTATAAAAAGGTCGGTTGTAAAATTAGTCGGTTAAAATACGGTCGGCTATAATATTTGTCGACTAAAATACGGTCGGCTGTAATATTTTGCTGCCAAATTATTGTCGGCTAAATTACCGTTAGGCTGCTTTACTGTCAGATATTTTATATGCGCTCCTGTTTACTGTGTTTATTATGTACCTACCTACATAGGGTATATTTTTTTTCGCAACGTTTGAGTATGTTAAGTTGAGCGAATGTTCAATGTATTTGGTCGTAATCATATTTTAGATTGGACTTTTATTTTTTAAACATGTTATTCCGCGTGTTTGGAGATCATAATAAGTAGGCGTAATCTTAATGAATAAAAATCGTAAAAATTAAAATTAAAATGTCTAATGAAAACGTGCCTTCGTGAATCGAACAAACAATAACAACGAAATACGTTTGAAATTGTTTTGTACGGTACAAATTAAACACGATTGTGTTTATACGTATTATCGTTATTGTTATCATAGGCACATATATTATTGTATTCGTCAGCGACTGAATTGATAGCGATAGTGATAATATGAAAACACTGCAAGCGCACAATAATTGTGTTTCGCGTACACAGATTTAAAACCGAAATTCAAAAGATCTGTAAACAACAACAATAATAATAATAACAACAACAACAAAAATATAACGTTTAATGTAAACAGCTGTCGATAGTCGGTATAATTGGTTTTATGTGCAACGTCAGAATATCACAATATTGACGTCTGGCAGACAAAGTGTTCGTTATTGGTAATAATGAATACTTAACGGCGGCACGCCGGTCGTGCATGGGCTTCGCCGGGCGATAAAACGAGCATACTGCAGTTTAGATAGGTACCTATGAGAGAAAAAAAAACAAATATAACAATAACAGCGCGTAAAAATATACATCGAAGTTGAATATTTTAAATCGGTAGACCATTTGAACGCGGAATTACATTAACGTTTTTGTTTACTCGCGGCTTGTGTACAAGCGGCGATGGGGAATCAACATTGTTCGCGTATGTGTATACCTATACGCGCAACACTGCGCTCCGAAGGGTTAAAACGAATTTCATTATTTATACGACAGATTTGGCCTTGGGTCATCGAATTACCGTTTTAGGAGAAGGCACCGTTAACGGTTAGCTATATTGTTGACGTGCGAGGGGACCGAAAATAGTAAATACGCACACTTTATCTATGTTGAAATGACTCAAATCTGAAAAAAAATAAACCCGTTCGCGTTTCTAATAAATTTTCAAAAAACCTAAAGGATATTGAAAATCCTGCTCCGCCGTTCGAGGTTTTGAACATGAACCATACAACGGAGGCTATGTTTTTACACAGGTCGTCAATAATCGTCGTCAATAAAATCCTGTGAGTACTTACACGAATTCAGTGATTGGCAATTTTTTTTTTTTTTACCAGTAATGTAACTGTTTATGGATTTTATGTTATAGAAAAAACATCGACTAATATTATTTTTAGTCTGTAACAACTTTGAAAATGTATTTATCATTGATCAACAAGTAATTTATAGAAACTCTAGTTATCAATATCAATTTGATTTTCGTTAAATATATCATACATTCAAACTGTTTCTAATACCTACCTACATTAATTGAATGAAAACAACAAATTGATGAAAAATTGTATTTAATGCACATCGTTTCCTATATTATTGTAGGTACTATTGTTAAATTTTTAAAATGCACAGTACATAATCAGACTAATGGTAGACTAAGATAATAAAGTGTAATTAATCGAATTTTAATAATAACTTGTGATTTCTAAAAAAGTGAATATCTTCGTCAATTTTATTAGTTTTTAAATATTTTTTGTTTTGTTTTGTTTTTACATTTTAGCTGTTTAAGTCAATTACTAAAACAAATTTGTATAATATTATTACGTTAGTTTAATTTTATAGGCACCAATGGTTTAAACGATTGAAATAAGTGTTTTGTTTATTTCTTAGTAATGCAAAGGGTTCAGACATTATGAGCCTCTTGTAATTTTTAAGTGATTTTGAGCCTTCTTATTTGTATTATAGATAACACGCACAAATAATATTATGTTTGTTTGTGTAAAGTAAAATAAAAAATAAGCCGACTGAATAATTTATTGTTTATATAAAGTGTTTAAACTGTTTAAACTGAGTTAAGAAAGTTGCACCGAAAGAAGTTTTAACGGGAAATTTACCCTCGGCTTTTTAATTCTTTTTTTCTTTGTCAGACGCTGCGGTAAACCACGACTATATTGTACGTCTATGCAGTAAAATATTGACTACAGAACACGGATGTTGGATATTGTTTTCAACCACAACCTCCGGAAATTGTTCTTGCATACACACCAAAGGGGTGGGAAATTATGTTTGACTAGGTATCACTTACTAAACGCTTCATTATCGCTTGTAATTTATTGGAAACTCGTGTAGGCACATGTTTACTTTTATACACTGTCGTGAAAACCCTTTACAGTACACACCGGATGAAAAAAATAAAAATATAAGTGACCCATAATACAGGTACTTGCGTATAATATATTATACGATATTCTTCTCTATATTGGCAATTTCCATTAGACTTCGAAGATGAACTTTACTGGATCAAACGTCAGTAATAATGTCCATTCGCGTATACACTGTGAACCTAACTGATACATCCACATTTTTATAATATATAACGTTTTTCTCCGTGTGGCATTTTGACACTGCGAACATAAATTCCCATTTGAAAGTAATGAAAAACAAAAACATAGTTACGACTCCCTTGAGTTTTCATCTGGTGGTCTGGAGCGACCGATAATTCGATCACTTCTTTTAATGCATTCTGGACATATCAGTGATGAAAATATTATGCTATTTTTATTCCAAGAATGAAAAAGGTACTATTGTCTACGTGGCTACGCATGAACGTATCCATTAATACCCAGAGATATTTTTTTGGTGTAAAATGTATTTATTTACTCAATGTAAAATATGTTTATGGATTATTATTATTATAACATAACACTTAACTGTACAGATAATATTTAAAACTTATTATTTGTAACACTCGTTATGAGGTATTAGATGTTAGTGTTGTATATTATGCAGCATAATTCTAGTCTTTTATCATTTTAGTGTATACTTTTTACTTAAATTTAAAAAATGTTAAGACCTCTCTTCAATCGAAAAAAATCTATTTTATTTAATCAATTCGTTTTTCAATAAGTACTTACTAATTGTAAGTGATTAATTTTTGTTTTACGTTTTAAATCGTTAAGATTTAAAAATCAAGCATGCAAAAGAAAAGAACATTGGATTTACCGAACTCATTTTGAAGTCTTAACGTGTAAACATTTTTATAACAAGGATAAGGTATTCTCATGTGACAATCGGAATTTTGAACATAGTGAAATAGTTTAGATATAGAGATAAAGCGTTAGACTACTTTTTTATATTCCATTTAATTCTACGTTTCTCTGAAAATAGTTAACGGCTTAAGAGAGTAAAATTTCACAATGAAAAAACTGTTCATCACACTATAAGCATCAACAAAAAATAGTGTTCAGCAATCATTGTAAATTTATTTAATTGTTGCATGAACTTAATGCGCGTTACGGTAGGTATCTACTACAAAATCGTATGAATAAAATTTAAGGATTATCGGCGGGAGACTGTAGTGAATTAAACTAAAATATCCACTTTAAAGAAATGTTGAACGATTGATTATAAAAAGATTATTAAAGTGGTAGATTGAGCAATAATTTGTAAGACGTCTGAAACGGTATCTGTATGGTACATAGCGTGTGGTAATATTGTTTATACGACGTGGTTATAGAAGACGGTACCCGAAAGGCGCCCCAGAAGGAACCACGAGGTTTCATTTATGGTACACGTATAGTTTTCAAAAACACGAGGAGTAATTTCAAATATGAGCCCGCCCGGTCGATTTTATTTGGTGATGTGTAATGGTCCCCGCGGATCCGTTCGCTGCAGCGAACCGATAAATTATTCAACTCGTATTTCACACACTTCTGTGTTATACACATCGGTGTATCGTATTGACGAATAAGTGTAGTATTAAACGTACGAATACGAAATATATTCCAATACTCGTATATAAAATGTATATCTTCTATTCTTGTTTTAAATAATCTAATATTTATTTATTTATTAAAAATGTTTAAATCATGAAATAAAAACTTTATTTTTACTTTAGAGATCATCAAATATACCTAGTGACCCTCCAAAAAAGATTAAAAAACAGCGATCTCCATAGTCAAATAATATCCATAGTTGTTCACGAAAATTATTTTATTAACATTTTACGAAAAGAAATTAATAATATTAAAAATGTCAAGTGCCTAGGAATAGCATAAATTTCATTAAAATATATCGAAAGGCATACAGTATCAAATAAAATAAAATTGTCAAGTCCCAACGGTTACTTATTAGTCTTTGAATTACGATGAAAACAAAAATTTGATTTTTCATAAAAAAAACACGTCATGGTAGAAGTGGTAGAACCAATACATTTCTTGTTTCATTTAGAATATAAAAAATGTTTAGTAAAAAAAGAAAAAATGTCAATAAAGACTTTCCACCCTGTGCGATCTACGCGATCACAGTCCCATAGATTCGCCACTGTCTAGGTTCTATTGTTGAGCCCGCGTCCCGGTCACAGTTTTCAAAACTCGATCAAAGACTCTGTGAAAGCACGACGCCGGGGCGGCAAAAGTTTGCGTATAACGATATGAGACGACCACGATACGTACAAACACTACAAACAACTCCCAAAGTCGACGCGCGGTGTATAAACATTTATGATAATAATAATAATAATAATAATAATAATAATCATTTCCCGTGTACAGTCATATTGTGTAGTTACGGTCGCTGTTGTACACGTCGTCGCCGTGGCAATAATGTTACTCGTGCGAGTGTCGCACGCGGTTATCACCAGTGAGAGGGTTATATCTGCTCTGAGGGTGTCTGTTCGCCGGCGGATCGGCGTGTAAAACTCACCCCGTAAACGACTTTTCGGCGTCATGCAGAGGGTGTGATCATACACAGGAGCTTTTCGACTCGAGGTGACGTACAGCGGAGCGGTGGAGAGAGAGACCTGGGACTGGGGGGGGGGTGTACCTTGGAAACACCACTATATTTTTGACTTCCTGTATCATTAGTCCTGTCAGGTAGACGTCGTTATAAGAATAAAAGAACGTTGTTGGCTTACGAGAGACAGATATCGTTCGGTGAAAATAGCGAAAAAGTTTTGAAATCGATTATTTATACGGAAATCAGCGGCGATGTACGGTTGAGCGCGTTTCCCTTTTTCAGGTATACGCGTATACCATGATTGAGTGTGGTGTCGGAGAATGTGATTACGATATTAAAAAAAAACACAAACTGATAAAATAAAAATGATTGTGATAATTATGTGTGGACATTTACAATAACTGAAATTCTGAACTGATATAGAAATAAATTGTCATTAAATGGTATTATCTGTTCATGCTTATCGTGTATGTCACGGTTTTCCTAACTTTTCTTTTCGAAAGACTCCTCAGAGACAGAGATGTATGCCACTGAAGATAACTTCCACAAATAACAGTAAAAATACAGCCGATATGATGAATATTACTATTTCAAAATATTAAAACATTTTTCGTATCGTTTAATATTATTCTTACTAGTTTTGAATTACAAAAATCGTTTGAAAAGAATTCGCACTTCCCCCTCCCCGAAAATGTCACCTCAGACTTCGGCTCGCTTGGCCTGACGTTAAATACGCCACTGCAGATTATACATATAGTGCCGCATTCACATCTACACGACCGCAACCGTAATTCGGTTCATTGTGAGCGCGGGTGGTGACGAAAATCTTATTAAGAAGAAGAAGAAGAAGAAGAACGAGGTGCAAGGGAGGACGACGAAGACGACAACGACGATAAGAACACGACGGGCACACGAAAAGCAGAACGTAGACGAGGTGAGTTTTCGTCGGTAATTAAATACGAAATTCTCGGGATCGCATCTCGTGGCAACCCTTTCCGCGGCAACCCTTTCCACGGCCTGCCGGTGAACCGGCCGCCGCTGCGGGGGTAGATTAATTGAGCGCCCTTCAACCCTTCCTGTCTACCGATGTGGTATTGTCTGTGACCCGCGATGTAGCAGTCCGTATATAGTAGTATTATAGCGCCATAAACCCTGTTTTCTCCGCGGCGCGTCGCTCCCCTTTTGAAAAACGCTGCCCGTGGCCTCAGGTTTCGACAGCGCATGTAATAATCGTAACGATAATAGTAATAATCGCAATAATAACGCGTACGCGAAAACAACGTGTCGTAACGGCCGTGGGCGCCAATCTGAGTTAAAAAATTAGGACCTATAGATTTTTTCGGGGACAACGTGAATACACGGTGAAAGGCACTCAAACTTCTTTCGAAATACTATAATTTCGCTGAGAAGTCCTAATTTGTGTACGATTTTACCTACACAGATTATAATATACGTTTTTCTTCTCACTCGTACGGACTATTAGAGGTATCTGAGAATATTGTAACTTGTAACAGGTGTGGTCGAAAATGTGCTTTTAGTGCGTTTTGTGTTTAAAAATAATAAAGGCATAATTGATTATTGATTATTATGAAAACTTCTGGTTTATGAAAAATTCGATTTAAATTTTGAACTTAATAAAAAATCACCACTATTTTACAATCTATGTTTTGAAAATTAAAAATTATTTATCTTAATACGCGTTTTATCCCGAAGCGTTTAAAAAATATTTGTTATTTCGAAATCCATTGTGTCTGCTCTGTACGGTCAAATCATCGAAATTTAAGTAAAATAGGTCAAAACAATTTTGTAAATTGATGAAACATTATCGACGTTCAAAAATCACATACGGGGATTCTGGCCTGCATAAAAATATACGCATTAAAAAATTAATTTTAAATGACAGCGTTATTAAGAATAATTTCAACCACCGGAGATTAATATTTCTCAACATTTTATTCCATTATAGTAAATAACTAATTAAGAATTTATTTTTATCGTTCGAACTTATTGTTTTTAAATTTTAACTAATATTTAAAGTAATAGTTATATAGAAAAATCTATTGATTATTCTTTAAAAGAAAGCTTCTTAAATTTTTTTTTAAACATAGTAATGGTACACTAATTAATTTGATGGAATGTTTTCTTTTTCCAAACGTTATCACTACATCTCAGTGTTCTTTTTTATGTCAAATCTGCTATCAAACCTACCTCAATAATAAAGTTTTATATTTCAACGATGACAATTAAATCGTGGATAAAATAACATTTTATCTACTATCTACAATATATATATAATTCAATAACCACAACTTCCTTAAAAACTAGATAAAGTTTAAAAACAACATATTTATTATTTTATTTCCTCTTCGAAAAAAAGAACTGAATATTTTTAAACAGTCTTGAATAATAATATTTATGTCTGTCATTGTTTTTAGAAAAATATTCCACTTCGGGTTGAAAATATGTGATAAGTATTATTTATAAAAGCTTTAAAATATTATTGTAACAATAGTAATAAAATAATAATAGACATCCTCTCATATACATGCTTTCATTCATACGATTAACTGCAGATTGAGAACTGTCTTAGCGTTCGAGAGCTTTGTTAGTTGAAAATAATATTTTCTATTCAACGTCTGATCACGTTGTAAAACAAGATGAAAATTTAGTTGTAAAACTAGATCGAAGTATTTTCTTATCGTTTGAAAAGTGTTCAAAATGAATAATAATAATAAAAAATTAAAACTGTTAAAAAAAATATAAGGTTATTTAAACTCAAACACTTTTTAGCTTTGAAAGCTGTAAAGTGGTCTATAAAAAATGTAAACACATCAAAAACAGGGCTCTAGTGTGTTAACTTTAACATGTATCTAATACTGTACTCGGAATAAAATCACAGCGGTAGTAAGTGTACTGAAAATTCAAAGCATTATCGGGATGATAAAAGTACCTATCTACACGCAATTTTCTCCTCGCTCAGAGTAAACTGGTGTTATAAGGTGTTACACAAGATGGAAGTTTGGACTACGAGTTAATTACGTGCAAGCTAAAAAATCAAAACACGAGCCTATAAAAATCAATTTCGTACTTTTCTCAACATTACAATGGCTATTTAGGATACACTTCTTTAAACTACACACACACACACACACACACACACATTTATATAAACTTTTTTATTTTATTTTATTTTTTATGGCTGTTTTATTTTAAGAGTTGGATTTTAAACGTAAGAAAATTAAAAGTATCTAAAACTTTATTATGTCAACTATAAGTTATGAGAAAAAATTTCTAATTGTCTATAATTTTATGTTTCGGTTACAAAGTATCCGTATGGTGTTGAGAGAAAACCGTGTACAAAGAAAAATTCAAATATTATTGAAATATTTCGTCAATTTTGAATACTTTGTTATGGTATATTTTAGTTTGTTAGAATAAATAACGTCAGTTCCCTTCGAAATAAAAAAAAACTTTCGCACGCCTTGCCATACTACTCTCGGGGTGTGGTATATTACAATTTTATTATTGTTCTACACGGGAGAACATTATCATTCATTATAATATTATGTACTCAACCGACACGTGACGTACATCTGCCAAACTTTTCGAAGAAACAACAAACGTATAAAAATACTAATATATTATCTTGATAATTTATTATTATATGCAACTATGTTGATACTGTTCAGAATTTAAAAATCGTAGACGTTGATACGTTTGGTTTTAAAATCGCACAAGTTTTCGTTTTTGTTACGAACTCTAGAAAAAGTCAGTTTCCAACTGACGTCAGTGAACTGGTTTACAAACAAATGCTTTCAAACATCGGCTATTGCACATATACACTTTATCTATGAAAACAATAATAATCGATTTGAAGGCGACAAGTTACTGTCAGTGTCCATCTAATCGTTATGCTATCAACTTATATGCACGCACGTGGTGCGGAGGTCGTTACTCAGCAAATAATATTATAAACGGTCTGCCAATTGTGTAATTGTATAGCTGGTGAATTGAAAAACGACTGGCATAACGGTGCCAATAAATCGAAAATGATAAATTCACAATGGGGTACACGGTTATGGTCCTTTTGGAACAATAAATCGCCGATGGACCGGAATTGCCTGTGGCTGCCATCATATATGGTCAGGCGGTATGCCAAGTAAATAAATATACAATAGAATTAAACTGTGGTACATAATATAATGTGTAGCGAGCCTGTTGCTCTCGGTCAGTTTACACTTAGGTAAACCAGTAGTGGTCTGATATTTGTATGATTTAGATTCTATGTGAAGCGATACGTTTATTTGTTTCACTATGGTGTATATTTATTTAAAAAATTACTTTTTTTGTGTCTGTCATTACATTTTTGACTAGAAGAAATGATCTTATTTTCGAATTCAAAGAGATTTTCTGTTGGCAAATGTTGTCTAGTTGGTATTTTACGATTACTCTAATCTAGCCTAATCATTCGATATAAATCACATACACAATCAAGTGTAAAAACGATGATAATAATAATAATAATAATAAAATACCCAGTAAATTATAATAGACTGGAACACTCGTGAAGTTTTAGATTTTAGTTTGAATATCAACAATACGGTAAATGGCACAGTTTTCAATCAGTCACCATAACTACACAAATTACCGAGTTAAAATGTAATTTCATACGTTTTTGAACGCGATTCGACATTACATCTAATACGCCCGCGGGTCAAAAATAATATAGTGACTGCGGGTGTAGACCGAGCTGTGAACTGCGATGCTTTAAATTATGCAAATGACCAATATTTGTCGAGATTGCATTACGTCGGAGTGGTTGGGGAAAAAAAACATTTTCAAAAGTCAATCGTGCGTATGTTTTACCGATCGACTATGGTATGTCTAACGGCTATGCGCTACGTCATTCTCGTGTTCACGTAGAGGGAATAGGGCGCATAGTTTTCGCAGGTAATCAATCTGAAAATAATTACGATCGGTAATGATGTGTTTCACGGGATGATTACACTATATATCCGCATAATTGTGTCTGGAATAGCTTTTAAATGCACGCAGGCACGTAGCTAGGATTAAATAACTAGGGTGGCACAGTTATGGCCAATATTTTTACTTACCCCTCCCCCCCTCCACACTAGACACTAATAGAATTATGTTTATGTATATTGTTTATAATATAATAAAATTGTAGTTTCTGAATATAATAATTAGTGTAATTAGGTACAAAAAGAACTAAATTTGATAAACAAATAAATTAGATAATTTTCATCTTAATATTATATAAACCTTATATAATATAATGTATATGAATAATAAATATATTATTATTTGTTATAGTTATAGACCTCGGTGATTAAATTTATATTTATAGATTATAAGTAGGTATCTATAGTACCTATGTCCTATAGCATATATATTATTAGTTATTCGCATAATAGTTATCCTGGTAGCCACTAACAAGTCATGCCGCGATGGGAAATTCCGATTTACTGGAATAGGAATACCTGCGAGTTCTTGCGACTTTATAATAATTAATAATAATTAATATAGATGCATTGTCGTCGTCGTTAATACGACGAATACGACGAGTATGTATGAACGATTTCTATTCTGAGTTCTGATATCTGGTAATCTGACCATAGTGTTCGGAAAGACAATTATGTAAAAATAACAAATATGATAATAGAAATTTTAAAATATGTTTAATTTTTTTGTCCAATTATTTGAGCCTTGGGTATTTCAACAATATTTCAATGTAATGGGGTGGCCATCAGGGTGGCCTGTAAATATTTTGGGTGGCCGGGCTACCCCAGGCCACCCCTTAGCTACGTGCCTGAATGCACGTTCAACTATAGGGGAGGACAGTATGAAGTGAAAAAAAAACGCAGTGTATCCGTAATGCAGTAAATAACGTATAATTCGCCGAGCTCACGGGAAATCGAATGGGTATGATGAATCATAAAAAAACAGTTTAAAACAATATCGTTTTCTCCGTGTCAGAGTTGAAAAGTGCATAATTAAACGTACGAAAATCCTAAAAAAGTACGTTGTTACTTCTAGGAGAAAAGTTTGGAAATGATACGATTTTTTGTTCCGATAGTTCGATATGAATTTTATAAACATTATTCATCGTGCGGAATCATTTAATTTCCCTGCGTTTATTTTTCACCGTTTAAATAATGGAAAACGTATCTTACAAAAAAAAAAAATAAATAAAAATTGGCGTTTTTCTTTTGGTTGGTGTTATTTTTTTTTTTGTTCTGGTGGTGTTTGATGTGAACAACGTACGCAACGACAAGGGTTCCCGATGTAGCAAAAAAAAATTCTACTGCTGTTGTATAATCCAATTGATGTTGATATCGTTTTAAAAGTATACGAAAATAAAACAGTATCAAGAAAACATAAAAGTAAAAAGCACTTCGTTTACGTGGTCGTGGTCCTATTAATGTATTTAATACATGATATTATAGTATACGTGTTCACAGTGGTGGTAACTTTCATCCTAGGTGACTATATTTAAAAAAACAAAACAATAAAATAGCGTATATTTATACGATGTAACATGTGTTCACATAGAATTATGTTCACGAGAACACCATTGTTATTCAAGCCCACCCCTTCATTTCAATTCCCGGTCGTAATGTACTTCGTGCGGCATCCCCCGTGATTACCGTGATTACGGTGGCAGCTGATGCCGTATACGCTGTCTCTGATGTTTCAAAAAGTACCGGTCTATCATCGAGAAAATAATACTTACTCGTAGATACCTATATATGAACTATTTATTTTCATTAGATTTGGTAATTTAGTTGAACTTTATTTATAGTGATAAGTGATTTTTCATTAAGACTTGTCAGTTTTAAAACATACTTATATAAAATTATTTATCTCGAATTCTTACAAGTGTTACTAAAAAGTGGATTTGATGACTGCGCTTGGAAATGTTTGTTTCTGGACATTTTATGCTGCGTTATTGTAAACGTTAGCTATGTTTCAAAACTCAGCGGTGCACCGCGGTGGTAGGATAGCTGCAAGATTAATAAAATCAAAAGCTATTTTTTCAAACAGATTTTTGAACAATTTTTGGCGTTGAACTTAGAGTACACTTCTTTTTTGGAGGGGGTTTAGCCACGCCTATGCGACGAATGTTTACAATAAACAACATGAACATTGAACAGTGCTATTAAAATATACGACGCGCCGGATAAATTCTATGTTTTGTCCCGTTTTCAATTATTACTAGCGCACCGAGTAATAATATAAACGTATAGGAATGTTCCGAATTCATTAAGCCCGTGTAAATATGGCCACTGGCTGTTATTGTATTCGCGACGATATCTCGACAAACATGGTCTGCTACATTTGGCATATGTATTACGGCGCAATCAATTTTGTTGTATTTAAATTAAAACAAGAATACTAACGCTAACACGGCTAATTGCTTTTATCGCATCGCTATTTATAAATGTAAATTAGTAAATCATTGTAGGATGTTCTAATTAAAACATTGTTATAGTTAATGTCGTGACATTATTCGCCGACCATTTTGGGCCGTATATAATCAACCGAATTTCCGTCAGCAATCAATTATCAACAGAGAAAAATCGTGATATTATTATACGCACAGTAAGTGAGGACGCGATGAAAGCGCTAAACGTTGAAATAATATATATATAATATATAATATACGTATATCGGGGATGGCAAATCCATGGTACGCGTGCCCGAGGTGGCACACGAAAAATTTTAATATTTTTACTATAAATACGAGTATATGTACATTGTACATATGTATATATATTTATATTTTTAATAATAACAAGATTTTGAAAGTGTGGAATGCAATTCCACAAGATTATTCTACTTTAAAAATAGTAGCATTAACTATTTTGTCTATTTTTTCTTCAACTTATTCATGCGAGTCACTATTTTTAGAAATGAATTTTATAAAATCTGATTTAAGAAACCAATTAACTGATGAATGCAGTGCCGCGTGTACTTAAAAGTTATTAATTGTAAAACAAATATATTAACAAATTGGCATCAAGTATTCAACAAAAAAAATCACATGGAGTAAATAAATAATTACCAAAGTAATGTTATTATATTATGTACCTAAACTAACTTTTTTTATATTAATACATTAATTTTACAGTAAATTGAATTGAATCTCTATATATATAACTTACTGTAACGTGCTTTTTCTTGAAATCCTCCCATAGCTCAAATCGTTGGACGGATCGGGTTGAAATTTGGCATGAAGATAGCTATTATGACGTAGACGTGCACTAAGAAGGTATTTTTGAAAATTCCATAAGGGAGTTTAAAACGGTAAAAGGGGTAAACAAATTTTTGTTTCAATCTTTCTGAAATTAAGTATTCATACTCTATAACACGAATAAACATTGTCTAAAAACTTTATTTTGTGAAATTCAACTCCTAAGTGGGTTAAATGGGGTAAAAAGGGTGAAACTAGAAAAATTCGCCTGACGTCGGTCGGTAAAAATTAATTTGTACGTTTAAATTGTATATCTATATTCATATTGTGTGTTTGTATAATAAACTATTAAATAATAATAGCAGTCAGCTGATACCGGGGAAATGTCAAATATTATTTTTATTTGGGCCATACACATTTTTTATTACTGAAACCCGACAAAGACGGGTAGATTCAGTTAGTATAATATATATATATATATATATATATGTATTTATATATTTTTCATAATAATTTAATGGCACGCTCGAAAAAAAAAATTTTATTTGTAATTTTTGGCATGTAGCGTCAAAATAATTTGCCAGTTTGCCACCATGTGTTCTTATGGTCGTCGACCCTTTGCCGTCTCGCGCCCGAGTCGTATTTTTCGGCTTTTTGTACATTGCGGCGAATACATACGTAGATAGTACTTAATGCGATTTTGAATACTATATAATAAAACGGTCCTACGCACAATATTTGGACGTATCGGATGCTGTCAATTGTCTTATACGCGACGCGTTTTGATTCGAAAGACTACGAGTATTAAACGTTTTTCGAACCATCGCGGGGTAAAACGATACATTTTTCGCAAATTTCGATTGCCATAATAACGATACCATTGTAGAACAACCGTAAAATAACGAATATTTACGTCACTGTGAGAATATCAAACAACAGTGTTTGGATTCTGAGCTTAGGCACTTGCAAGTTATTTTTGCTGAAATTCTATTTCAGAGTAAAATGTTCAAAACTGTGTCTCGCGCACTATATTATAATATTTAGAAAACTCGTGTATTTAATACATTATTCATTTTCACGTGTTTACTAGTAAAATACCTTATTTTAATTTAATTTTTTTGAATGTGTACCTGAGTGAGAAAATATGAAAATCAAGTTGTTTTCGGTCACTCGCTATTTGAATTAGAATGCACAATAAAGCTCGATGACACGGTAGGCAGTTATACATGTATTTAACATAATATATTAATTGTTAACGTTCAACGAGGAAACTCAAAATGCCACATCGTCGTGTGTCGTCGATTTTTTCAAAAATGATTTCACTACATTAAAGTTTAGCTCGCGGTTCAGTGTTTATTCGATTATTTAAAACAAAAGTTAATAAATGTCCAATAAGCTGCACAAAAGAATATAATATTGCAAACAAGGCTATTATTTTTGTTCATATTTATATTTTATATTTAAAACTGAGCTGAGTTATATTTTAATGACTTGTCATTTTTTGGATCATTAAAATTGTAATACAGATTTTGTTTGCAGCAAATAAAATAATAGAGTAGATGGGTTAATGTTAACGATTCGATCGCATTATGTTAAATACACAATCCTTTATTTGTGTATAATTATTTGATTTTCTTGAAAAAAAAAACACTAATGAACTGCGAATACAAATAAAATGTTAAAAATGAATTGATGTTCTTATTGGTACCTATATAACTTCATGTAAACTTATTATACATATACAATATACATTAATACTTCTTTATTGTTGTTTTATTTATTCTTTATGTGTATAATTAAGTATCACGCTAATAGTATAATAATGTGTACTTTGAACATTCAAATTAGATGTATTTTTAATAAATTGTGAGGTAATGCGTTTAAAAAAAGAAAAATACGTTCGTATTTTAATTTTCTACTCTATATAAAACAACACTCGTGAATTTGATGAGAACCAATGATAATTAAATTAACAACTATTATTATTGACGTAACAATGTAACAAATAATAAGTATAATAATACGGATAATTTATTTGTTTGGTTAAATACTATAGTTTGGTGATTAGTATTGGTGAATTTTTGTAGATACCATTAGATCAACTGAAACGTGAAAAAGATTAATAAATTACCGTCCAAACAGGAGTAGTGGGTGTAGTCAAAGATTCATTAAATATTCTTAAAAAGCGAGATTAAAGAATAGGCATCATAAGTACAAGTTCTCGCAAAAAAAAAAAACCATTTTATTCAATTTTAAATGTTGTTAATTAGTTGGAATACTGTAATAAATAATTCATTTTTAATTAAAAAACAATTTCTTATATATAGGTACTTAGGAACCTACAAAGAGGAAAATAATGATAAACTTTTAGAAACTGCCTCTTTATTTTAAAAGTGTTGAATATTTAAGAAATGTGCGCTTAAAATATCTTTCTAATATTTTCTTATAATGTGATAAGCTTCATAGGATCATTTGATCACTGATACGTCTGATTACATATTACATGTACATGCACGGATTTTTGTTGTAGGTGTTCGATCTCAACGGTTTTCTGAATAGTATTCAAAACTGCATCGTTTGAAAAAAAAAAAATGTCATAACAATTATAAATTCGAAGTTATCTTTCGAGTTCATTACTAACAGAATCTTGCTTCAATGGCAAAGTTTTTATTAGTACATTAATTAAATATGCATATTTTCGGCTTGCGCATAAACAGGGTGTTAATTTTAATAGTAATAAATGAGCGCTGTGTATAAACTTACTCCGGATGGTAATTGTAACTGCTAATTAACTTTATTCACGTTATTTTATATTTTAATGAAACAATGAGTCGCAGCAGCAGATACCTAATGTAGTTATTTTTGTTAATGTTGTTCTCAGCTTTACTCGTATAATATATAAGATAAAGTCATAATTTTCATTTAAACACGTTGGTCGTCGGGAATCGTAATAACGCCCTGGTTACGTTATTTTTTAATCTTGCGTATTTTACAAGTGAAAAAAAAAACACATTTTTAACAACATTTTAGGTCTATACGTGTTCATTTTATTTTTCGTGACATTTTGCAAAAATTAGGATTTTATTGAGAAAACGAAAACGATTTTTTTTTTCTAATCCGTTACACCGGCGTTATCCAACACTCATAAACGTTTTATGTCATACGTTTTAATAATGCTGATTCATAGTTTTAATTTAAATAATTTCAGAAATATATTTTAGGAAATTATTAATGGTGGAAATAAACACGATGACACATACAGTGTAATAATAATATTAAGTTAGTTTTTCGACAACAACAATTATTGTTTCGATCGCACGGCTAGTCACCGAAATAATTTTTTCTTCGTATTATCACACCAGTCACGTCGACGTTGGCTTAAACATTAAAAAAACAGGCCTTTACATCTTGTCACGCGTTTCTAGCGGTTTAAAATACTCATAAAACGCGCATATTATTATACGTGTGTTTATTATTTAGATTGTAATTATTTTATGGAAAGTTGATGAATATTAAAATTTGACCAAAAAGCGGCGTTCTGGTCAGACTATTAAGAATATTGTATACATTTTTTTTTTCTGTTTGGTTATTATCATCAATGTTCAAAGCTTTTTGAATTTGCATATTCTTCTGTGATGTTCGAGTATACCATCGTCGTCATCTAGGTCAGAGGGAAATTTGAATCTTAAACTAATAAACTTGAATACACAATTAAACATTAATTTAAATATTAAAATGTATGTATTTGGAATATCGGAAAAATAAATATACATATTCTACGTACAACTTTAAATTACCGTCCTCAAAAGTCGGGGTTGCAATTTTCACGAAAAAACGTTTTGTATTTTTTCTTAGATGACATAATTGAGCTCATTATTTAAATCAAGCCAGCCAAGAAAACTTGGTATTTTAAGGTATAATTTGAAAAAAAATTTAGCTATCAATGATGTTTAGCGTTTCTAAAATACATTTTTAAAACAAAAAACGTTTCAAGCACTATTTTTCTGTTTTTCGAAAATTAAAAAAAATAATCTAAAAAAAGTGTGAAATCATTAAAATTAAGTTAAGTAATAAAAATAAAATAAAAGTTGGTTTTTATTTCATAAAAAAGTAATCAAGTTGAGTCGATATTTTCTCTGACCAACATTACCAGCCGTAATAAATTGTGAATTATATAAGAGATCCAACGATCGATTCGGAATCAGTGCATCGTTGGGTCGCATATAATATGTACATTGTACGTAATAATGTTGTAAGTAGTGACGAATTTTGTTTAGTCGTAAATACCAATGCAGTAACTAAGTTGAATTGCAATTTCTCTCTATGAGCTTCAACGTGTAGTCAAAAATGTTGCTATAGATTTTTACGCGATATAGAAAAATCATCTTGATTTTTTACAAAGCTGTTGTGAAAAAGCATAGATTAACTCATTGTCGACTATGTGTACAATTGCATTATTATATTTTTTCCCATTGGATATTTTTTTGTATTTAAATTTATCCTTATACATTATGCAACACACGATGTTTAGTATTATATTATATTTTCAAAAACAAATATCAAGTTTATTCATACCGAATTTTATTTTTATTTCAATATTTGTCATAATATTACCTTTGTGTTATAAATATGTATGAGTAATTTTCATTTAGAGCGTTTTTTTTTCTGGCGAAATCATGGTGAATAAAATATTGTATAGACAACTTTTGAAACAATACTGTTTTTATAAATAAGTACTAAGAAGTGCCCATAAATATTTTTATTTTAAATTTGAGCGTTCGAGTACAATACCTTTTTCTTCTTTGAAAACCTATAACTACAATCTATAATATCAATTCGTTATAAACTCGACATATGTTTACAGTGTGAAAAAATACATTATAATATTAATTAAATATTATTACGATTTATGATTTATACTGTGCTACTCGTACTATGCGAATAATCTAGTCTAGTAATTAACACGTTAACAAAAGTGTTGACTTATTATTGATATCGATATTGAAGGAATAAAATATGGATACAGTTACTATAAAAACTACAACGTGATCATTTTGATATTTAAGTTTCATATTATTCAATTTAAATTAACACTATTCTATGATTTGTTTTTCATTGTTTCCGGTAATGACAAAATAATGACAACATATAAATATGTATCGTTTTTTTAAAAATAATTTTTGTACGAAGTACCAAACGTATGACAACATATCGATACCTAACTGAAACTCTTTAGGAGTATTCGAGTGGCCAAAAAAAAAAAAAAAGAATATACAATACACGTGGGCACAAAATGAAAACACAATACCTATTGTGAAATCAATTGTATAAAAAAAATACGTTTTTCGTGGTGCACAGGGTCCACAAGACGTTTATGTGCTTACCTGAGAACACACTGTAATGAAAGGGGGAATAAATACAAATACATATTTCTTTTCTTTACGCCAGGCAGAGTAAAACGAGTCTATTGACATGGTCGTTCGACGTCAAAGGATGTTTTTGACGGAAGGATAACGACGAAATTATTATAATGAAAATACTCGGATATACCTCGAAAAGGACGAGTGGCTATTTTAAATCACGTGCGTACAGTGATGACAAATCGACTAACCGACCACCAGCTGATGTTGTACATAATATTATGTGTGTTTAGGTTCAAAAAATCGTTTCGGGTCGCAGGGAGAGATATTATTTAGCCGCCGGCACAGTACTTTGACTAACCCGTATCACTGTGCGTGTGTACGCGGGTGAGTGCGCTAGTGCGTGTGTGCGTTTGTGTTGGTTGTATATAGGTCTTTAACAAGAACGACGTTTTTTTTTTTTTTTTTTGAGGGGGGGTGTAGGAAGGAGGACTCTTTTATCAAACCCTTTGACCATGGTCAACGGTTTAAAATCTACCCTTAAGTTCGTTAATAATTCGGGAAATTTACATACGTAAATTAACATTTGAGGCCTTCGGCTGTAATCGAATATGTCAACCGTTTATCGCAGTTACAGACAGCGCGGCGCGGTGGTAGCGAGGACGAAATTACACGCCGTTCGGATTGGTAGTTTTATACGAAATTATCACGTGTGCCACCGTTGATGAAATGCACAAACAAGCAGAAATAACACAATCATGCCGGGACGTGATCGTGATTTTTCCCGGATGAAATTACATGAAGTATAATCGATAATTATCGTCACAAAACCGAAACACTGGTGGATTTTCACGCACTTTATCGAAACCAATTGACGCGTCAGTGTGAACGTACGATATTATATTTTCATCGACTGACATTTGAAACCTCGCAACGTCTTAACTATGCGCGCCAATAAAACTGAACTCTGAATATCAACAATATTTGTTTTTAAATATCCCTCGATCAGGAATACCTGTATTTTCGTGCGTTGAAAACCGTATCGCTTTTATTAAAACAAAGTAATGTTTTTGTTTTTACTCTTCGAAACGCGTTTTTCATCAAATAATCGATTTACTCTATTCGTTCTATATTGATTTCCGAGTATTGAATGTAACGTTGAGGTCGCAGTAGAGACTTAAAATTGGATGTGATTGAATCGTTTGAACGCCCGTGTAAATTTTTTAAATATGTAATGATTGAAATCGTCAGGTTTTTGAGTCGCAAAATACATCATTTAGTGCGTAGAAATAACTCAACGATTTAAAGTGTTTCCATAGATAATGATATATCATAGTTTTTATTTTTATCGGAAATATTTTTATTTAATCGATACGATATAATAAAATATGGTAATCGTTTGGACGAAATTTCGAAAAACAATAATCGAATTTGCCGAGACACCGATATGGTATTCTGTAAACGTTTAAAAAGTGCTAGGTATTATTTGAACGCCATGAATTTTTTATTTCTATACATTTGTAAAGAAAAAATATTCCCCATTAAACCTATTTTGTTTCATAATATTTTTGTGTATTGTTTTTTTATTTTTATGAATTTCAATTCAAAACATCCGCTTTTGATACACACTCATATGCGCACGCTCACAGAACGTAGTTAGTACAATGAACGTATTATTATGAAAATACCACTTTTTACTTTGAACGCGACTGCAAAATATACATCGAGTAATGCGAGTTCTTTTTTCGAATTGAAAACAAAACTTGTATATGTTTTAACTGTAAATCTACCGTGTGCAATAAAAACCATATTTTATTGGAGAATATTTTTATAACCGTGTTAAAAATGTGTTCTTGTGACGCATTATTTTAAACACGTATACGGCGTGTGACCTACGAAATAAAATAAAAATAAAACCATTACGAAAATGTATAATATAATATCCACGTAGGTGTACGTATACGACATACGTATTTTAATCAGCTTGCACTGTGTTTTGCGTTCGTACCGATAAAACTTTAACGAAATAGTTTATTTATTCTTTCTATATTCAAATCACACTAATAATTTTCAATTTATTTACTCTGAGAAATCGAAGTGGATATCTTTAAACTTAACCTTTTCGTATAAATTATAAAACAAAGTAGGTTGTTGTCTTTTATTGGGAAAAATTATTTTCAAAATTAACAACAAAACTGCACTATAAGTTTATTTATTTAAAACTACGTACCGTCTAATCATTATTTATTGACTCCTGATAATTCGCTTACGTTTACCGTAGTTACCATTTGTACGACAACGGAATACATCTAGATTATTTCGTTTTTCTACAAACGATAACATTAAGTACAGTACCTACCTATTGCGTGTAACGTGTAAACGTTTAAAAGTAATTTTTTTTTAGCTTATTGTTTTTTTAAACTTTTGTTGTTATAAAACGATTTGTAATTTTGTTTTTCGTTATGACTTAATTTTCTCTGTTATTGTTCCTGCTCTACCGCTATCATCATCCATAATGTACTAATTGTAAATGGACTTTTCACGTAAAAAATACATAATATACGAGTATTATCACTAATAATTTATCCACAGTTGCCCGCGGAAGCGCCGGGAAGTATAAAATTCTATAAGTTCGTTCACCGAAAATGAATCTCGAAACGAAATAAGACAGAAACACGTGATTATCCGTATTCAAATAGTGCAAACCATTCTTAGAAAGAAAAAAAGAAACAATCGTCTTCTCGAATAGGGTAACTAACACTTTTATAACGCTGTGAAACGAGAGTGCTTCACTGTACAATACGCATAATAACATTTTATACTAATTTGTTTTTCTCATTGTTATCGTTATTGCCATACATCATAGTACTAATATAGTCGTTACAGTCACCAGAACAGTTGTTTAGAGCAGCGTAATAATAATAATAGTGATCATAATGCGCGTTCTAATTAAGTAAACAGTACGTTATGTTAACGCAAAATAGTTTATTATCTATTCGCATGTCAAAATTAACGCACTATTGTACAATAATCGTATTTATAATAGAAGTATGATAATAATTGACTTTGCTATTGTTTCCGGATAGAAAGACTTATAGGCATTACGGTTTAAATATGACTATAGTGTATGATGCGAATAAACTCTCTTTTAAAACTAAAATCAGCGGACAAACAATGTAATCGAAAATTTATAAAAATATTTTAATTCATACAATCAAGTATTAGATGCAGGGCCTAAAATTGTGTGAACTACGACAAATGTTGTGTAGTTCAAAAAGTGAAGTGTCCACTATGAAATTTGAAGAGTGAAATACATTTTTTTCGTTTAAATTATTACTTTAGAAGTAATAAAAACGTTGAATTCTAGCATTAAATACGGTTAAACCATATTTATTATGGTTTATCAGTATGTTTTTGGTAGACCAATGATAGAGTATAAAGTAGAATTGGTTTTAATAAAGAAACATTCACATAATAATTTCTATTATAATATATTATACTCGTATCAATTTATAGTGAGGAAGAGACCCATTTTTTTTATTTAATACATCATATACTACAAACTTGTATTTAAAACAAAGTGTGTAGTAAGAAAAATTGAAAATGTTAGAACTTTCAATACTGGTCCTTACATTTCAACATAACGAACAATATTATGGGCAAACATTTTTAATAACTTTGCATATTTAAAGTTTGAATTTAAACGATTTTTTTAAATAATCATAATGTTTTGACAATCGTTTGTTCTGTTTATTTCAGAATAAATTTTTTTGTTTAATTCGATCCATTGCAGTTTTCTAACTAGAGGTTATAATAATAAGGAATAACGATTTAAAATCAGTTGAAAAAAATCGTCTGAAGTGGAGGTAGGGCTGGGTTGAAGTCAGCCTTTCATCGAGAAACCATACTTTACTCAGAAACGGCGAAGTTACAAATTCTAAACTGTTGGTTAACAAATGGCAACAAACGTAAGCGTCAATGTTTCACATTCACTGGATATTGACGAATAGCGAGGAAGCGTAGGCCACGCACGTGAAAATACGCGTTGCTTTTTTAGCACTGAAGGAAATCAGCGGGTTCCATTATGATTGTTTGTTCGGCACGCGGTTTCTACATTAAGTATTTTAAAACAAAACTAATAACAATATCGACGTTCGTCCGTCGGTAATGTTTGCACACGCGTATATGATAACAATATTTGTTTTGTATATAAACAGAAACGCATGCATAGGCACGACGTTACGTATGCATATTATTATGGACGTAGATAGGTGTACCTTTTATCTGAAAAAGGATAAGTAGGTAGGTAGTCCTGAAAAATGTACCCCAAAAACGTTCGTAAATAATTGAACCATTTCGGGTTTATCGGCGGTCTCGAAATTGTGCCATGTTGAAATCGAAATCGTTTTGTCGTTTGTACACGACGACGTTTGCCAAAAGGCATCTAATAATAAAACTGAAGCGTGGCATTTTATTATTATTATTATTTTATAGAAATCGAAAAAAATTATCGATTCAAAAAATGATAAAAAAAAAAAAACTGTAAATAGTTTTTACGCCGAGTAGAGTATTTCGAGATAGAATTTGCATAAAATGATCACCATAAATTATTGCCACCCGGAGCAAGTCTGGAACACGATGTTTCCGTGTTATCTGCATAGGAATATTACGTTTCGACGTCCCCGAGCTACAAATTATCCAAAAGCCAAGTGAACGTTATCGAAAGCGCTTCGTCACTTCGACGGCGGTTTACTCGACCTAAGTTTCAATTGGACCATTTCGTTATGGATTTTTCCTTCGCGGAAAACGTCCCCTTACCCTATACCCTAATAATAGCCGTCTACGCGCTAGCAAAATTCCCGTCTGTGTGTTTTAAATCGAAACGCCGACGGCGTGAAACAGTCTAGATTCTTCAGGAAAAAGTACTTAAACGTAATTAAAAACATCGATAGTCTACGATGATCCCCATTGTTTTAAGTTGGCGGAGAGGTTATTTTTTAATAGAAAATAATTTTTCGAGCGGCATTGAAGTCTTCGGTACTGGCGAAAGATTTTGTTCAGGGAAGGGTAAGAATTTTTTCACTCATACAATTACAATATTATTCAATAATTGGCTTCTAGGGCGTTGTAATGCGATAATAATATATAAATATTGTCCACTATTCCCTCCTTATCGAGTTTTTAATAATCGACAAGTGTATAATTTTTATTTATTTATTTATTCGTTCACGAGAGAATGAGTAATATTTTTTTGATAAAATATATAACACTAAAACTTTTACAAATAATATTTATACTTACAATACACTTTTAAAGTGTATTCTGAATTCTGAATTTCTATTAAAGTACTCGGAAATAACGTATAAAACGCGCATAATTATATTATTCTAACTATTTATTCGAATGTTTGATAAATAGCCAAATCATTTACTAGCGTAAAAAATAAATGTAAAACAATTCATTAACTATGATAAAAATATCTAATATATATTTTTATCTTGACAGGAATTTCTTACAACGTAATAAAAATAAAAATGACCAAAGAAGTACTCACGTGGATTATTAACAAAATTACAAAGAATTTTTTCTTTTCTACTTGAGTCATAACTAAAATACAATAATCATATAGCTCGTTAACATTTAATGGATTAGATATTGGTTTTTTCCGACTTGATGATTTATAATTTTGATCGTAAGTTTATATTATAGTATTAAATGTTTCTCAGATAATTAGTCGCGCCCGGACCGCCACCAATAGTCCGCGGAATATCGGTTGGCACGATGAAGTGACGTTTTGGCGAGGTGATTTATTTATTTTTTTGTCGACAGTAAATCAGTAAAATTCTCTACTCACGTTTTCAGAGGTCTCACGAACAGTAAACGTTTAGGTCGTCTAGCGATCGGCGAGATAATTTTTCTCTTCAGATAAAAGAGCCTCCACAGCGTTTTCTGCGTATCCTCGGGGCACTCGACTAAAACATTAAACGCATTGAAACGTCGTCGGTCGGCGTCAAGTCGAAATCTGATCCACGCTAGCAGAGGTGTAGGTACGTGAAAAAAACGGGTCGCGTGAAGGAGATCAAAGACCCGTTGCGGTAAAAACTACTTACGACCATATCACGGCAGCGGCGACGGTAATTTCTTTTCACCCGTTGCAGTCCTCGTCCGGACCGTTTAATCTAAAATTCTTTTGTCACCGTGTTCGATACGGTCTATTAAACAGCGTCACAGTGTCCGTTGATCTATTGCCGCGTTCAAGAGAATTCATATCGTTCGGCCATTAATATTAATTCGCGGTTGGTATTTGTTATGACGCCATCGCTTGCCACCGATCAAAACGATCCGAACGCGAAACCCGTTCAGATCAGCGCTTTTATAGATATACCTATATAGTATATACACTAGTCAGGGTGAGAGGAAGGACGTATGCACGCGCTGCACGATTCAAGGGTGGATTCAATCCTTCGTCTAAGAGTGGTGGCGACCTTTTTTTTTTAAATTTACCACGTAAAAAGGCATAACTTCTTCTAGTTCTGCGTAAAATACATACATATATAATACTAGCTGAATAACCCGGCTTCGCCCGTGTGCAGTATAACTTTTAATTTTATCAGTTTTTTTCATTTTTACCCCTTTTACCCCTTTTAACTCCGGTAGGGGTCGAATTTAGGAAAATCCTTTCCCATGGGGTCTCCACTATATAAAACGAAACTGCTGACCAAATTTCATACTCAAAGCTTCAGCAGTTCCGGCCAGGCGAATTTTTCTAGTTTCACCTTTTTTACCCCTTTTAACCCCCTTAGGGGTCGAATTTTGAAAATCGGGTGACGTGGTGACACTCACGAAGGTATTTGGAACAACTTTGTGAAAAAAAATTGGAAAAAAGTTAAATAGCGTCGTTACAAAATTGGTACATAAAAAAGGCCTGTTCTTTTGAAAAAAAATGCAAAAAATGAGAGTCGATACCGTGGTTCGAACTCGAGTCGTTGTCTTTGAAATCTTATAAAAGTGCCATTGCGCCACAGAAATCTGTACACGGGCCGATAATTTTATGCTATTTAAGTATATTCAAATGTATAGAACAAATAATTTTTTAATTTTTTAATTTTATTAATTAAGTTATACGAATAAATTGTATATTAATACCTTCCCTGAATCTCGACCTATTGATTAGTGAAAACTGTACTAAAATCCGTTGGGTACTTTTTGAGTTCTGCGCGTACATACAAAAAAAGGGGTTCTATTTTACATAGTAGTATGATGTATGATATATCTATTACTTATACTGCACTTGTATTTTTATAAAACAAACCAATAGTTTTTTTTTTAAATTTTCAAGATTATTGGTCGAATTATTATTAACGAATTTTTGTTCCATATCTGCATTAATACACAAATATTTGATATATATATAAATATTAAATACAACCGTAAGAATTTATTTTAGTTATACATTTTTACTATAATATATATAAGTTACTCTAAAATTATAAAGATAATAACAAAAAATATAAAATATAAATAAAGTCTTTATTGAAACCTTCAACTATAAAAATTAAATATTGATACTATTATATTTATTGATTATATTATAATATACTATTATATTTGTTTATTTCTTCGAAAAGATAACGTGTCCCACTGAACAGGTTGGCGTGGGTACCCAAATATTAATTGTATTAATTGAAGTATTCATACAGCATTACACCAGTAGTTAAGTATTCAGTTAAAAAATCCGTTTAACTATACTCTATAAGGTTTATTATTTATATTATATTCTAAAGAAAACAAAAAGATAAACGAGAACAATAAATAATAATAATAAGTCCAATGATTAATATTTTGGTTATTGCATTATGAAATATGTGATCGGATTTCGCTCTTGGAAAATTCGGGCTCATGGTTCATCGCACCGAGCATCGAACTAGATAATCGATGACAGCATTTGATATTTATAATCTATTAATTTAGCTCGAAAAACCACGACGCCTTGGCAACCAAAGACGCTAGGCGACCGCAAATAT
Source organism: Drepanosiphum platanoidis (assembly GCA_948098885.1). Lineage (NCBI taxonomy): Eukaryota > Metazoa > Arthropoda > Insecta > Hemiptera > Aphididae > Drepanosiphum > Drepanosiphum platanoidis. The sequence goes on from OX402533.1 coordinate 193,244, forward strand.
GATGAATATGGAACGGCAATATGATTCGCACGTGATCATCGTTAATCGTATATTATTGATTAACGTATATCTCTCGTCCATCACGGATAGAGAAAGAAATTGCGAGATTGAAAAAAATAAATCATCAGAGCGAAATCATTTTGTAACATCGTCATCGTCGTCGTCGTTGTCGTCGTTTTCGTTATCCGTCGTGGAATATATTGGTGGAAAACGTGTACGCGGACGAGAGCGCGTGGAATATCGGCGGCGACAGGAAAAAAGTAAAAACATTATTTTGTCAAGTTAACGCGGCATTATGAACGCGGTATTCTTAAAATTCTTGAAGTGAACGATTAAAAGAGTCGTTCTGAAAATATAACTCTGCTGTCGAGGAATTCGTTTTTAATTGGTCAGTAATATTTTGTAACGACAATCGTACGGCTGCCGATGCCTTGACAATACGAATCAATTCGTCGAAAAAATGTAATTTTTATTAATTTATACCTACAAAGTTTTATAATAAAGTGTATAATGATATAAAATGTTTGTTTAATCTGTTGCTTCTTAATATAATTTTTGTTTATTTACTATTCCTTATAAAATGCATATAAATAAATAAGTTTTTTTTTAATCCAAGGGGTGCAACTCTTACACACTCCTCCTATGGCGCCTAAACGTGTAGTATTTAATTCGAAATCAGCTGAAGACTTTTGACTGTAATTTCACCGTCGTGATAATAATATAATCTCTCGTTGCTCTCTCAAAATAATGTGCTCAACGTTATCGTTTTGACGTGCAGGTTAAAAAGCTGAGAGAAAAATCGTTACCGAGTCGTAAAAAAAAGAGAAATGAACAGAAAACAGCAAACGACCGAAAGACGCGTGCCTGCCGTGGAATTGTCACGGCTTACGAATCCGCCGACCGCGACCGTGGCCGGAGACACTGCGACAGCCGGTCGCAGCGTGTGGACGACGACTGAGCGATACGTAGAGGTAGTGGCCGCGGTGGACGAGGACGAGGATGCAGAGTTGTTGGCGGCCGCGGCCGATGTGGAGGCGAGGGACGCGGCCGAGATGGAGGCGAGGGACGCGGCCGAAGCGGCGGACGCTTGGGCCGCTGCCACGTCCGCCGAGATCACGAACATCAGCGACCGTCTGCGGCGCGCGCTCGAGTGTCCCATATGCCTGCTGGTCTCGGCCTCGCTGTCGTGTCTCTGTCCCAACGGCCACGTGGTGTGCCATCCCTGCCTGGTGCAGATGTGGAACATGCACATCAGCTCCGGGCGCATATGTCCCCTGTGCAGGGCCCCGATGGTGCGTGACGTGACCGCCACGGCCGTCAAGCTCTCGGAGATAATCACGCAGCTGCGAGTGGCGTGCTCACACCGGCCGTTCGGCTGTGCCGAGCTGATATCCGTCCACAACGCGGCCATCCACGAGACCGTTTGTTCGTTCATGCCGGACGTTCAGTGCCATGTGTCTACGTGTCAGTGGATGGGCATGTACGGGTGCTTATTCGAGCACGTCAGCACCACGCATCCCGCGTCGGCCATCAAATCCCCGGTAACAGTGGTACACCTGATATTATACCTCTCCCCTATCCCCCCGCTCTAGGTGGCGGCGCGTGATAAAACCTATCGGGATAATTATTAATTGAGTATCGGATTATATTTTCTTTCGAGTGGATAGGTATTTTAATCGAAGGATAATAATGAGTTGCGTCGATCGATATTCTAAACACTCCAATTATTGGAGGTAGGATTTTTTTTTCTTTTTTCAACTAAGGCTTCAACATCTATGGTTATTAATTTGTGTACATAAAACAAAGTAATAGAAAATTTATACAATTTTAACTTATGGTTACATAATTTTTACAATTTTAAAGAATATTAATAACATTGATTTTTGTGAGCAAGTTTAAGATTTTTTCGCAGTTGTTTTCGCCGAGGAGCTCTTCCATGTTCTGTGATATGGAATGGTTACCTCTTGTACTCTGATACTCTCTGTAGTCTTGGACGATGTGTCGGATAGATAGGATTGCTTGGTACTTGTTGCATGAGGGAGGTGGAATTTTACTTATGTGGTAAGAATATTTTATGTTCAGAAAAATGCGAAATATATAATAATAATTTATAATAAAGAATAATTTAAATAATTTAACACATGTTCTAAAAAAAAATGTTTAATATGACAATAACGGATAAGTATAAATATTTGTAGTCATAATTATATTTATAAAAATGTTTAATTTACAGTACCTAAATTACCTGATTTTAATTGACAATAATTTTCATATGTAATTATTATATAACTATAATTTACATTGAATGAAAATAATAAATAATAATTATTTGCCACTATAATATAATTAAAACTGTAATTTGGGTAAATTTGGGTTTTGGATGGGTGGAATATTTAAATTCGTTTCTAAAAAAATTCGAATTAATCTCACTATTGTTGTGTATAGGCATCACAGCGTTTAACTACTGTACTCACGAAGTCACGATCGATAACGAATTTGTTGTTTACGGGAGATTACACTCGACAGAAAAATACTTGAGAAAGATTTCATCTGGTTTTCTATGTGCATGCGTGTTTATGTTCTCATTTGATGTTAACGAGATTACTGTCCGGCAATGCAAGGGAAAAAAATCGTGTGATTTGTTGTAGAAAATGTTCTGCGTTGCACTGTGATGTACAAAGCGTACATAAAGTGTGCGCAGAGAGTTTATTATCCATTGAATTTCCGACGGTAAACAGGTACTATGGTCTGAGAAATAGTCGTCAATTAAATAAAATTTTGATATCAAAACAACGCGTGTTACGATTATAATAGTTAAATAATCAAACCATACGATCATTATACAACGTATACAAAGTTAATTACGCTTGGGCGGTATAGGGTAAATGTGATATGATCGTACGACGATCGCAACAATTATTATTATTGATAATTTTTCTTTCTTGTCACCTATATTTTATCAAAAACAACAACAAAAACTAAATTTACAACTTAAATTTGTCCCGAGGCTGGAGAAATAGGAAGAAAAATGTCATTTTGAGTTTAGTTGATTAGTACTTGGCTAAATCTTTTTGTTTTCTATAACTCTGAAACACCAGAAAAATATAATAGCATGCAAATTCTATAGTATTCGTAAAAATTATTTAAAATAATTACTAAAATATTATAATATTCAAAATAAATGTCCTCCAAAAAATAAAGCAAAACAAAATAAGCAATATAAATTTCATACAATCCATTCACTAATCGTTCACGAATCGCATTAATGGCCGATAAAACTTCCTTTTTAACTGGAAGTAAAAAAAAATAAAAAAATAATAATAATAAATGCCATCGAAATTCATATTATAGTTACTGTTTATTATAATCGACGCCACTGAAATATTTTGTCGTTATCTTACAGAAAAACCAACTGTTCCTGAACAACTTGGACTCATTGATAACGAACCGGCGTCGGTCGTATCTGGTGCACACGCCGCATGGTTTGTTTTGGGTCGTAATGTCTGTGGAATCGCGGTCCCGTATCAGAACTACCGTCTTGATGGTGGATAACTCCACGGAACGACCGGCATCGCACAACCAGAGCCAGAGCCTGGGTCCTCCCGGAATGGTTTATAGGGTCTCGTGGGCGAACGCTGAAGGAAAACACAAAAGCAGGAGCAGGACTCGCTGGGTGGGCTGGTGTGCTTCGCCCAAACTCGACAAATGTCCTGAATCCTACACGATGATCAGATGCAGGCCGGGTCGCCTGAACATCGTCTGGTATGATCGTCATCCGTCCCACCGACACCTGGTTCCGGACGTGCTGACCTATCCGTCCACCAGTAGCCAGACCACTAGTCAGGACGAAGGAACGTCTCAGTTGCAGTAGTACCTGCTACCACGATGTTATAAAATTTATAATGTTTTAAAGATGTCTTGTGGATAATTTTACACGAGCGTTGTATTTTTATGAATTATTTTATTATACGTTTTATTTCATACGCTGTTCTTTTGGGTACAACCGACTTTTTTTTGTAAAGGAAAATAAATTTATATAATCGTACGTATGTATGCATGCATGCATATATACAAAATAATATATATTATATATTTTACTCATAAAAGAGTACCTACGCAGTTACGTTTACTTAAATGTTCTGGACGAAGTCGAGCGTTTATTAGTTGCACTATGGAGATGTTTTTCTTATGTACTTTTTAAACAATATCAGTAAACTAGACTGACCGTATTAAGAAAATTAAAAAAAAAAAAACTGGTCATTTGTTATCCTATTCTTCACTCTCCTACGCTCACAAACTCTGCTATATCGCAAAAGAACGATATTTATTTTATCTTTTTCGATTAAAAACTTATTAAACATAAAATAAGATATTTAAAATTTTTTAAGAAAACGTGCTTATACTTAACATTAATACTTTATTGCAACTCTCATTAACTGTTTTATGTTTTTGTATATATTTATCAATATAAACTATTTAAAATCTAATAAGAAACGAACATAATTCAGATTATTTTTATTAAAATAATACCAAATGATTTTACATATTTTGTAATTTTTCACGTTTTTAAACCTTTTTGTATATTTAATACATATTTGTAATTTTACCGTGTATATTTTTGTTTTTAGCGTATATTCTCAATACAATCACGTAAAATCATATTTCAGAATAAAAACTATTTGTATAATAGTGAAAACTAAACTTCTCAAAGTACAATAAAGTAAACCTCACTGCCCACAATAGATATCGATAAAATTAGATATGAAAAGTCGTTAATAACGTTATGTAACAAAAACACTATTAGTGTAGAAATGATTCAGTTATAACTATATTTAATTGTTAGTACCTATTTTTTAATTTTAATATTTTTTGTCTATTTAATGCATAACTCATAACTTTTAAGTGCATATCTAAATGTATTGCAAAAAAATAAATTCGTATTTTGTACCATATCCTACACATTTTTAGAATCATATTTCAAACGGTTTTTTGTGCATACATTCCATTCTTCGATAAGAATAGTAACTGGATGTAGGTATCGTTGAATGTACTGTATCGAGTAATGTTTGATCGTCGACTCACGAATATCATCTGTTGATTTTTAAATGATTTATTCTTAAATTCGTGTACAACAATAATTACCAACTCATGACCGGAAACAAACTTTCACTCCAAACTCATCAAACCCCTCAATTATCGTTAGCGACGTCTAATTAAACCGACTTTCAATACCGTTCGTACGACGACCGTTCGCTAGGAGCCGTTTGAATACAAACAATACGCGGTCGACCGCAGAGAAAATAGTCCTTTGCCGACCGAAACGTCTTCATCGGACATAAATTCGAGACGATTCGATCTACGGTTATTCATATCACACACACAACCTCGAAATGATTATTCAAATTGCCCTGCGTTAGATATTTCTGCGTTTTCACATTTTTATCGGTACTACTATCAAAGATTCCCCTATACATTGCTCTTACCATTGAACAAAAAAAACTTTGAGCGTAATTTTATAAATTTTTTTTATAAGCGTTTGAAGTTGAAATATTGATAAAATACGAGAAAACCACAAATTGTTCGTAGTTAAATTCATAATATTTTCAATATCAATACTTAAGGCTTCCAAATGTATATGTAGTACAAGATTTTAGAGAAGTTACTCCTTTTGGAAAAAAAAAATTTATTCTGTAATAATGTAAAAAATTGTATAAACGTTAAAAAATTATATTTTTATGAGATCGACAATTTCAGCTAATACCGATTAAACGATATTAGTTATTTCATTATAACTTATTCGTATAAAGTAATAATCGCAGGGACTTGAACATTTTACTCAATTTGGACTTCTCGATCACGACTTTTTAGGCAAATGTTATTTGAAACATAAAGTTTACGTACAAAAATCTTGAGATAACGAAGAATTAAAAACAAAATTAGAGTAGAAATTTTCAACATGCCTCTGGAAGTGATAAGCCATGTAACAGAAAACGCCAGAAGAATAATAATTATAAGAGTGCTAGAAGAGAATCGTCTCGAGGAAATAATTAAAAATATATATGACTTAAACTGCGCGCTGTAATATAATATAATATCTGTTTTGTAAAAATGGTCGGTAAATTACACGAACACGCACACGCACACACACACACCTACACGAGTTTCAAACGTCAGGGACCGAATTAATAATGCAGCGATGATGTCATGACTATTCAAACAAATCGACTAGTCATAAATAATTTGTAATATTACGCATGTAATATGCTTTTATACAAATCATTTATATTGAATAGAGTTCGCGTCCAGAAGTGTTGGAAATATTTATAATTATTGTATATCGTGTGTTCGGGATAGTACGGTTTTGACGGTCATTCAAACGCAAAATGTAATTTCGTAACAGCCTGAGGGTCTGAGGCATCGTAATTTCACCACCATAACATCTCTTACACAAATCCATCGAAATGAATTAAATCTCAACCAGTACCTTCCTGTTTTTATTAAGTTTCGAGGAATGATTTTTTTCGCTTTCTTAAAGTGCAATTAAGTTATTCTTATCGCGCCATGTTCAGTGAAAATATTACATAGTGTTTTATAAATCACTAGCTGAAAACCCGGCTTCGCCCGTGAAAAGTTTTTCCCGGTGTGAGGGAGAGGGTAAAGGCGTCAAGTGCTGAATGCTATTATATTTCTAGATTTCTATATAAACCTATATAGTATTTAATTCATAGTTGATCATACGTATGACGTAATATTTTTATATGTATATTATTACTGTAAATAATAAATTGTATATAGATATAGCTTTCGTTGTCCAGCTTTATCAAACATATTTTATTAAATTGTATTTGTAGTGTGTTAATTTTTTTAAATCTCGCTATAGCTAAATTGTGTCTGTTTCGACGAATTTTAGCTTTAAACCCCAAGACTTGGCCAATCGATTAGTGAAAACCGTACTAAAATCCACAATGTACTTTTCGAGATATGCGCGTACATACAAAAAAAGGGCTTCTATTTTATATACGAGTATATAAATAGATTGTGTGTCTGTCAAAATGTGTTGTTTTAATAACATTTGATGAATTATTCAAATATTTAACACGTATCTACGCCCATTATCTAATTAGACATTGTTTTGTAGTGTTCATACGATTATAGTAGTACTTTTCTCTGACCGAATTAAATATAATGACATACTCGTATATCAGTTAGATATATTGTTACGAACTAGTTTTTCTTAAGTGATTTCAAAATATTACCTTAATTTAACTTTAATATATACATTTATTATTATAATAGTAATGATTTGTAATTATTTTTATTAAGATTTGTGTCCTTTACAGCCATTATTACACAAGTTAAAATCGAATTAAACAATTATACGCAATTACACAAACACATGATATATGATACCTATACGAGTATGATCACATGATCATATGTGAAAATGCGAAATGTGTTATCTTCGACTATTTTAATATCCAGGTGAACCTATTTACTTCTATAGTTTTGTATATAGTCTTATTAGAAAAATAAATAGTTTTGATAATTTATTATAACGTTTGTGCATGGTGTAGTAACCATTATTGTAAATAATTATAATTACAAACAGCTTAAGTTTTAAAACATTTGAAACTTTAATTTGAATGTCAACAGAAGAACGAAACATTCATGCTTGAATAATATGACGTAAGTAAATTGACTCAATACACTTTACTTAATTATGATAAATTAGGTTTTGATAAAAAGGCATAAATAATATGTGATACGAATGTAAAGCATATTTTAACTATTTACATGGTTTAAAAATGCATTTGAAAAATATTGTTCGGTTCATTGAACTAATTGGAGTGGCGTCATGTTTTTTTTTATTTTAAATTTTAAAACTTAATTTAAGAGCATAATATTTAGTTTATACATTTTCAATAATGTTTTCTAGTGAGTATTTATTATTTCTGTACAGATGTGCATATTTTCTATCTTGATTAAAAATTTGGCACTAAAAAATTTCCAGAGAGACTATAATGTTAACTATAATATGATTTCCTGGCAGATTTTTCAAAACCAGTGAAACTCTGGTATGAAAATATAGTTAAAATAAAAAAAACAATCACCTAATGGAAATTGTGTTATATTGTTACGATGTATTTTTACTAAAATTTGAAATTTACCTGCAACTATAATGGATTATATTTTAAAGAAAATACAACATTATTATGTATAAATGTATAATAACATCAAGATGGTAGTAAATATACTTGATAGTAAATTGTACTTTCAATATACTACTTTTATTTACATTAAAAAAATAAATACATCATTTCAATACCGTTTGTTATTTTTATACTAAAATTTATTATTTTGAACGTAATGGTAAATCATCGTGTTAAGTGATTCGTTCTACTGATATATATATATTCCATAAAGTTATCTACTCATATTTCTTTGTTCTCGATGAATAATTCTATTATGAGCTTTGAACTTTAAACGAAATTTGTTTTGAGTTTTTATTCGTTGGCCAAGATGAATTTATCTGATAGTTGCGCCTAAAAAATAAATCGCCTTCGTTTACATGACTACAAAAAGAAATCAAATTATTTTTCTGTCCTAAACAGTCGGTTTTCGTTATTATGCTTACTAATTTTACCAACTAAATAAATCCATTTCCGTACATTTATAATTGTTGTTTTGATAATAATCGTATTTATCATGTAACCGAATATATTTTTTTTCCGTTATTGATTTCGACTGAAAATGAATTTACGAGTATTTCAGAAAACTTTTAATTTGGTATAATTAATAAAAACAACAACAACAACAACAACAATAATAATAATAATAATGAATAAAAAAAATCCCCTTTGCGTTCAAGCGGTTCGCTAATTCAACGCAGAAATGATATAACGTAATAATTATTCTAACAGCACTAACTACTGATGTTCTGAGTTAATCGATGCACAGAATAACTAATGCCGAATGTTGCAGGCGTGCGTAATACGTCATTAACCGCATGTGTGGTATAAAATAATCTTTCGCGTATATGTACCTATATAATATTTTACGGCCGTTGTCGTCCGTTTCCGTCGTAAAAGGTCCGCTGCATGCGCGTAAAATTAATATAAGTGGCAATTAAAGGTTCACGGGTTTTGATCGCGTTTACAATAGATCAAAGGAACGCGACGAAATGAGAAAATACTTTTCGCTCTCGCAAAGGGAGGAATTATAATGAAAGATCCTCTAGAGATAGAGCGACACCACCACTTTTTAGCACCGTCGCCGATGACCGACCGGGGCGACCTACTGTAATTTCAACTTTACGCTCGGGGAATTCATAATATTATACACCGACGACGTCATAATGTATTTTAAACAGTATTTCGTTTTCGAGAATCTAAATAAAAAAAATAAATAAAAAAGAGACGCTCGTAAAATAAAAATGGAATTTCCGCCCAAAAGCGTTATTATTGGATATTCTCGGCGTTTATTATCTCTTTGGGGAGGAAAGTGCACGACCGGTGATTTAAATATCATCACACGGACTTTCGCGAAATCCGTGAAATATGTGTTTTATCTCAACGAATTTCGTTCACGTCGGAAAATCGATGATTTCAGCGTACTTGTGAAATAATAGGTATTTAAGGTAAATACAACATGGGTAATTAATGTTGTACACGATTTGTCGGGAGCTTCTTAAAAAGAACATCAATCATTTGTGTGATAATATCAAATGATTTTTATCGATTTGTTTGCTTCACAAACTAATAATACATTTAAGTATAGTAATTTGATTCGGATTTTTATCCTACGGCCCAGCGGTCATTCGACTTTGATGATGTGTAGTATATACGTATATTTACGTATTTATACGTTTTCATGAAAATATATTCAAATTTAGTGTACCGTTATTGGAATTTAATTCTCGTTTCAAGTTCACAAACCCCGATGCATTTTAGGGTAATAAAAGTAGATACCAATACTAATACAATAAAATGGTTATTTAACCACACACTAATAAATATTAAAACCTCAAATAATATGAAATACATTTTTAAAACTTGTCATGTCAAACGTATTACGATATTATTATTATGCAACAGGTGGTTATTTATTTATGGTTTTAAAACGTACCCAATAATAATAATAACAACAACAATATGGTTCTTGTTTCATTTAAAAACAGTGAATTGAAATAAGAGAACGTATTATTATCATTATAATGCCCCAAAAAAAGTTCAAAAAGTAAAAAAAAAGCCAAGCTCAAAATCAGAACCATTATATTCTTGCTACGAAAAAAAAACAAAAAAATGCATAGATATCAAAATTATCTAAACTTTTAATTTACGAGGTATTTTGAGTTTTTTTGAAATTTTAATAGCCTATCCCCTAATGACTGCCAAAAGAATGTTGTAGGTACCCAAAATGTCGTCAAATTTAATAAATAAGTATTTTCTCCGCCTTGTTTGAATGTTTTTTTCCATTTTTCGTTAAATCGACTAATTTTGCACCCTTAGTACTAAAGTCAGGGTGTATGCAGAATGTTAGTCCTTGTCTTATTTTATATTGCCTCTCCAGCCGCCATGAATGCCGTTTAATCCCATTTAGTTGTGCAGAGTATAATAAACATTGTACGGTCAACCGTTGTTTCATTGCTGGCGCGACGCGCTCATTCTGTTTTAAAAACACGCTCGGCTTACTGGTCGACCGACCTGCTTGATGTTAAAATATATTATGTTAAGATACATGAGCCTGCCAAATTTAATAAAAAATATTAATTTCAGTAGCGGGAAACGTCAATTGTAGTTGGTTTTATTTTTATATATAAATATTAGCCAAAATTTCAAAAGCATCAAACAAATAATTTTCTTAAACTTTGAAACACAAAGTTTTGGAAGAGGTTCGCATTAGTTTACTACCACACTGAACTCAAAACAGTCAGGAATGACAAAAACTTTTAAAATACATTTTGGGATAACTCTTATTTATGTTTGTACCTAGTTTATAAAGTACATAAAGCTAAAGCTAATTGCATTTCGATGAATAGGTACGAACATTTACTATGTTTATTATATACATTGTTTTAGAGATCCAACAATTAGTAAAATACATTTTTCAAAGTCAACGTTTCAACTACTTATACTATATCTGAGTCTATTAGTTTTGTATTCACGAAGAATAATAGGTTTCATTTTATTCGCATCGTAACGAATATTATAAATAATTAAATTTTTTATTTTGTTACATTATTTAAGTATTAAATAGTGTTGAAGACAATTTATATTATCGTAGAACATCGTTGCAGTAGCTAGTTACAGATTTTTCGGTCATTCGTTGTCGTTTGGTAATAAAATTACACTCACCTATAATTTAAGCATAAAATCATACTTTATATTGGATAATAAATTAGGTGAAAGTATGTAGTAATTGGTATTGACATACCGTGAATACACTTAATTTTCCCGTTAGTTAATACTTAATTGAACCTCACACGAACGTCAGAAGAAACCTCGGCAATCGAGAGTGCCCGACATTCGGAGGTTTTACACAAATACTGGTGCGCCGTTATTGTCTGAAAAAATTCCAAACGAACGAAACATTAAAAAAATAAAAATAAATCATCGGTGTTCGGACTAAGTCCGTTTATCCACGCGGACAAAGTCCTCTGTAATTTATCGAGTGCGCGTACACGCCCGAAGTTTAACCGGGGGGGTCACAGTTTTGGAAATGCGGTTTTCGTTACGCTGCAGCGGGTACACGTGAAACACAGTCGGTGAAATTATAACACCTATACAGAAACCTCGTAAATAGCAACCGATATTTTACGTCTCGCGAGATAATATTTCGCTAAATAAATCGCCGCCCGTCGTTTCTGTGGTCGAATATTTATCAAACGACCCGTATAAAATATAAATCGAAACAACAATAACGTGGCGTTTATCCATTCGTAACGGATAATAATATGAACGAGCGGCGGTCGGCCAGTACCCGTTAATTTACCGTTCATACGTATATACCATATAGCATATATACCGTATATATATATCATATATACGAGAAGTATTTATTTTTTTCATCAACGAAACCAAATGTTTGGTGGTGTAAAATATAACTCCAGTTATTAGTATTTGACTAATCGACGTGTACATCAATTATAACTAGTGCTTTTTGCCCATTAACAGACAAGTTTACGCAATTAGCACTGTGTGGTGCATTCGGAAGTTTCGTGTCTCCAGGCAAAAAGTCTACCTCCTCGACGCGCACGCATAATATATATATATATTCGTACAGTATACGGTTTCGTTAGCCTTAAAATTAGCCACCTCTAAAATGTCGACGGCCGGCCCGATCAACCCCTTCCATTCTCTGCCTCCCTCCCCCGATCCACTTTCAAATGCACTTGGCTATTAGGTAATAATGGACAAAAGGATTAACTTATACGTTACTCGAATTATAATGTATTCATATACGGTCCATTTGTATTATACGCGTTAAGCTTTCGAAAATCGTGTTAAAACTATTAGTTCTTCATAATCGTAATTTTCGTTTGCGCAGGCAGTGAGATAATGGATTTGAACGGTCCGACTTCATTCAATACGGTTCGACTGCTTTGATTTAAATACGGTGATGGCATACACATGTAAAATCGTATTACGTTCGCTTAGTATATTTATAAGAAATCGCGGAATAATTTCGCTGTTGATTGACTTTTCATAGTTTACGGGAAGTATAGGAAATGAGGAGTAAAGTGGATGTTTGTTTTGGGTACATCCTGCATATCGAAACGAGTAATTTTAAGTACTATAATATAATTCATATCGCGAATCAAACCCTGTTGAATGGACCGCGAACGAAACCGTTCTGAAATCGTAGTTTCGTCGGTTTGACAGTAAAAGCGGTTCTGGACGTTCGCGCGCCACTATAAGTAATAGACCAGCTAGCGTTGTCGCGTTTAATATCGAATATAATAAGCCGCAGTTGCCACCGCTGTGCGTTTACGGGATACCAGCTATGTATTATTATGCCATTGTTGTTGTCATGCGGCGAGCACAATATATCATATAGTAGTGGGGTGTGTTTTTATCACTCGCGAAAGAGGTATTCGGCTTTTATTTTGCTTTGTGCCGAGGATCAAAGACAATTTTTCTGTTTGTCCGGAACGAGGGGGCAGGAGACGCAGGATAAAAGTAAGAGGGCATGCCGTAAGGGAACAATACGGATAACTACTTCAGTGTTATTGCCGTTGTCAACGCGCGCCAAGTGGGTATTGACCGAGTGTTGATGGCAGAACACCCAAAGCGGTGAAAAAGAACGGGAGGAAAAATAAAAGTAGGTACCTCATAAAAAAAAAAAATCAAAGCAAGTAGCTATTAAAAAAAACCCTTTCTTTTATATCCCGGATGTGTATTATCGTTACCATTATTTATTATTATAATTATTTTTTTCCTTTTAAATCCCGAGTTTGACAATGTTCCAGAATGAAAAAAATAAAAATAAATATGATTTCAGAAATCTTCGACGTTACAATAAAGGGTTATCACTTGTCCATACGGTATATTATGACATTATGACGGACGCACATGCGTAGATACTCATAAAGCCATAAACAATAATGATTTCATTTATTATTCGCGTAAAATATTTAGATTTTAATTCCCTTGTACAATGGACGATAATAATGCAATTTTTTTCAAAAGGTTGACCTGACTTGTGTTCCCAGAACGACTTATTTTCATTAGATTATTGTAATTATTAAAGAATTATTATTATTTGTATTATTAGTATTATTATTATTGTTGTTGTTGTCATTATTATTACTATTATTATTATTACTGTGCATGAACAGAATTTGAATGGCTTGTTCGTATTTTTTTCGAGGCTACTTTTTTTCTTTTTTTTTTTAACAAAGGGTTGTGCATCAACAAAATTTTCACTTTTATTTTATTTCTTTAATCAATTCGTGTTTGATGTATTTTCAATTGAAGTTTTTTCATTGTTGTATATTTTTTAATTAAATATATGAAGTCAAATGTGAAATTCTCAAAAAAAAAAAAAAATGTATAAGTATAATATTATGTAGGTATGTATTTTTTTGTGTATGTTTGTTTTATAGCTGTGTAAATAGATATACAATTCTATTGAAAAAAAAAACAAAATACAGAATATTAAAATATGAATATTTTTTGGATTTTTCAACCGAGGAGTGAAAAAAACTATTCATTTTTCGTTTTATGTGTAAATAAGTGTGTGCGTGTGCGTATGAGTGCGTGCGTGAGTGTGTTTCGTTTTTGTTTGTGTGTATAGTACGTTTTTAAACACTTTTTTTCCGTTTGCTGTGTAGTTCATTAAATTTTACTGATAAAATATATTTACCGTTCAAAGAACCGTATGATCCTTTGGTTTTAACGTTTTAGAGCTTGTAATAGCCGATTGGTACACATTAACTTGTTAAAGAGTTCCGTATATTACGCAGTAGGTATCGATATAAACATTTAAAACGCACCATATAATAAAATCTAGTGTGAAATTATAAGATATCATAGTTGCCCTCCCAAGTCAAAAGACAGTAAACAACAAAATTTGAAATATGAGTTTATTTTATCAAAATATTCGTTATTTTGAGGCGTATATTTTGATTCATAAGCAAAAATACCGTACACGTAATAGTTTTGATAATAATCGTGATAAAACATATACGTATTTTTAAATTAAATGAACGATACTAATCGAAAAAGGAGCACAATACACAAGACATTTTATGAAATAGTACGTATAAATGTTTTTACTAATATAATACTTTTTTTTCCAATCGGGTTTTAAATTATTAATATTTGCGGTAATGTTATATTTATTTTATAATTGTTTTTTTAATTTTTTTTTTAATCAGTTAATAGAAGCCACGTGGTAAACTTACCATAGCAGTGTTTTTATACTTGGTGTGAAACGTAATAGAGTTATGTATGTCTGCGCGCACTTAACAATTACTTACTATTTTTATATCTCTTTCAGAAGTAATTGAACAAGTTGATTTTTTGTGAACGGAATGTTGACTATCCATAACATCAAAGTTATGGTAATATCGTACAGCTTTTATTCATAAATATTTTCTATTAAAATATTTTTGAATGTATAAACTTTTACGAATATAAATATTCTCGTTTCATAACGCGTCATGTACTTACGTATTTTATTTTAAAATTTTCTCAAAAATACGAGTATAATAGTTTTCAATAAATTTTCACGTGAACGCGATAACAAAGTTACAATTGTTCATTTCCCCTCCCTCCTTGATATTTGATGTAACGTATGGTGAGTAAAATTTTTCGAAAACTAACGGTTTTCACGAAAAAATCATTATTATAATAACCTAACCCACCTTACACCTATAGGTGCACTACCCTACTTGAAAGTTGTCGATCTTATCTAACGGCGGCTGCTAATAACGGTCACGATGAATTTTCTGCCGTAGTGGATTTCTATTTTTAGTTTGATTGCTTAACTTATCGTAAGAGATGAAATTAATTCATATACATACCGATGAACAATACGACAAAGCTGAAATCAATAACGCCTGGCCCAGAATTGTGAACATCATACTGAAACGGTTTATTAAATTTACAGCGATGGTCGAGTGGGCTTATTACGCACGCGAGCCGTTTAAAATATTAATTTTATTTATAAGGATGAAACGCGTAAACGAAGGAAAAACATATGCAATAGTTAAACCGCTACGTTTTATAGTCTTGAAATTAAATTACAAGCGCAAAGTGTTAATGTTATACAATATACAGGTTGTTACGCAAAGTTTAATTAAAACTTTTTGGAGAAAACTTCGAATGCAATTTCGAGATGGAACGCAAACATACGTTTTATGAAATCTCTTAATTAATGGATCACAGCGGCGTTAATCAGCGGAGAATTTGTTGTCGAACGATTGTTTGTGACTTCTGGGCTCAGAGATTATCATACAATTGTAGTTGTATCTGCGGTTTTGTCGACGTGACACGTGTGTCGAAAACAAAGAACCTCGACGACATTGGTAAAGGGACCGATGTGAACGATATGATTAATTAATCGATTGATTTGTTCAATTAATTATGTTTTTAGTTTAGTGGGAAAAATTTAGTTTTTTTTAGATGAAATGTTCTCATACTTTATTGGATTCTTCCGTATTTCAATCATGCCGATAGCGGCATCTCGATAAAAATGTTAAAATGTCACATTTATTATCTTTATTCATTTATCTTTTATTCTGAAGTTTTTGAATTTAAAAATGAATAAAATAACACTATCAATTTACAATAATGCTGTTTGATTATAATTCATGTTACTGTTGTGGTAAATTTAAGTAAGAAATCGGATTAATTTTTAAACTGTCGAATAAGGTAAAATGAATTCATAAAAAGATAATATGTGTTCATATTCAAAAATCGATAACGTCCAAAGGTTCGTTAAGCCGAATTCCAACGTCTAAAACGAAATGGGAATTTAATAAAGATAATAACGATACAAACCGTTACTACAGAAACGAATTTTTATGAACCTTTTCTCACTCTAATTAACAAAAAAAAAAAAAAAAATCGATTGAAACGCGAAACCGGCAATGGGGCTAAGCCAATGAAAAACAATTTTTTTCTTTTCATGTTTATTATATAAAAGAGATTTCCTAAAACCTATTTAAATGGACTATTTTATACGTAACCGGGTGTTTACCTTTCTTCCAATTTGATTTTTAATTAATAATTAATAAAAAAAAAAAATAGAAATTAATTTCTCATAAAAATACGTTTTCAAATAAATAACTATATAATTGAATAAAAAACAAATAAAATAAAATTTGTATGGCATTAGTTTATAGCATTATTAATGTAAGATAAAGTTTTAAATACGTAACGAATATAATGACAATCAGCACTATTTTAAAAGTATTAACGACCGTTAAACTTAATAAATACATTATATAACATGTGAACGATTAGTGTTAATAATTATTAATTACACTTGCATCGGGAACGATACTTTCATCAATGGATTGTTTTCGGATACGGGCGGTTTTTTTTGTTAAAAATAATTAATTAAATTAAACGGTTGTTAATGGATCAATATTATCATGTTGTGGACGATAATATTCGGAAAATTTCGTTCGATTTACTATAGGTCAATTAATCGTGGACGATGGTGATGAATTCGTTGGGGTGGGTATTAAAAACAAAAATTGTGTTCCTTTTAGAATAACATGTAATATCTTACGACCAATATTTCATAGGTTGTAGATTAAATCTCCAGTTTTAGATGATTTTTTTTTTAGTAAATTGTATTACCGCAGAAAAAAAAATCGATTTATTTTCTCATTAAGACGCGACTTCTGACGAAACCCAATGCCATAACATAACAATCGTATGTTCGCCGGAAAAGATTTGTTTATAAAAATACACTTCCGACGTCAAGATTATATATTTACACTTTAAAGGCACACATTCAAGAAGAAGCTGATTTCGGAATTATTCATGCTTGTTAACCAAATCTGATTGATCACGATTCCAAATATTTGATCCACGTTCGAGTATGAAACGTTCTGACGAAAACCATAAAACTTTCAAGCTCTTAATCTCAAACCGAGTATATAAGAGTCGAAACTTTCTTTTTAACGAATCATCAATGTACCACATGAAATGTGAATTTTAAGTATCTGTGATTCGTAACAACAAATTCTCTCTGTGATTGAAGTGTTATAGTGTAATAGTGTTCTTTATGTTTTCTTTTAACAGATTTCTTATGATATTTTTAACGGCTACGACAAACATAATATTATTTTATATTACGAAATTGCAAACTCGATGAAATACCAATTTTACTCGAACCGATAAATTTTCGATCACGACATTACTCATTTCAATTTCGTACTTTTGTGTTAGTCAGTACAAGCGTTTTATTCAAATTATTATACGGAAAAGTACATAATATTTATATATATATATACCTATATTTATATAATATATATAAATTTTTTTTTTTTTGGTTAAACATGTTTAGCATAAAAAAAAATCTGTTTGGTTAGATAACAGAACATGTAATTTAATGGTCACGTCATTTATAAACTTATCGTGTGTTGAGTAGGTGTACCCACTCATATTTCACTACTCGTCGGTTTGGTCGGGGTTATAATTATTATTATTATTATTATTGTAATTTGAATAACACGACAATTTTTAATTGGATTCATTTAGCAATATATTTCCATTTTCGTTCGTATTAATTAGCATATTTTAAATTTGCATAGTTATTATAATGTTATCGGAATTAATAATTAAAAATAAAATATTATTATGTAGTCTATAGTGATAGTGGTCATTGGTTTTGGAAAATAATTTGTATGTACGTACTTGAAATAATCAGGTATATTTTTTGAGATAAAATATTAACATATTTATGAAATATTTTAAATTTTCGTTTCACGTAGTAAATAATATATGAATAAGAAACATACGTTTATTTATTTTTTTAATTTAATAAATTAATGACTTTTAATATACAGCAGGGTCTCGTTAATCCGAACACGGGCCCATCCGAAAGGCGCGGTAATCCGAATGGACCCGAACGTACGTCACCGTACCGTTATTTTTTATCTCCGAGAATTCGCCCAACATTATATATTTAGAGTTTCATCATATACGAAAAATATTTTTAATTTTTCCTTAGATAGTAGATCCGTGAAATAATAATCATGATAGAACGTCGCACGTATACGTCGTCTTTAGGATTGCACATTGCGTCGACAACGTTTGTCAGTTTTGTGTCATTTATACGTATACGTTATCTATGGTCATATATTACGTGGTGATTTTTAATAAAGACGTGGAGCAACACATTTCCTCGATTCCGTTCGGATTAACGAGACATAATTGTATTGAAAAGACAGATAATTAACAGCAAATATTTGATACTGTCCTATCGCGACTCTTTTAAAATATAAAAAAATTATACTACAAAATACGTTCTAAATTTCACGTCATCTCGCATAAATAGATAGTGATTTTATCTGATTTTATTGTCAAAATCGTATTTTCTAGCTACGATGCTTGTCGTACTCCTGTAGTAGTATAGTAGTACTCCTGTATTACTATCATTCGGGGTTTAATCTCTCGCTCATAACAACAAGGCGACAACGGTTTCGTTCAGATTAAATACCATCGTATCATAATAAATTATTTTAACGAGTGTCTATTATGTTATTATTATTATTATTATTATTCTGACGGCGTCTCGTATCGGCCGGAAATAAAGTTAACAGATAATAATATTATTATCGTATGTCTTTAAGACCGACCAACGCGTGTTGCTATCATCGAATTAATTTCTGAGAATTAAACCGTCGACTTTTGAACAGCCGAAATCTCAGCACGTTGCATTTAAAATGTGTCAGAGGCCTGTCACGGCCAAACGGTCTGTTTAGTACACTTTAGTTTCCAAAGTATCCGGTTCGTCTCCGAGAAATGCTACTCCGAGTTTTGTCCCGGAGTAATACCAAAACGTCAGCGCTCAACTCGCATACGCGGTATATACTATATAGTATCAATTATGAATGTTACGTTATTAGTAGTCGTGGAAAATTATAATTAATTGAATTGTTGTTCGAAACCGCTGTGCGCCACGTTCTCGAAATCAAAAACGACTAATGAAATAGAATGGGTTTTTTTTATTTCCAAGGAAAAAAATCTATTACGTTTCCAAGACTGAAAAAATAATATTTTAAGCCTTTCGATATTTTATTTATTTTCTTTGAATAATTATTTATATAGTTTTTTCATTTATTTCAGTTAAGGTTTCACGTTGATATCGTCAATACTCGCGTTTCGTAATAATAAAAAAAAAAACTCCGATATTAAATGTCAAGAGGAAACACTTAACTATAATATAACGTAGATGACGTGTTATACAGGATGTCCCGCGCCAATTCACCGATTAAAGGTCGCTGGAGGGTAATTGAATTTTCGTTACTCCCGGGGCTTAAAAATAATAAATCCCTGCAGAACATCTCGTATAAGTCGGTTTGATCCATTTGCGCTTCAATTGGTTTTTTAGTAACTCTTAAGTGCCTTCAAGCGCCCGAAACTTTTTTTCTACTAAAAACGAACAAAATTGTGCAACGCAACCAGATTTATAGTTTCGAACATGGCGTGACTTTCATACGATATTTCGAAAATTATATAGTAATTACTAATTACTAATGACATGTTAAAACGAGAGTTCAGTTTGTTACGTTTCAAGTTCCTATAATAAATATTTTTAAAATAACAACAGATATATTAATGATGTTTAGTAAAAATTCTAAACTAAAATACTTTAAAAGTCTTTGTACAAACAAAAACCAAAAAAACTAAAATAAATTAAAAATATTTCTAAATGACATAAAAAAAAATCAAAATCTTTTGAATCTTATATAAAATATGGTATAAAAGTATTCGATGAAAATTATAAATCTATAATTCTTTTTTTTGAGTTACGAAAAAAAAAATAGCTATATATTATAAATTTTGCTTCTTTTTTTTTTGTTGATATAATTTTTCTCAATTTGTTATAGGAAAACTGTTTAGAAATTAAAAATATGACCAAAATAAGACCAATGCATCAATTCGAAAAAATAGTCATTCTCGTGTATTTATGTAACTCAAATGATTTTTCCAAATATTTTGGGAAAAAATATGAAATTCGCCATATTTTTCGTTTTCTCAAGGTACTATCTCGATCAACCCACAATAAATCGTATTCCTTTTTTTTCAGTCAATAATAAATATACTTTAAAAGGGAACGGCTTTCTAAAAAAATCAAGTTCCTCGTTCACATCTATTTTATTGAATTTTTAGACTACGATAGACGTATTTGATGAATTCGTTTATTATATAACTAAATCGATCGGCCGGTTTCGAAATGTCGCGGGAATTCGGTCGACTGATAATATAGATCATTATTATTGTATTAAAGTCTCCCAGTGACGTTCTGTCGTTGCGTCGGTAGATACCAAACGTCATAATATCCACGTACGTCTGTAAATGCGACTGCTGAACACTATGCGCACTGCGTTAATTATTTTCAGTCCTCGTGAAATTTTACCCGCGCCACCGTCCGTTTAGAGGCATTACTTTTAATTAACGAATACTTTCTGAACTATTAAAAACGCGGAATTTATATCCTCTGTTAAACGTTTAATCCGAATCGGACACGTCTTTATGAAACATCGGAAGAACACTTATAACTTTTCGAGTGTTTTAAGCGCCGGCCAGATCCTCGGGGGTCCTCGAGGTGAATAAGTAAACGCAATTGTAAAATCGATTCGGCTTTTAGTATTTAATTTAAATTATAAACTAATATTTCAATAAGATATTTTCATTGTGCATCTCCAATTTGTATACATTTATTTTTAATTTTATTATGATAATAGTATAAATATTTCCTATAACACAATATCAGGACAAACAGTTTTTACTACGTTATATAGTAATTTTGTATTCTAATTATTATACTTACAATTCAAATTAATTTCCACTAATAATATTTTATTGTAATTTTTGTCCTCGAGTGTTTTTCGCGAGTTTCAAAATTATAGGATAGTCACAAAAGAACGTTAATATAGGCTGCCACTCGCATCCAATTATTTCATTGGTTTTTTTTTCATTTTTCTCACGAGATACCGATTTACCAAGGTACTCATCGATTGATCGCCTGTATCATCAATACCATATCATCAGTTATTCTAGCTCCAATTAGTTATTTTATCTAAAAAAAAAAAATTAAAATTAAAACGATATAATTTAGCGTTGTGGACGACTGTAAACAATAAATAATACATCGTAAGTTAATCGCACGATTTTCATAATGTGCGCCGCCGACTATAATATGATATTCCGGACTATTAGTTTGATTACGATCCGTTGGTTTCCGAGCCGTTTCTTCACGTCAAGTATATTTTGACAGCTTCAATATTTTATAGCGGGTTTTGCCCGAAACAATAATTCTGACGTTAATGTTTTAATTTGCTAACCGTAATAATATATTTTTTTATATTTTCTATACGCTGATCAGGTTAGGTCATGTTGACTTTTAACCGCGGTACTAAATTAACCCAAATACGGCGAACACACAAAAGCGTTCCAATAGTTTATTTGTAAATAATTATTAGCTCGTGGAATTTTTCAACTGATATCGATCGATCTACAATAGGTTCACAAGGATACACACTCTCATGTCACTTATTCATTGAAAAAAAAATTCACAAAAAATATGTATAGATTGTAAACAGTTTTAAAAAAAAAAAGGATACACAATGAATTGTGTATCAGAATACGAGTTGTGGTTATCGTAATCCGTGTCGTAATGTTACGACAAAAGGTCAACACGTGCGTGCGCGGGTAGAGAAAATAAACAACGCCTCGGACTGTCGCCTCGCGCGGTGTTGTGTACAATTTAGAGCACAAAATATCGGAATATTATTATAGTTTAAATGCAAAAACAATCGACCGGTATTACGTGTTTTTAACCGAATTACTTGCGGACGTACGACATACCACGTGACGTCAAGACAACGCACGAATTATGCAATATCACCACATCAAATACACTGCAAATTAATTGTTTAATTAAATTAAATATAAGTTATAATATAAGTTTGTAATACAAGTTTACGATTATAATTAAATCCTTCTTTCGCCGTCTATCAATTTAAAAGACTCAACAGTGTTTGGTGTTATGACTACCAGGTAGAAACATATTATGTAATTAACTATTACGTCCGTGATCACGACGTGCACACGAGCTATTTACCTGTGATCGATTTTAAATCGTAAATCCGGGGGAGGGGAAAAATAAAAAATATTTTAACGCATTTACCAGCGCGTTGTTTTATGATTTCGCGTCGTTTATGAAATATGCAGCCTGTGTTTCTACCGCGGCATCCGGACGAACGCTCGTCGATAAATATAGAAAACATTATCATTTTTTCTCCGGTGATAGCACCACGGCGTGCTCATTATCGGTTTATTATGCGCCGTACGTTTTCTTTTTAATTTTTTTTTTCTTATCATCCCGGTAATACAACATTTCAGATATACATAATACATATATATATATATTTAACGAAAACTCATACACCTTCTCTAGAAAGAGCAACGGCATATAATAAATATATATATATATAGATAATATATATATATATAGAGAGAGAGGTACCTACACAGCTCTTAACGACGTCCTTACCCTCTCACGAGGTTAGTACGGTCGACGGCAGCCGTTTTTTTCCCTTTTCGGCTGACACCATCAGCTACCTCTCCCACTCATCCCCTCACCACATTCGCTCTGTACACAAATATACGCGCATGTGTGTCTGTGTGTTTGTGTGTAATATTATGCAAAAGCCTATTTGTTTGCATACGCGCGTGTGTGTGTATGCGTGAGCGGAAAAAAAAAATAATAATAATAGAAAAATTTTGCTCGGCAGCCGTTACGGGAGCCAAACTGGACCGGAGCCAAACGTTTGGGGTCGCGGGCCTTATGTTCGCGACCGCAACGGGTTTAATAAAAATAAACGATAGTACTGCGTGCCGTAGTCGCCACCGACGCTGCGTGCGTGTTCAATGGCGAGGAAAAACACTGCCACCACCGACCTCGTCACCCAATGTGTTCTCCACTTGTGCCATGCACTGTGTACAGGGTATCTCCCGCCGAGTCGGTCTCCAAACCGACAATTTTTGCCTGTACATTTTAATTTATATTGAAATCTATTTTATTTTTATTTATTTATTTTTTCGTTTTTAATTAATAGTGATTTTGAGAAAAAATATTTTTTCGGAGTATTGTTTCCGGTTTTCAACAACTTTTTGCGATCAAATACACCGATTGGGTATGTTATAAGTTGTGACGTATTGAAAATTATCAAATTCTCAGTTCAAAAGAACTTTGATTTTGCCGTTGGCCAACGGTTAGTGGTATTTTGTACTATTGTAAATCATACGTATATTAGTTTGATAAATTTACGTAACTCCATGGACACTAAATTTATATTGTTGATTTTGTCGTCGATTTCCTATAAAAATCGAGCCTAAAAATTGGTCATTTCGTAAAAAAATAACAAAATAAATTATATGAAAATAAAGTAAAAAATAACAAAATAAATTGTATAAAAATAATGTAAAAAAAAAAATAACCTGAGTTACTTCTAAAAACGATAGAAATAAAAATAACACGAAAAATCATATTTATTCAGTGAAAAGAGTTATTATTCGTGAGAACACCCTGTGTAATGTACTAAATAGTGTATATGTGACCTAAAAAACTATATATATGTATATATATATATATATATATATATATATATATATATATATATATATATATATAATATCGTATATAAAATATACGTGTGCGTGGTGCGCGCGCGTGCGTGTGTAACGTCTTACGAAAAATAATGGTCACCACGAGTTTGCGTCCGTCGAGACACTTGCTTGCCCGCCAACACGTATACGTCAAGCTATATCGTTAAATATTATATAATGTATCTGCGCGCGTTTTATCGCGTACATGTGTGTGCGTGTGTGATAAAAATGAGTGATTTTATGTCGACTTTAACCCGACATGAGAGAGAAAAATAACAGTTTCCTAGTCCGTTAACCAAACCGTGATCATATACCCGGAGGCGGTTTTTATTTTATTTTTTATTTTTAAAAGCATTGTGTACATTGTAAGCGGGAGGTGGACAATTTTAGAAATAGTCGACCTTAAGGTCCAAAAGATAATTCAGGAAAATTGATTTTCATGTGTTACTTTTTTGTTTCCGATCAGATCGTTGTAAGTCGTTTAAGAAGTTCAAGTGATTTTCTGAGGATTTCTATTGAAAAAATGATTTTTTTTATGAACAGTAACTTTTGATTTGTAACGAATACAATAGTTTTTTTTATACTCTAAATGAACATTCGAATAAACGGCTAAAAAAATATCCAAAACAGGCGTTCAAATAGTTTAAATGTGATTCCAGTTGTTTTTAGTTTACTCAATTTGTTCTAATAGTCAATTGGTTTTTCAAACAGCGTATTATATGGAAATGTTGGTCGAATATCAATCAAAAACTCAATAATATCAATTCAATAATAAGATCGAGAGATTTCAGTTTGTCCTCGATAAAAATAAATATTTCTTGCTAAATAAAAATTCACCGGTTATAGTGTTCAGAAAATAGTATTCAAATTTCATTTTTAAGGATCTATTCAAAATAGTAGTTAAATGCGAAAAAAAAATTATTCGAATACTTAACATATTTGGGTGGTAGTGATTTCCAATTTTGACAAACTTCCCGTTTGTCTGACCTTAGCAAAGTATAGTATAACGATAAATTTTTACTTATAACTTGAAATATTATTCTGTGCGGAGCATGTGGCTCGTTAAAATATGATCGAGAATTTATTAATAAAACAAATGTGCGTTATATCTACGCTCGTTTATAGTGACTATATCAAAAACAACGGTAGAATAAATTCGAAAAATAACTTGATTCACATGTCACGTGTACAGTAACGAGTGTTTAATATATTTAATAATAATAATATATTATTTGAAATTAAAGTATATAAGTATATATAATATACATATAAATATAATGTATACTGATGACACGATATATTGTATAAATGTTTGAATATTTAAAAGAAAAAAAAAACTGTTTGTTTTACTAGAAATCTAAAAATGTTATTGAGAAAAATTTAAACTAATAATTTTTTTTTTCAATTCACATATTATAATTATTGTATCAGGTCTGTACGATTTTAAACGCCTGTGCGCGGGAAAATGTAAAATCTCCTGCAGGCGTACACGGTTAAATGCTACAAGCAGTGATAATATTATTATCCCCGCGGCGGCGGGTTTCCTCGACAAAACTCGGTCGACGTTTCCGCATGCGAACACTCGACGAACTCGGCGCGTGTTTACTCTGCGTCCGTGTTTGGGCGTATGCACTTTCCGAAATTGATTAATTTTATATATGTTTATCTCTTATAACGACGTATCTGTGTCCGCTCGTAAACTCGTACCACACGAACTCGAGTCTACGACAATATAAGTTCTAGATTTCATTTCGTTTCATTTTCGAAACCGTCCGCTCTCGTTTGCCGCAAACACGTCGTTCGTACGAGTCCACTAAATGCAATAAACGATATCAATGCGAAATATTGATTCTTCTAGAACCGACCGAACTCGAATTCTCCGAGAGACCGTTAGATTTCAGTATAACCGAACGACAGCTCACTTACACTCGCTGTTTTTCTGTTTGGACGTGGTATTTACCTCGGACGTCCGTCGCACAAAAGTCTGTTTACCCAACGCCTAACGTCCGAAACCGCATTTTGTTTTGTTTTGATTTTTTTATTATAGTTGCCACGATATCATAATATTATATGTCGAAACGGTCATACGGAAATGGGACGTTGACGTGTCTACGTTTTCGTAATCGTGTAAATTTATTATTTATTCCGTATTTTTATTCGCCCGATTTCACTCGTTGATTGTGTACGATTTTGGTATACATTAAAATGATTAACCGATGAATAATTTGATTCGTAAATCTTGACGTGTTTTTACAGTCTGTGCGTTTTTTAATTTAAATTTCGACGTGTATTTAGCTAATGAGTATGTATATCAATTCCGTCGACGCGTAAGCATAATACATAAAGATAGTGAGGACATTTTTCGAAAACTTTGTCGAGAGAATAATTATCGCATTTCTGTTAATTAGCAAGTCAAAGGTACCCTCGAAAGCACTTCACTCTTTATATCGAGTTTCTTTTGACATATCATGACGATTTATTGTGTGTGTCGTTCTAATTGATACGAACAATAATTAAAACGAAAAACAGTGAAAACACAAGCAACCGAGGCCACTTTATAAACGGTCAGATGTCGTCTACCACGTAATATTTATTTTTCATGACTGCGATGCGACACTGTATTTTATTGGCGTATATTTTCCTTGAGATTTATATTGCAATCATAGCGTTTGGACAAAACTTGGGCACGTGATACTGCACAGAAAAATGCATACTATAATAACTGTATCGATTGCGTTTTTAACAAAATAAACTACAAGCCCTCGTAAACGCGTAAGAAATATGTAAAATAATTTAGGCCTCACCCCAATGTTGGTCACCAGATTAATTAATTTATTATAAATCAACCAGATATTTTCATTTTCTTTTCATTTTGAAAATTATACGTAATAATACGTATAATTCATTATACGTACGGAATAAAGTATTCAGTTAGTTCGCACGATCTAAAACTATGTGTACCTATTGAGACGCATTTTGTGTGGTTCAAAAAGTGAAGTGTGTACTACGAAATTTAATAGTGTGTAGTAAATAATATTCTATTGTTTTTACATTGTTATTTGTAAGTACTCATTTTGTGCCTACCAAATATGGTAGAATTTTTTTTGTAATTTTGTACCAGTATCGTATTTTGGTAAATCGATGATGAAAAATGTAAAATGTAGTTTATTTAAATTTATGTTTAAATTAAATTTCAGAAGGAATGAGGCCCGTCATTAACCGATTACGTTGTTAGCTAAAAATTAAGTGTGTAATAAGAAAAATTGAAAAATGTAGGCCTTATACGTAGTATCGTAATTAGTAATTTAAGTTTTGGATGGAGCTGTTCGCGAAAAGATTTGAATATTGAAACTATTAAATGCTTTATAAGAATCCATTATTGAAAAAAATTACCGAGCATAAAAATAGTCGTATTGTGTTGTATTTTCGATCGACCGCGGATCCGACGAGACAGAATATAATAATATAACGAACAATATACGCACACACGCACATCTATTATGCAGTCGACAACGGTGGGGAGAGGGAGGATGGGAGACGACTGTTTAATTTTAGGTGCCGGCAAACTATTACGCGTCGATAGTATTACGTAGGTAAACCCCTATTCTCGACCTACACATACAAACGTGATATTTCGTAACGTTACACGTGTATATCACGGGAGGTACATTAACTAAGCCTAAAACGCTCTCATAATCTCCACTAATACTCGGCGCCGCGACGATCATTCACCCGCGGCCCCTACGCGCCAGACACCTGCTGTTGTAATAATGATTAGACGACCAGATTTGCAGTCACGATGCACATTTTGCGTGCATTTAAGTCTGTGGTTTCGCGCGTAAATGACTGCATGGTACACACGTGCCGCACGACGCGGGTGGACAAGTGCTCTACCGGACTGCGCGGTGTACGAGACAGGCGTATTACGAAGCGTCGAATCGATTGGAAAAGAGGATTTTTCCTGCACGGAAGTGTCCTAGGAATGGGAGAGAAAGGGGGAGAGGAGCGTTTCTTTATCGAGCGCGATAGATTATACAATCCTTTACCGCGTAACCACGCGGTCGGTTTGCTGCGAACTGCAGCCAAAGGGGACGTGAGATCACGTCGTAAGACATCGCGAAACCAATTACGGTGAGGTAAACGATAAATGCGTTGGACGGGAATCTCCGATGAGCTTCTCTGCTCATATCCAAACGATTTCTGTTGTGTTTATAAACGAGTGCGACAAGGGATCGTCACAACTGTAAAACGAATTCACGCCCGAAAAATGGGGCTCGTGTGCACTAAAACTTTCAGCAAGCAGAGGTTAGGTCAATATCGATAATACTAACTGCTATATTAATAATTGATGTTTAAACATGGCAAACTAGCACAGGGAGCACCATAGTCAAAATAAAACGCCTGTTGCGCATAAAACCTTAATAAAAATGATATTACATAAACCTAATATTATGGAATATAATATGTGTAGAAGCAATATTTAAAAATCTATTCGTATTTCATATCACTCAGCTGTATCACAAAAATTCGTTATGTTTAAACATAAAGCATACATAATACAAAAATTAGCTTGAAAATATATGTTAAATAAATGTCAAATATTTGCAGAATTGTTTATAAAAAAATTAATTTTAGAGGCGTAAAAACCAGGCCATTTATACGTGTGATAAAAGACCGTTTCCAGAGTAAAAATAAATAGTTTTTGATGTAAATTACATTATTTAAAATTGCGCTAAAACAATTATGTCTCCGTCATTGTGATTTGGTACATTTTAATTGTTTCGATATCGTTTTGATAAATTCTGGGCATAATTATTCTGCGAATACCAATCGAATTTGAAGGTGTAGATATGCATTTTTTACGACTCGTTATTCATAAGTTACACACGTATTCCAAGTATAAGTAAGTCGGAAACGGTTCAAATAATTAAACATTTTTTAGGTAGTTTTTCATGAACATCATTAGGAACATTATTTGATTTAAAATTTAAAAATTATGTCATCATGAAATGTCATCCTCGTTATTTTATTTCAGTAAAAAACAATCTAATAATCTGATTCAGCAGTCAGATGAGTTTCGATTCGTTTTTATAAGCTAACACGCGCGCAAGTCGTGTTTTTTTCAAAGCGCAGATAGCGCGCCATTCCGATGTCGTTTTCAAAGTGAAGTTTGGCAGTTCTATCACTAGAGGATGCTCGTGTTCCAACCGTGTCTTAATTTATTATGTCGCCTTTCAACGCAATCTGTACACTATTATACCTTTCAAATTTCCATAACTTTTAGGTTTGAAACAAAACTTAAAATTGCGAATACAGACATAGCTGTAAAACGATAATATTGATCGTATCTGTTTAAAACTCCATAAATCAGTTGTTTTTTAGGAGCTAATTTCAAACTAAACACTGAATATGAAAATGCCTCTGAACGTTTTACATTAAAATTGTAACTACTGCGAATCGCATGACACAGTTACTACAATTATCTGTAGCGAAAACGTTTAACACTCGTAAATTGTGATTTTCCCCATACGTTTTATTATCTAACTATCCTACCGAGCCGTACGTTTTGACGTTTATTCGGCGGCAAAACGGGAATAATATTTATGCAACCGTAAACCGCGTCGTGTTACGGACGCGTGTTGTACGTATAAAGTATAATATGAAATACGTAAAAATACGTATAACTTAATATCGTATTCTCTGCACTTCGGAGAAAACACCGACAGTGTGAAATTGGCATCGCATTTTTTCCCCGTTTTTGTTTTGTTCGGGTGCATATTAATATGTAACAGCGTGCACTCTCGCCGCCACACGCACTTACGTCTCGTACGGAAAGGCATCGTGCATTTCGCGATAAAACTAGCTCCGGCGAGTGCGTCGAGGAACGATTTATTCAAAAGCTAGTGCAAGTCATTATTCTGATAGTCGTCGGTGGCGTTTCCATAAGCGCATGATAATACATGATATTGTAATATATGACCGATCGGCCTTCGGGCGAAAACGTTGAATTGGCTCGAACGGTGATTTCAAATCGCGTCCGAGGCGAATCGCATGAACGCATCAGTTATTTTCGAACGTTCGTCTGCATAGCTTTTGCTTTCCGCACCGATGTAATACGACGTAACGTTACTATTATTATTATTATTGTTATTATTATTATTATTGTAGTTATTATTATTATTATTATTATTATTATTATTATTATTATTATCTTCTCATATATATAACTGTAACGTGCTTTTTCTTGAAATCAGCTATTATGACGTAGACGCGCTCTAAGAAGGGATTTTTGAAAATTCCACCCCTAAGGGGGTTAAAAACGGTAAAAATTTTTTTGTTCCGATCTTTCTTAAATTAAGTATGCATACTCTATAACACGAATAAACATTGTCTATAAACTTCGTTTTGTGAAATTCAACTCTTAAGGGGGTTAAAAGGGGTAAAAAGGGTGAAACTATAAAAATTCGCCTGGCCGGAACCGCTGGAGCTTTGAGTATGGAATTTGGTCAGTAGTATACCTCGGTTTCCGTTTTTACGTGTTAGTTAGTTAGTTTTTAATACACACACACCCCGACATGGTCGGGTCAGTAAAAATAAATTTGTACGTTTAAATTGTATATCCATAATAAATTATTCAATTATAAAATAGAAGTCAGCTGATAACGGGGAAATGTCAATTATTATTATTATTTGGGCCATACACATTTTTTATTACTTAAACCCGGCAAAGACGGGTAGATTCAGCTAGTTAATAATATAATTATTATTATTATTACGCGAAATCGTATGACATTGTTATTTTTCAGTTTATGAATTATGCATATCACGTGTAATCCACGAGTGAAATACAATCGTTCTACAGAAGACAGAAGTTTATGTAATTTGTTTGGAACAAAGAATCCGATAGAAAAGGACAGATATATTATAGCAAGTGGAATGGACTTTGAGGATTCAAAATCGCCCAACGAAGAGGGTGGGGAAATTACTAAAAGATGAAAACTGATTTTTTTTTCATTTTTATGATTCGTTATTGTTATTCGATTCTGCGACGTAGTGCTCGGCCCGGAGTTCTGAAATTAATTGCTTGCACACCGACTGCAGCGGAGACAGCGAATGTACGTAATTTCTTCGAGGGGTAACTTTGGTCGGATTCGCGTCATGTGTTCCACGTCTTCCGGAATACTTACTGTGCAGCTCTCGTAGTCTGCTGTACGATTTCCGGCGTGAAGTTCGCGTTTCGCGGGGTCTTGGCGCGAGATTTTCCACAGTTGGCCCGTGAGAGGAGTGTTGCCCGCCGCACTAGTTCCCCCACGCACAACGCGGCACTTGCTGCAGTTGTTCCGGGTGAATGTAATTTATGCCCAAATGATTGACGACAATTAGAGCTTCGGACGGAGCAGTTTCGTGCACGAGAATTTTGTTTTTTTTTCCGCAAAGTTTTTCGCGACTACTCGCTCGGTACGCGTGGAAACAGCGTTAGCTTTTGATCTCGAAACGACATCGCGGCCGCACCACAGTTTATTCGTAATTCTTTTAATTTAATATTCGAATATATATATATGACGCGTATAGTTTCCCAAAAACTTTTATGTGCATAAATTAAACGACGAACTAACGGTTTATTAATTTTAATTATTTTTAGACTTGTGAAAAGACGAGTAGAACTCATCGAGTAATAACGTAAAAATAGATAAACGCATTTTATATCATTCGCTATTTTACTCCCGTCAAAACTTGAAATAATAATTTATTATAATTAATACTCCCGCGGCTTATAATCATTTGATTTATGGACATAGAGATTTTCAGAAGACTGTTTCCTATTTGAATAATATCAAACGAAAACCCGAATCGCGATTGGCACAGACGAACACACACAAGGGAACAGTTGTATTCAGTATGGATATTTAAGCCTCATGTTAATTAAAATATATAAAAAAACTTCCAATATCGTTGATTAAAAACGATTTGTACAATTATACTACTGACGTACCTATTACTTTGATGTAGTATTATCACAAACATTTTCAATAATTCATTTTTACATTTTTAGTCAATTGTATGATTTATTTATAAAATTTCTTATTCGTGTATTTTTAAACGTGTATCATTGAATTTAGTGAAATATCATCGTACGAATATTTGATTTTGTATTAATTTCAGAACATTTTGTTGTCATTAATTTTTCAAAAATGTAAAATACTGCTACTAAAAAACCATCCATTTTGAAAAAAAAGTCTAATTACATTTTTGAAATCAACACAAAAAAAACTCGATTAGTAGCGTAATTATCTGAAACGTAGTCGTGATCACGTCGGGAATTCTGAAAATCTTCTGTGACAACTGGTCCGTCTCGTTTCATTTACCGATGACGATCATCGCGTAATGATTGAGTCGCTTTGGAATGTTACCGAACGTATGATTTTTTAAATCTACAAACGATAATTGTATGCATATGGGCACAATCATACGCTTAAAATATATTTCTAATTTCAGAGGAATTTATCACTGGTAAAGTGTGTCGTAATATTAATCGATTGATGTTTTTTCTTTTTGAAAATATTGTAGAAATCGTTTTTACTTTTTTTTTTACATTATCACGGCTAGCGTGGATTATCTCCGATTTACCTGCGTGCAATCGTTTCCGGTCCAAGTATTTTAATTTTCTCGCGTTAAATCCGATCGGCCCGTGTTCCTTTTGCCGCGCCGCCGCATCGTTTCACCACAAAATAGGCCTTTACGCAACGTCCTGTATTATGTTGTACTAATAAAACAAAAGTGTTAATAACACGCTCCGTTATACGTAATAATATCGTTAAACAGATTAAATCCCGTCAAAACAGATTACGGTCGGCAACGGACTATTCTTTCTGTTTACGATATTATTATGTACATTGCAGCATCGTCGACAAATAATAATCATTGTGTACGATTAATAATATCGCGCTAGATGCGATTTGTAATGCATGTCTACGTCACGTAAATAATTATTACCGAATAGATTAGGAAGCAACGGTGAAATCGATTTTCGGTTATACTGCGCTTTAGGTGCATAATATCGGCCACAATAACTGTAGTGTGTTACGATTTGTTTTGATAAAAACACATTCGTTTTTCTTTCCATGTGGATTGCGATCAGACATACATTAAAGTCATCGGTAGGAAACTTTACCTGCATACAATTCGACCACTATCGCTTTTATTTTATTTTTTTTCATAATTTTTTTCTACATTGATCTTTACACAACGGCGAGCACGTTTTAGTCATAGTCGGTTGAGTATAGTCATTATAGGGTACAAAACGTATACCGAATATTATTAGTATGGTATTATATTATGGCATAGTAGTGAGTGTGTGTCCATCACAGTAGACCGCTCCACTCGCGTGCAGACGCTGCTTTAGCGACGGTTCGACGGGAGTAATATTATTTAATCCTTAAAAACGTACGATTTTACAAATGTATCGTAATGTTTGTACCATAAACGCTCGACTCAATACTTCCATTAGCGGAAGCCATTAATAGATGTTTAATGCGCGTGTTGTTTTATAATAATGGAAATGTTTGTTCGGTTATCATCGAATATCGTCTGCCGATTTAATGCTGACTTATCCATGCATACTATTAGCAAGCAAATGAAAATCCATCATTTAACGGCTGCTGTCGTCCTCCGTCTCAACAGCGGAACATAATGTAAATTTATATTATCGATTTTTTCGATTTTTTTTTTCAAATTCATTTTGTACGTCAGTAATAATAAAACCGAAGGCTCAATATGTCGAGCGAAAGTATACGAGTAATATACGTCACTTATCACAGGGCTCGTAAATACGCGAGATGATTCGTAAAACCTATTAAAAAAATACAATACACAAACTCCGACGAATTACCGTGTAGTCGAATTAAACCGTTAAAGTATGTTAAGGTAATTCAATATATCGTACGGACTTGAATCGTCGAAGATTATGTAGTTGGCTCAAAAGATATTCTCGTGAAGGCGATAAAATTATTTCCGGAACGCCTTTCATTTGAACACCGTTTACGATTAACTTTTGGAGCGTTTCGATAGCTCGCGCACGTTTTTATTATGATTTATTTATTGACGGTTAGCAGTCAAATGCCTGAATCCAAAAATAAAAAATCAATATATATTTTTATTTCTCATATATTTTATTTGATTATTTATAAAGACAGACTCAGGACCCCACCACATTTACGCGAGAGGCGATGGCGTTTGAAATTAGATAATTTTGTAATTCAGAATTAAGTCCAGCAAGTTTAAAATGAATACCAAAAATTTACTTCAACGTGGTGTTTGACTCATATTTATTTTGTAAAGAAAATTATACTCGATTAATATGAGTTTATCGATTAAATTTACGTGTATTTTTTTTTCAAAATTGTATTTAACTAAATATTAGTTTTGTTAGCGCGCAGTTGAAATAATACGACTTAAAAGAATTACTTTAAACCCACTCTGATTTCGTATTGTAATATTTACACAGGAAAAAATATGATATTAGTGAGATGGGATTATAAAAATATTGGTTTTATACATAAATATTAAATATATATACGTTTTTATTTTTTTTTTGAGGAGAAGGGAGATACCATTTAATTGATTCCCACGTCGAAATTAACACGTAAACCAAATAATGAATTAAAAATAATGTATCTTCGATGTTTGTTTCGATAAATGCTAAAATACTTTTTGTTTTCATTAATTTAGGTATTATCCTAAGTGATTTGTTCGATTTATTAGCCCAGATGAAACTAAAAAACCGAGCGGAAAATCCAATTTTTCGCCAATGCACTAATCCGCTGAATTTATTTTTGTAGAAACGTTTCCGAATTTCAGCATTAGTTTTTAAATGCACCGCAGGACGAAAACGTTTTGTGCGATTGTTTTCGCGCACAATGCACTCTAAATGTCATCTCAGTTGAATCAAATGTAATACAAAATACAAATAATTTCACTCTATAAATCACTCGAATTCAAAAATTTACATAAAATAACTTGAAGGCAATTCGATACTAGAATGTATCGGTAAAAAAAGTATATTGTGTGAAACGATAATTATTAATCAATCGTTTGAAATAATCAAAGTCACTCGAAATAATTATTGCGTAACAAAAACACGATGGAACGTAAAACGAACTGTTTAGTTAGGAGCCTACACGAATTTCAGTGAAATGTCGGTTTGTGTAAAAAGAAAAAGAAAATGCCATTTTATTTTGAATTACGTTTGTAATATAACGGCGATAATAGTAATATTTCACATACTAGCCGCAATAAATCTAAGAATACGAGATAATTTAACTAATCGGCTTTAAGACGGTTATAATGTGCGCTCTAGTAAATGTTTGCTCGGTACGAGCACAAACAGACGTCTCGGAATTAGCGGCCGGCGATTAAATACAATGGGTTTACCGCGGTGAGCCTAAGGCCTTAAATAATTGAGCCGCGTGTTTTGTATCGAAACCAAACGAGTCGTAATAATAAATCGAGTCAGAGTTATGTTTGTCCGAGAAAAAACGAAAATGCGATACTCGAATCGCTGCAGTATTGAAAAGTTATGAGTTTAAATTATAAAAAAAAAGAAAATACGCAATTTAAATTTATCGTTTCGTATCGTATTTATAAATATGTCCGCGAAACCTTTGGCTGGTTACAAGACCAATGGTTTTCCGAAAAAATAAAAAATAAAATATTTACCTTCAATACCTTTAACAGTACGAACAGACGATGATAGAAATAATAATTTTATTATAATAATAACAAATACGTACCTACCAGTACGAGTAGAGGAACTTCCGGCAACGAGGAACTTTGACGTTAATACACCACTGCGTCGTGTTGTCAATTATTGTCGTTTCTCGTCGTCGATCGGTAGTAAATCCTGTGGACGATAAATTGGCGTTTTATTCTCCTCGCGGGTTTTCTCGGGAAACCAGATTTACTGCAAAAGAATTTATATTTCACAGACAAGCGTCTACACCGTAATATAACGGCGTACTGTTGTTTCGCTACGTCATTGATCGTAGACGTAGAGATCGGGCGCATGTGACTCAAAGGGGGACATTTCCATGGGCTTTATAAGATTTGAATACTTAGAATTTAATACAAAAATGTCAATAAAATGCATTAAAGACATTTTCGATATTCAAAGATCACTGCAAACTTCGCTATAGTAGTCCTTTGTGACTATTTTATTTGTTTAATAATATGAACATATAGTGTTATTAGTTTTTCAAACGACGAGAGTTTCGGGACGGTCTTACGG
The DNA here is from genome assembly GCA_948098885.1 of Drepanosiphum platanoidis. Taxonomy (NCBI): domain Eukaryota; kingdom Metazoa; phylum Arthropoda; class Insecta; order Hemiptera; family Aphididae; genus Drepanosiphum; species Drepanosiphum platanoidis. Next base: position 229,883 of record OX402533.1, read on the forward strand.
CCCAAACGTCAATAGCTAATAAAAATCAGTGTTTAAATCTGGTATGTAAGTACTACGAGTGATTCTTTATTTTACTACGAGTATATTATTATATAATACGGCGGTATCGCTATTATCTGGTCGCACGATTGAAATTAATTATATTATTATTTATTATATTTATATAAATTAACTAACTAAGCGCTTTAATGTGAACGAATCAATGAAAAATCCTTTATTTAAGGCTGTCAAATAAAAATCGTTAAACGTGCTACAGAATCAACAGCAGAAAATATTATAATTCATTGTTCGTTGAAATATTAGGTGATGCGTGAATAACATAATATATATATATTTGAATATCTATTGAAATTTGATTATTATTAATCAATCGCCAAAAGTAATTACCTCATTATCGCAAATTAACGTGAAATATGTTATTACGCGAAACTGTTAATATGTTTGAAACTTGGTAAATTTATTAGTCCGTTATTTTAACAACATGGTGTAGTAAGTAAACACAAACCCTTATATGATATAACGTCAATACACTGCAGTGTTAATACGAACTGATAAAATATTATTTAAGTAAATAGAGGTTTCCTCAAATGTCAAAATAATTTTTTTGTATCATAATCATTATAATTTTTTAATTATATTTTTGTGATAGGATAGGTAAATAAAACTAAATAAGTTAAAAAATAAAAAAATAATCAGTTGCAGTTATGAAAACGGAGACATTTTATTTTCCACGTGTAGATTTTGAGTGAAATGATTAAGCTATTGGTTTTATCATGATAATATGTGATATTTGATTTTTTGTATCTGTAGACACGATTTCGACCAGAAACATTTGGTCTAATCGTCAACTTCGAATGTGGTTTCTAATAGGAAATTTTGTCAAGGTGATATATTAGGGATGTCATTTTCGAATTTCTCAACAGTTTTCTTAATAATTGTATATTAAAAATGATTTTCCAAAAAATGGCAAAATTGATGGAAATATCAATTAGTTAACTCCAATGTTCGATAAAATCCAATATTTCTTTGTCGTAACTCAAAAAGTTATAAATTTTTGTCATAGAAATTTACAACGAATACTTATACTATTATTCTTTAGAGATGGTATAGCTTTCAAAATATCTCGACTATTATGGTATTGTTTAACGACATTTTAAATTTTTTTGCGGTTAAGAATAAAGGAACCAATGGCGTAAACTGGGGTTCGCAAAGGGTAGCACGTGGGACCCCGAAATAATTGTTAGAGTCGCATAAACATAATATTTCATGCCATACATTGTTTTTATAATGAAATAATTGACGAAAAAATACGCGAGTCACTGTGCTTTGAAAGTTTTTGTAACTCCGGAAAATCAGGTCAACTCAGGCCATTAAGAGAAATAGAGGAATATATAGGATTAAACGCTAATCCACCCATCCTCTTTCTATCTGAATCGGTTTTTTTTCTAGAACAATGGTACATTGGTTTTAAATTTGAAATTTAAACCAACACACCCATTTTAATTACCCGTCCCCTATCACATCTGAGTATTTTTTATTATTTATTTTATAAGTCCGTGGAATGGGATAATAATGAAACCCGATTACGTCGCGATTTCAACGAATCGTTAACAATGTGAATTACTCGAGTTGACAGCTGACTTAATATTATTTTTTAATTATTATTTAAGAACGCTGTTTTCATGTCCCGCCGCGTTTTGAATTTACGGTTATACAAAAGTAATCGAAAATAATAAATAAAATGATGTAAATATATACGTATATTTTTATTTTTATTTTTCATCTTTTTGTAACAATCGAGTTTCATATTTTATTCATGACATACTATACCACTCAACTACTCTGGCGACTACATTGGGTACGATTTCGTTCGAAAAAATTACGATTCCTAACGACTTTAACACTATAATTATTATAGTATAATACATTAATACATGATTGGAATTATATTAAAATACGTATTTTAATATTAATTGTAACCTATTGTACAATACTCTTAAATAAGACCGTTATTTTCACTCGCAAGTAGGTGTAATAGAAATATGCTTTAATTTTTTTATCATTTGAATTTTTTTTTTGAAATTTTACGAATTTAAAATCAGACAGTCACGATTTTCATTAAACATGTTATTAAAATATCCAAAATGGTTTTATTAAAATATAAAAAATTTAAAAAAATTAAAACATTGATTTTCTTATAATTATTTTATTTTTTTGAGCGAATGTAAAAATCTCACGAGGAATCTTGAAAATAATCTTCCGGTCCCAGTGATCGAAAATTAAAACGTTATTGATTTTTAACTACATCGATTGTCCGTATTTTTGACGAGTTTTATGGAAATTAAAACTTTTGAGTACTGACGAAAAATAAATCGTCCTCGTATTTCAACGGTTTAGAAATATTTGACGATCTATTCGCTCCACTTTGCTCGGAACCGTTTTTCGTTATTCGAATTTAAAAGACTGATTCTCTAATATCAACTACTCGTCGTCCGAATCAATCTCGTACGTTTTTTCTTCTCCGACCGGGTTTTTTGCCCGAACGACGTTACCGCGAAGAAGCGCATCGGATCTCGTCGGCGGGCTCGCGAGCGACGTGTATTGTTTTACGTGTGCCGAACGATAAGACGACGGGGAAACTCGAAACCTCACGGAGGTCGTACGTCCGCGTTAAAACTTAATTAAAACTATGGCGCCCGCGGTGCTTTAGCGAAACTAATTAACGCGAGCCGTGTGTTTTGATACGCCCCGGCGGAGTTGCGAGTTTCACACGGCTGATCGGTGTAAATCACTACGCGCGCGCGCACACACCGTACTTCGGCGGCAGAAATGTATTTACCCGGAACCCCCGATCTCTTAAATTGAAATCCTGATATCCACATCGACTGTGTGTAGAGGATGTGTAATTTTACACGATTTCAGAGGTAGAGAAAAAAAAAACGAATTAAAAAATCATACATATGTATAAAACATATCGTTTTAAATTCTGTCACAACGCGTTTGTATTGAAGACATGATCCGGATGTGACCTAACCTATCCGAGTGCTGGTTCTGTGGACACCACAATGACGACGCAAATCATACATTTTTTGAATGTGACGACTGGGCTATCCGAAGGAGCAGATTGGAGACATGATTTGAGCTGAAACCGGAGGCAATGGTAAACAGTATGCTACAGTAAAAAAAGAACTGGGACGCAGTCAACGACTTCATCCACGAGATTATTAATAAAAGATGGTGGCGGGGGTTGAAATGATTAACGTCAGTGCTATCCCCATCTCCTGATGCCAAATGTAAAATAAAAAAAGGATTTGATGTCCTGACGACTGGCCAAATGGATATTGGATACGGTTAAAATATTAATAATAAGATGAAAAATCTACGATCTAGAGGATTTGGAGAAAATTTAAAAATACGTAAAAAAGTACATTAAATCCATTTTTTTTTCTTCACCGTTGCAATTCCTTGGTTGGAACGTGAACGGTCATTCGGTTCAATGGACATAATATATTAACGTCAAAAGAAACGCTCTGACGTCGAAGCATATGTCTTCGTTAGTATTCATCAATTGTGTCGGTTCACCTGTTCAATTATTTATACCAGACCAACATGTTAAACGTGGAATGAAAAAGCGGAATACGAATTGCAGATTAAGTAAATTGTCCAAAACGAATAGAAGAACAATACGGTCTACAGATCATTCGTATAAACATTTATGGGCTTGAATAAAAATAGTGTATGACTTGTAATTTATAATTATGATTCGTTTCGCTTCATTCAATTCGAATTCGAACGGTTTTTTCTTTGTTTTTTTTTTTCAAACTCAAACCGACTAAATACGTTAACGATACTGTAATAATGATCTAATGACACACTGACGACGTACTGAGAATATGTGCCAACGCGCATTTAAGTTATAATAATTACCGAACGGGTGCGCACTAGGCAACGTAAAATTATAATATTTTGTTCAACCCGTTCAAATATGAAAATATCTGACGGGGGAAAAAACGATTATTATCTTTTTTCGGGTACTCCAAAACGTATTATGATATAAATAAGGTATTATGGCGCACTGATTTAATGTCACTGAAAATGATTTTGTACGAAACGCTGCGTCGACGGAATTTAATGAAAAAGACAAACGCCATCGTGATAAAAATCTCGCGAACTATCGTAAACACAATAATATTTTACGCGTCTTATCGAAAGGTATTGCGATATTGTTCTGACAAAAACTTCACAGCCGTTCTTCTTTTGGTTTGATAATTCTGTCGCGAATAAAACTCATTTTATCGAAAATATCAATAAATTATTGTCGGGAGATTATAAAAGAGAGATATTTACGTACTTTCACAAAACGTACCGTTAACGATCACTGCATAAAACGCTTCACTTTTGAATTAGCTCAGCGTCCCATAAACGAAAATGAAAAAAACTAAAAACGTCGAACTTCTCCCGAGCAAACGCAGCACTGGTTTGTATTTCTTTTGATATATTAAAATCAATAATTCTGTGTTTTAAGACTTTTGACACAAATATTTGCCATCTGAAATTTCTCGATTTTCTCGTGTTTACGAACTTGTAATACGTGTCCACACTGTACAGCGCGATATTATTATTGAAAACCAAGCTGTGCACAAAATCGTTTTCTGAACGCAACGCTTTATCACCGTGTTTTCAAATTTAAACACCACCGCCCCAACGATCATATTATTTGTGTCCCCTACGCGTCTAACCGAAGAGGTTTATTCTTCCATCTTTTTGGCTCTACAGTTTTTGCAATAAAAACGTTGTAACTTTGTAAATTACAACAAATTCTTCTGAAAGTATTCACGGTGAAATATGATTAAACCGCACAAACATTTTGAAACACTCTATTTTAAACCCTTGGAAATTGTTTTCAAACACAATATTTTAATAGTTTTACAGTGGGTTTTGCAAAAATTTCTATGTCTCCGCAATATCATCGAAAACAAATCGCAAATGTGTGCCCGTTATTTTCGAGAATTCATTTTTTTTCGATTTTTATTTCGATACAATGTAATAATAAGCGTGTTAATGTGACATTGCTTGATTACAAACAATTGCGTTGGTATTCAAATTTTATTTACATTAATGCATTTTTAATCGAATGTTCACTTTTTAGTTTCAACAATTACGTTTCAACAAAACTAGACATGGAGATTCCAATAATGTTTAAATTCGCAATAATCACATAATACGCGTAATTCTTATTTTTATTTTAATATTATTTCGAATAATTAACCCCGTGAAACTTTATCAAACATCTATGTGCCGTATTATATTACGAATCGTTCTTTCGGACGTTATTTCTAATTTAAAAAACAAAAAGTTTGAAATCACATATTTTATTAATGCTACAGTGCACAATGTCAACGTTCTTAACAAAAGTAAAGTATTATTATTATTGATTTTATTTTATTTTTTCAACTTGTGTTCGATACATATTAAAAAGAAAATAAACTGCCGTTGTAGCAGTTGGTATGCGGTATACAACTTTTTACATTGTAATCTCCAAAAATAAAGTACTGTAAATAAGTTATTTTAAATATTTATAAAACAATACAATGATGAATTGACTGTCCCGAGTTGGTAAATAAATTTATACTTCTAGTTATGATTAAGTATATTATATGAAAACTCGAATAATCTAATAGTCGGTAATGAGATCAAATGTGTTCCACGTGTTGGGGTAATTTTTTTAATTTTTGACATTTTATAGGTGAAGAAAAATTGAAAACTACTTATTACTTGAACCATTATTTCATATCCCTTTTAATAAAAAATGTGAAAAGATTTTCGGTAAAAAAGTGTTAACAGATATCATTCATGCCTCACAGACGAAACCATATTAACATAAATAAACATTAAAATATACAATGTATATTATACATGTGTCACCATTAAAAAATTGCATTGCCAAAATGTATACGAATATTCTGGCAAATAACTGCTTTGGCGTCTAATACATTTGCTACAATGTCCATTCAATTCGTTTCAATGAGTTCAAAAATCATAAGTAACATTTTTGTTTGTCTTAATTTCAATAGAGAAAATAATTTCATGTTACAAGGCTTGATATAAATTAATAATATTAGGTAAATCGTTTTACGTATTACAATTATTATGAATAACTTAATAAATACATTTAGCCAATTATGGCAAAAAGATTAATGAGATTCAACCTACGTTTTTATTTACTTACTAAACTATATTAAACTACTCTTAATGACTCGTCGTTGCTTTTAAAATGTTTACAAAGGATACGAATTTAGCACGTCCACCGCAGTGAAATAATAAACAAACGGCTTGTATGATGCGCTCTTAATTTGTACACACACGTCAGACGATTTGTTCCGACGACAGAATCTGTCAGAATCTGTATCTGATACAGATTATATAAATATAACAAGAATAATTATAATCGGCTGCATTTTATTTGATGCGTTTGAACAATGCGCTCGATTCCTACGATGCATATTATTTGTTTTTTTGTTTATTTTTTTTATGGTTTTAACACTACAAAAACGCGGAAAATAGAAGTAGTTTATTGTTTATCTCTCATGTGTACGATGGCGGAATTTAATGTTGACTTTTTATGTTTTTGCAGAAAGAATGCATTGAAAAAAACAAAACAAATAAATGTCAAGATTTTGTATTTTACATGCTTGGAAGTAGTTTAACCGAGACCGTTTAATAACAAATGAATTGATCGAGTCCATCAATAAGATTCAAAAGTGACTATTTCATGTGCTCGGTAAAACGTCCGTTTACATTCCATAATCCATAATCCAATTCCATATCACGAACCATAAATGTTATTGCAATATATTACTTTGGATGAAGCCAAGAAAAATCTTTTTGCCATAAAATTATAATATTTAATACATGTCAGAAAAAAGAAAATCTACCGTTGTCCAGTAAACTAAATTCGTATTGAGGGATTTTATTTTACGGTCATACGACAGAATCGTTCCTTTTTCTTTATCGTTTGTTATTTTAATAACAATAATTATCCAGTCATACACGAGATTATTATCAAACCCACGTTGACAAAAACTGTCAAGATCGAAATCGTTTTATAAAACGAGGGAAATGCGACTTGGGGATAGATTTCTGGCGAAAAAACATCTCGAGCGGAACGACTAAAAAAAAATTATGAAACATGCGTGTATTTTTTTTTTTTAAATTAATTGTTATTATTATTCGAATAATTCATTTCCATAAATATACATAATATACATTAATATTCATATTATAAATTACGTTTTTACGTTAAAAATAAAAATAAAATATAAGCCCGAAAACAATTTAGAGAAATATGTTTAGAATTATAATTTGTATATATTACGCGAAACAAAGTTTAGCCGAGTAAAGCTTTACACCCCTATTATTATTATTACGCCGTACAATAATAATACACAATTAAGCATTTTTATTATTATAACAGTATATGTTATCTAAAAGCCGGTCGGTTGAATAAAAATTTACGTAATCTGCAGTTGGCCTTTTTCGAGTAAAAAAAAATATTTTTTTAAAGGGAATTTTTTTTATTATTGGGAAAACATTGGAATATTTATGTACACATATATTATATTGTATATTTTACCTTCATGTGTTTTTTTTTGTGCTTGTGTCCACATCTACGACTAGAATACTTGGTTCAATTATAAACGTAGAGGCTGGTTTCATCTAATCGGTGTATTTGGGAAGTCATTTTTCGAATTTCTCAAAAATATTTCTGTTAACTGATAAAATTACAAAAAAATCAAGCAAAAGAATTATGACATAACAGTCTTCGACATACCTACATTTTTTACGCGTTTTGTGTTGTGAACGACATAACGATTTAAAATTCAAACTGCGCCACGTAACGAATTTTCATATTTAAGCCCAACTATTGTTCTAAGAATATGATTCATCATTTTTTTTCACACATCATTTTGATTATTGTATAACGTAACCCTGTTACGTTAATCTGTGAGCGTTTTTTGATTATTATTTGCACAGTTAAAAAATTCCAAAATTTCCGTCTAACCGAGTGGTTCGTTTAAAAAAAACAAAAATCAAAACAAATAAATAAACGGAAAACTGGGAGAAGCTTAGTTCTCCCCCTCCCCCACTAGTTTCACCCACACGTGGACGCATATTTCAACACGATAGGCGACCGACTAACCGTTTTGAGTTTTGAATTATTGCGTAAGCGGATTTGACGTCCGACGTCTATATAAAAACGTACGTTTTATACACACACTATGAAAACACGTTAATGCACAAAATACACACTATAGTAAACTGTTTATACTCGTACTAGCGTACGCACACTATGACGGTGGTGGGAGGGGGGGGAGCTGCGTGAATTCCGAAATAGTTTACTGCGGCTTTTGCATCTCGACTCGTTCGACAAATGTCCGTTTGCCACGCGATCGTTCTATTAATATTACAAAGTGACGATGCCACTTTTTGTAAAACTTTTTTTCGCTCCCCCATACCTAATAAACGAGTTTCCGGACCTTATCAACGTATCAATTTTCCGTGACACCGGAAAACCGTGTTTGGAGCCCATCTGCGATTTAACGCATGCGAAACAGAAACGGTCTCAGTGATAAATCGTATAGGCACCCACGCCGTGCTCGTAATTGAGTCTTTTGCGAACAAGTCTAACGAACCGCCGACAGTCGAAACGCGGACGGTATTCGATCGCAACAACAAAGCGACGATATTTTTCATAATCGTTTAAAATGCCATTTCGTGATACTAAAAAAAAAAAAGAAAGATCCATTTATTTGTGAGGATAATATTTTTTCAGTGATAAAACTGGGACGTATATCTCTCTAAACATTCAATACGCTGTGGCCATGTTATTTATTGTTTGTTAAAAAATAATTGTCAATACAATTTTTCCAAACTGAATATATAAAGGCTTATCGAATTTAATTGTATAGAAAATTATAAACAATATTTAATAATATTCGACCTTTGGCGCTTTATTTTTGTATCACAATGTAACGATTATTATTTAATTTTAATGTGTTAAACTACAAAATGTTTTATGTTTTTTTTATCGAATATTACGATTCTATGGGCAATTACTTCAGAATTTCGTAAATATACTCTCTTCTGAATACGTAATCGAAAATTTGTACTAATTAATGAGCCGATCGAACAAAATGTCACACGATTATAAACGAACACGCACGAGCTTTGTTTTTATTTTTAAGAGAAATGTATTTTTTTCCAAATAATTTCGAAACGTTAATTTATGAAATCCCTGTAACGCCGTTCAAACGGAAACTCACTGCATAATAATATTATGTTTTGTTTAATGGATAAATATTACCGAATACGAAGTTTGAGTTAAGCGATCGAAGGGGGCAAGATTTTAAACACTTCATAGACTCAGGCTGAGGTCTAAGTTTCCCCACGCTCCTTAATATGCAGAGTGACTATTAATAAAACTGTAGAACGCCTCGTACGGGAAAAAGATCTTTCGAAAATGAAATTATTGTACGGCCAACAAAGTATAGAATCGCTGAGAAAAATCAAAGTAAAAATCCATCGTAAAAATGTTTTGAAAAAAAAAAAATCGCCGTTTTGTATAATATCATTCGAGTGCTCTAAGGAACCCTTAACGTTTTTATAATCACGCCTACCAACGTTATTGTGTCATTGCTACGGTAACGCAATACGATAATATCGTTATTTGTATTAATTCGATGGTCATTATAGCGTTATGTTTATAGCGCAACTGGTATGTCTTTTGTTTGAGGCGGAGAGGGAATCTCGGAACTCGCGAAAAAAAAATCCCCTAGGTCGTCGTTTGGACTGACGTAGAGCGTGAATTATTCGGGTGGGTTTTTAAATAACGCGTTCGACCCAATTTTAAACTACCCCGTAAACACTGGATAACCGTCGTTGTATAGTGTTATGCACGCGTTATGTGCAATTTTATCATAATCGCGGCACGTCCACTCGCAGACATCGTCTGTTGGGATTAAAATCATTAAACGTCTACTGAGTTCCTCGAAAAAATCGCTCGGAAACACTTAACTCATCGTGCGTTTCTAGTCATATTTTCTGATCGTTATTATAAGCTACCTTCGTAAAAATCAATCCCCATATAAAAACGGTGAGAAATATATTTTCGATAACTATTTTGAACTGTTACGGCTATAATCGACGATTCTTATTTTATGTTAAAAAAACCAATAAAAGCGAAAACTTTAAAAATAAAAAATTCGAATAATTATAGACTGTAAATAAATATAATCGGTACTACTTACGGCCTGTCGGTGGGTTTCTGTTGAAGTTCGGTGTTCATATTGGCTTGTGAAATTAAGTAAGTAGTAACAGACACAAAAGTCACTCGATAAAAACGATTAAAATTAAAAGCCACGATTAAAAGTTTGATTAGTCGTTGACGAGATAAATAATAACAATTGACAACATTATTGACTATTACGGAAAAAAATAAAAACCGCAATGTTAAAACCCGAGAAGAACTTTCTGAACCGCTGTCGACACTAGACTGGTCTACTGAGCAAGCTCCTGTACTTTCGTGCGTCACTCAATCGGTATCGGTTGGATTGCGCACGCAGCTCGATTGATATTAGTCGCGACCAGCTTGGCTTTCATTGGCCGTGTCACCGACGCAGTATTGGAATTACGTGAACTTTCACTAATTCCGATTTCATGCAAACACACTTATTGTTGTTGTTAATACTATTACTATTATTACATAATACTATTGTTATATCATCATCGTCATTATTTTAATAATCATATAATTGTTGCATTTTAAGTAATTACCAATTATTTTTATACTCGCATTTATGAACACCAGGGCTCGTAAGTTGACGCCCTAAAAAATGCCTAAATAAGCATGCATTTATGCACTAATAGAATTTTATTTTTAATCATTTTATGTTGCGACGGAATTCCAAAACATTTTATACAATAATGAAAAATAATAAACAATCGCATTTTTTTTCCGTCAAATATTGATTCTTTCATAATACATTTTTTCTCGCATTGTTTTTTGCTAATATTATATTTTCACAATAATTTTATTTTAACGTTTTTGCTATCAAAAAAGTACATGTAAACAGTGTATCTATGATAAATACAAATTGTTTTTCCTCTTAATAATTACATAATATTAAACACTATCGTTTGCAACGTGAGGTATTTTATTCGTTACTTTCAACATAAAAAAATGTATACACTATAATATTTCAATAAATTAATACATTTTGTTATCGATACGTCTTGACGTAATCAGTTCTGGATAATACGTATTTCTTATCGATACCGTCATCGGTGTAATAAATCGAGTAAAAATTACAATATTACGTGTTGTTCTCGTTCACTGCAAGAAAAAAAAAAAAAAAAACGCTGGACGAGTATATACGACTTTCGTATGACCGGGTTATAGACGTCATATTGTCACACTGTGTTATTGTTGTAATAAATCGTGAACGTAAAACATAATAATTATGATAATTGGTGAAAAAAAACTTCACAACAATAATTAATGGAGCAAAAGTCTTCGTCCCCCTCCCCCGCCCCAAGATTAAATAACATTGTAACTAAAATAATACAAAGTATTTTAACACTGCAAAAATTGTTAATTGCTCGGGATACTCGCACATTTATCTCGAAAAAAAAAAAATGATACTTATTTTAAAAGTTTTTAGAGATCTCGAAAAAGTTTTAGTTATAATTATTAAACTGTCATCGCGACGTAATAAATCACGAGAATTTAAAAACGTTTGATTACTAAGGCGCGAACGTATATTTTATCACAATCGTTTTTATGAGCAGTAGGTATACGTTTCGATTCGATATTATTATCGCGTTGTTTAAGACGTTATTACTATCTCCAGTCTTTATATTTTCGAGTCCGAAAGATTTATAATTTGAAACTCGATTACAGTGTTGGGCGCGTGTGGCCATTTTGATATTATATTGTATCATCGATTCGAGTACTCAATTTATCGCCTGCGAGCCGACGTAAATTTTCATAATGTGTCCCGTTATCTGTTTAAAGTATATAGTTGGGAATTGTTGACAAAATTGATGTTCCGCACGGTCAAAGTTGTTATTTAGGAACGATGATTCTTTAAACTTTATCAGTTAATTGACATTTTCAGCGTGTGTTGCTGTGTTCCGGACATTTTAAAAGGATGTGGCCTGATGGTTTTTTTCCCTCCGCCTCCTTCTTTCTCTCTCTGCGATGTTCATATTTTTCCGTTTTTCTATGACCAGAATAGTGTCGCACTCAATAATACATAAGTACGTCGTGTCACCGTGACCCATTAAAAAATGAATTATAACTCGATGAAATATTTATAGTTGTGCGTCGATTGCGACGAGAAACCTGACGGGGGCACTCGAACACTATTACCGCGTATTGATCTGAAACGGTATTGTTTTGTACCTGATTATATTATAACGAACCATTTTAGATATTCGAAACACGTGTCGTTCTAACGGGTACGAATGTTTTTAATTCGGTATGGTTTTGTGGCGTGACGATCGATATTTGTTACTCGCGGTATTTTTCTACCGCAATTCACATTTGGATTAGGATATTATTAACGTTATAATTAACGCCTATCAATCAAGGATGTAAAGACAATAAAAAAAACTTAAAAAAGCTCGTTGGAGGTTAAAAAAACAAAAACATTTTACACTTTATAGATAATAAAGATAAGAAATTATTTTACCGAAAAATCAATTCGTGATTCTACCGAGTTTTTAAAACCATTACCAACGGGTAGTTTAAAAATTAAATTATTCAAATTTTATAACTTTTTGGCGAACCGACCAACATATTTTGCCATTAATATGGATCTACAGACGCTATTATAGACCACTCAAATTAGTTTCATAATATTTAATACTATATTTATAACAACAATGATATTATTTTTTTTTTTTTATAGAATTTAGATTTCTAATTCAAAATAGTGATTCACTCAGGTCAACTACGACTGTTCAATCAAATAACAAATGAAAAAAAAAACATATTTAGTTAAGGTTATAAAAAACTCAATGCACCGAGTTGAGATTAGTCAAGTTTGACTCAACTTTGACTTATATAAACACGTAGATTCGAGTGCTATAAAAACACGACGTTTTCATTCGTTAAAATTAATATATCATTTATGACGGATATTCACATAATTAGTGTTATAACCGGAAAACAATCGATCGCGTCGATTCGCTCGCAGAATTCGAGATTTTCTTGCAATCGTAATCGAATACACTCGATCACAGTAGCCCACATACGGTGTGCAAATAATTGATATTATTCTCCACGTCACCGCAGCCGAGAAGGTGTGGAGAAGCACGGACATTCCCTGCGTTAACGTCATATTTGACAGGTAGACGGCGGCGGTTAGCGTCTACCTTTGCCCACGATGCCGAGAAAGTTTTTAGTTTATTCGATCGTCTGACAAGCGGGGCATTTATCACCGTAGTTGTTCAACAATTTAATTAATTATTGTTAGCACTCGGTTGTTGGTCATAAAGCATCATATTATTATTATAGTATTATACTTGTCGATGAACGTAACACCGTTTTGACGTATAGATTTCCCGGTTGATTCGTGTCCGCTTCGAGCCAGACACTGCGAAACTCGAAAGTATAATATTATTATGATAACGTCGTGGCGAGGGTTTCGAATGTATTAATGCATTTACTCACTTCACACTTGCTCGAAAAAATCGAATATTGTTACCGATATTGAAAATTATTATACGCCCGGATAAGTGATAATTATGGTTTATTTTAATGTCGATTCAGTAGGTACTTCCTATTAATTGATATCAAATGTTTAATCGATCTTATATCAACCCTTTTGAAATCATGTTTACGAATATTTAATTATACAGCGATTAAAGCTGATTTAAAAACTACGAGGTAGGTAGTATAGAAATATCGCGTGGTCCATTACGCATAAAACTATAAAACTACTGCCGAACGAAACGCCGTTTATTTCGCTGGGCGTATAAACGATAAAATAAAAAAAGAAAACCCCGAGTCATTGTTGCACATTTCTATGGGGCGAACGCTTTACGTTTTTGTTTCGCGCGACTACGTGTTCTTCATTAAAAAAACGGCTGAAGTCAAAACAATAGACGTAAGCGAGCATAAGTCTATTATTGTTGTTGTTGTTGTTATTATTGTTATTAATCGGTAGTGAGACTCGTGATATCATTTTGGAACGCAGTCGAATGGAAAGAGAAAAAACTATCCAGATCGGGTTTTGGACGGGCATTGTTTTATTATTGTTTGGATATGTTACTGAATCGGATTACGACAAATTTAGCACAAAAACTGAGAAAACAACGTCAAAAACCTTAAGCGTTTAAAAAAAGTTACGTGCGATTTAATAATTGTAATCTTCAATGTATAAAGTAAATCAAAAATAGCAATAATAATAGTATATTAAATAAGTCTTAACTAAGTTAATCTAAATATACTCTTGCTCCTAAAACCTAAGATCTAACCTAACCAGATTTTCACTTCAGTGTGGGAAAACGAAGATAGTGTGCTTACCGTGTTCTCATCTAAGGGCTGCTCACTCGCTGAAACCCGTCTCCTTCACCCGAAAAACGATTTTGAACAAAAAAAAAACCAACGGATCAGCCTCCAATTGTATTTGATATTAATATTATTAGTATAATAATATACTATACAAGTAATTATTGTTGGCCCGGCCTTCTCTGCCTCAAAATCTGGCACTGCTCACAACGCTTTTCGTCTCCTATCACCTGTGAGCTATCTGCTTAACCGCCGGTTGAGAACAGATGATTTGTTGTTCGATACCATCGGAGATTTCGACGCAGTTTTTGGAAGTAAACATAGTCGCGATTAAAAAAAAATGTCTGCACTGCGTTGTAACAACATGAGGGGGGGAGGGGCTAAAGAGTCAAATTTTCATGACCGAAAACAAATTTAATATCGATTACGATTATAAATACCGTTTGAATACCGTTGAAATAAAACTTCGACGAGTACCGTTTGATGTTTTAGAACGGCGTATATAAAACGAGTATAATACCTATAGCACGTTCGCTTATATGTTTCACGCGGCAATTCGATGGAATCTCAAAATCGAATATTCGTATATAAAACGTCGACGTGTCGAACTATACAACTTCTGGCGTTTGATGCGAACCATTTTCGCTAATGCATGCGGCCAACGTAATGAAGTTCGGTGTTCTCCGTAATACGTTTGCGTCGATAATTTAAACGGCAAGATAAATTATATCGATAATGACATAATGTCGAATTTACTGCACCCGCCGCCCATGAACTACCAGAACAAACGAATGATTTCGTTTCGATCGCGGAATATCGACGCAATACGGATTTTTATTGGAAACGGCACACATGCATAACCGTATACAATATTCGTATACATTATATTTCAATACAGATATTGCCGTTTATTTTGTATTCGATTTATCGACACTGAATCAATATGGAAAATTTATATTTAAATTCGCTACAACGCGTAACGTTGGATCACATTTTATATATACATATATATATTTCCCGATTATAACTATAATAATTCATCTTATATTTGTGCTCGCATAATACGCGATTTTCAAACATTATTTTCAACGTTTTACGGGAAAGGGGGGGTAGGGGTAGGTAGCATAAATAAATATATAAACGGCGCGACGGCGGCTCGAGTGAAACTTTTTAGCGAGTTCGCACAATTTGCAGTAAAGCCACTGGCGTACAGAACGTTCACGTCGAAACGTATTACTTACGCGTTATATCAGTAGCAAAAAAAAAAAAAAAAATTGAACCGAAATCATATTATATTCAGGTACCAGGTGTCTCGCTACGGTCGAACTTTCCGAGTTACGAGAGCAATATTATAATTTTCTCATTACCTATAGATAACCCCACTTAACGTTTTCGCGTGTCGCGTACACTAACTTAAATTTAAACAAATATCGCCGGGACGTTACGATAAAATCGCGATCGTTTTGTGTGACGTTTTATTGCGAATCAGGTGCGCCCGCGGTATTTACGGTAATGTCGAGCGTATTTTTTTTTCGCCGTCTACATTTAAATTTAAATTTAATCGAAAAAAAAAAAAACCGTGCGAGGGTTACAGTAATAATTCTGTACCTACACCGTGGTATATACACGCGACAACTATATTATTGTGTACGCGTTTGGAATTGTATACGACGCGGTGAGCGCGCGAATACAAAAACAGAAGAAAATCATATTTAAACACGCACCTATAGACGATAATAACAATACTACGGAGGACCATTGTTTTTTCTCGTAACGTGCGAAATCCCGTCGTGTTTGCCTCTGCGTAATAACTTTTTCCCAAACGACGGGTACTTTTTTCAAATACGAATTCTCCATACAATAACCTACGTTGCCGCAAGACCGCGGCATTTCATATTTTTAGATTATTTTTCGGAACAGGCGCGCTCGAGTTCAAAATATTTTTTTCGACATTTAGGTTTTGGCTTCGTTAAATATTTATTTAAGTTTATTTTAAGATTTTAATTTATCACTGACCAAAATACAGATAAATATTGTGCGTTGAGGTAGTTTTTACGCATTTTCGCTGTAAAACATTTATTCAGATATTTCGAGGATTTACGAAATAACTGTGTTGGATATCTGTGACTTCGTGCCGTTTATGTCATTTTTATTTGTACTTACTTTTGGGACGAATTACAATTTTACGTTCGCAATGGTTTTCCCATACGCTCCTAATATTACGTGTGTTTACGTATAGTACGATAAATGTTTGATTCTTTTTTCGCCCCGAAGTAATCAAGTGGGCATATACTCGGACGCGATTTTTTTTACCGTACGCCCGCCCGTTTGATTATTATTGTCCGTCACAAAACGGTCATTGTATATTCGGCCTATTCTTGTAGTTCTCCGTGTTAGTCTCGGAATTTTAAATTCGTTTTTCAAACGTTTTTTACGATTCCAATACGTATACGGTTTTTTATCAAGGCTCACATTCGGTTCATTCCAACATTGTCGAATCGCCAAAAAAAAAAAAAAAACCACGTTTATATAAGTTTCGAGTGGAAAATATTCATTATGTTTTTTGTCGTAATATTATAATTATTTCAATTATCGTTTGAAACTAGGTAAAATAAATCGATTGGAACACATCAATGTAGTTAATTATCCATATATTGTGTGGAACCGGTTTAATATTACCGTGTATGACCGATGACATCACATTGAACCGAAACCGACGCGTAAAACGGGAGTGTAAAAGCTCGCAAATGAGCTTAGTAATTATTAACGGGAAATAATACCGATATCTGTTTTCCGGTATCACTACCTCGTCATAACACACGGTGCTCACGGGTTTATCTTCTAGTAGCGATGTTTGTTCAGGCTCTTCGCGCTGTCGGGTTATAATCCGTTTTGCACTCGATAATAATAATGTATTCGCAATATTTCCCATCTTTCGGTACTTGAATTTTAATGCTATTTTTTCCCCGAGTATTTTTGTTTGCTAAACGTATTTCTTTAGCACAAACAAATGCAAATGCATGTCTCGATACTTATAGTATGCTTTGCAGAACGAAAATAATAATAATAAAAATAAAAACGAATAATATTGTAGGCCATTCGTCTCACGATGTTGAAATCAAATAATCTACTCGGCGTTATGAAACGTTGAAGTTTTCCCAGCATTGGAAATCAATTAAAAACACCCTTTAAATGCTTTTAAATTTAATCCGTTCGACAAATTGTCATTTTTATTTGTATACATTGTCTATCGATCAGAATATAATAGAAGATAATGATATTAATATATTACATAAATAGTGAATCTAATCACTTGAAAACCGGATATTTTTGTTTTCGATGACCGAACGAAAATGTGCTGCGAGTGTTTTAGTGAATTCTGTCGGAGAATATTTACAAACTCGCCCGGTCGCTAACCGCCTATAATTTCCAAAACCCGGTCGTTCGGTTGAATGTCTAAAACGACAAATCACGCCGTCGCGTCGCCTCTCGAATATCGTATTTTTTTAAATCAAAATTTTTAAATACAAACATGATTCACCGCAATGAAAACTGATTGCGCAAATATTTCACGCTAATAATTACGGACGTAATATCGCTCTATTATTTCAGCCAAAGCCGCCGAGCACACATTTATACTCGCCAAATTATATTCAACGCCAATACAAACGACGACAACGGCGGCGGCGGCGTCGTGTATGACGTATAGCCGATGTTATATTATTCCACCGCGCGCTAGATAAACAGTTGTTTTCACCGTGAAAATACAATCCGTTTTCACGTTTTGACAGATTACATTTTATCCAATATTCCCGGCACGTCAATTTACGTATGATATAAACGTACACGCGAAACCGGGAAATTTTCGTTTATCAGGAATCGCTCGTGCTGTGCGCCGTCGTCCTTAAACGATTCCTTTGTTTTCCGTTTTGTAGATCGGTGTTTTCTCGTCGACATTTTCGGGCACTGCAGACCGTCCGAAAGAAGTTTCTCCGAATATATCGGATCACTTGTTTTTTCGACTTCAACAAGGTTTCTGCACATTTTCCATTTAAAACCCGGAACTCGTTTGCGTACAAAATATTATAGAAAACCACGTGGTAATTGGTATTTTCAAAATTTGACATTTATTTTCAAAATGTGTAGTACCACACACCATCTGCGATGAATCTCAGGTTGGAAAACGCTGTTGTACACACACACACACACACACACACACCTTCCAGTCACCGACACAGAGTACATAATATATAATTTAACTATCTGAGAAAAAATCGCTACTATGACATGACGTGAGTATAAAACCCGTCTGCCAACAATAAATATTTAATTGCTATTTAATTGTGTATAGTTTATTAAATAATTAAATATTAAATAAACACTGCAAAACCGTCGGATTTACTCATTAAAAATTAAAACGTTGATTCCTATGGGTGACAAGTTTTCGTCAATATTAAAATACAAGTATAATTACGTACACTATTTTATTTACAGTTTTTGTTTCAAAAGCGTTTTTAAAAGTAATACTATGCATGTGATCTATGGATAAAATGATCGCTTTAAAGTAAAAATAACAATAATAAATTCAAAACAAACAAAAGTTATTGAGTCAAAATTTGAACCGGTGCTTTTGGAATGGCTCAAATTTAAAATTGAATAATTAAAATTACAGTACTTTTATCCGAATACATTTGCACTATATTATGAATTATTAAATATTTTATTTGCTTTATCTTGGAGAGTACCTAGTGGCTAGTGGCAACAACTAAAATTATTTCAACACTATTTATGCACAATTTTAAATGTAAGTAATATTTTATTGTGTATTGTTGACTTATTAAATGTTGTAATTAACTTTTTTAATTATTTTCGTATTGAAAAATTTAATTTTAGTCAAATGTACAAGAATATTATTTAAGTATTAATTACAAACGACATTAATTAACAATTTACAGTTAAAAGGCCTTTTTTTCCAAATTGAAAATCAAAAGTACTTGCCGGCACGTTATAAATAATGAATACAAGTTTTGTCGTGTTACGATTGTGTCTCGTACCGTCAACATACCGCTTTGGAGTTTTTTCTGAGAAATAATCTCGTCGATGATATTCATCAGAAAATGCGAGATAAAACTTAGACGGACGCGTTCGTTTTAAACAAGTTATCGTGTACGTGTATGTTTTGATCGACGGATATAAAACAAATTAGTAAACAATATGTCAAAAAACATAAAAACACGAGGTTATTAAAACAAACACTATCTCGATTATCGAGAGGTGTTTATTGATTTGAAAAATAAAATAAAATGTTAGTTATTGTTAAAAATACTGTTAAAATAAACACGACCGTACCAACTCGAATGGTTGAGCAAATAATAACATCCGAACGTTAAACCAACAGACAACACGTATACAAGACATGTATCGACAGTGACGTCTTTCGGAAATTGTTTCATATTGAACAATGACCAGTTTGTTTTAGACACTGATAATATTACAACAACACGATGATTCGAGAAATGCGAAATCTATGATATACGATGAGTAAACGCGATGTTGTTCAAGATTTTTTCGTTGATACGTAACATACTCGACTACAATAGAAGATGAACGTTTATTATCTTAAAGCCAAATATTAATAAAACCATTAGATTTTATTATGATCATCTTTATCGTACCAAATATCAAAGTACATTTTGGCAATAAAAAAGCTCAAATCGTTTTTTGACCGTTGTTGATACTTTACACGATGATGTTTCACTCGGCACCGATGAATATCATTTTTACTTTGTGTAAATTTACGACGATTTGTTTAGAATTCGTTATAAAATCTATAAAAAGAAAAATTTGCGATACGTAATAATGTGATAACTATTACTCAGATTTATATGAAAACGCATAATCCCATATTATATTAAATGCAAGAAATAGAGTTTATGTCTTATTCCTGAAAAAAAAACCCAATATACGTTCCCGGAATCAAGTGTTATGTAAAACACAAAATAAAAAATATCGAGTTCGAACGATTCGTTGCGGAGAAGTTAATAATTGAAAAATACTTTTGTGATATTATTTCGTCCTTTTAGATGCTAGCACAATATACTTAATTAGTTCTAAACTAACGCGGTTTTATGCATTTGACGTACCGTCTCGTATTTGTTACCTTATCTATAATTTTCGACCGCAATCAGATATTTGAACTATGCAAATTCACTTTGTGAAGTCTATCAACGATAATGAACGGTATTGTTACTGATTTTCCGCCGATGTTAATTAACCGCACGTTCCCTTTCATTAGGATTCCGCTATCATTTTGATTGTGTGAACTATCGGGCAACATTCGTCATCTGCCGAATTTTGATAAACCGTCTCTACAATGACTAGTAGTCTTGAGTCGACCACAGTTAGATTTTTCAAATCTTCACTCGTTATTCCCAACGTTTTCGATGCGCATATCGGTCGTGTATTATTGCTGACACACATCGAATAACTAATTCAATATTATAATCATTTGGTCGTGAGATTGAATCAGACGTACGATGATTTTCAATTACAAAATCGCGTTTATATCGGGAAGTTTAAGGACGGGACTTTTTTCAATGGGGGAAGGCGGGTAAGATAATTTTTTCCCTGTCTCAAAGCTTTTTATTTTTTCATTTTAGGGACATTTTTATTACATTTGAAATAAAAAATAAAAATTGTTATTTTCGTTAGTGCGTATAGTTTATATTATTGTGGGACTGTATATATTACTTTGTAATCGCATGAAACATAATAATAGATTTAGATTTAAATTCGAAATGTGGTCGTTAAAAGGTGCGACGGGTTAGTTTTTGAAAACCAATTTTTCGGCAGAAACTATTTTATTCGATATACATTATACATGTACTTTAAAATAATGAACAGTAGATCTGTCGATCGAAAATCCGATGGTAATTTTACGGGCGCTAATATTGTCAAGTACACTATATGAAAAAAAAAAAACCGAAATCCGTTATGAAAACGTTAAAAAAATATTTTATTGTGTTATATAATTACAATCTTAGATGTTGAAATTCATCGCAATTTTTATAACTAACTATTCATTTGATAGTTATACTTATTATTCTTTATTATTTTAAATCGAAACGACAAGGTATTTATAACGATTAGGTGGGATATTTTCAATTTATGACGAGAAGAAGTAGTCTTAAGTTTTCAAATAGTGTCCCGCTGCCAAGTACACAAAAGCCATTTAATAATTAATGATGCGACGTTCAATAAATAACCATAAACTTCCATACTTAAAGAATTATTTAATTTAATTAAAAATACAATGACGAACTTTTTTCAAACTTAAATTAGTTTGAAAAAGACTTCTCGTGACCCAAAGATACTTAAAAATGACATGAGAATAACGACTATAACGACAAGTTTATTAAAACAAACTTCTTATTAGAAATGTATACGCAAAAGTATCATTAACTGCGTAGTTGAATACGATAAATGTATTGCGATTAAAAACGCTGTTGGAAGTAGAAATAATATTTGTTTTATTTTTTTTTCATCGCATTGAAAATGTTATACTTTTTGTTCCTAACGTTACCGTTTATCGTTTTAATTACTAAAAAGATTTTAAGTAATAATTCTCCAGAGAAACACTGAGGCGAAAAATAGACTTTTCACACGCGTTGCAAAAATCATCTGGTTTGAATAGGCTGTATGCGTTAGGTCAAGGCGTGTTTTGTTAAGTTTGAAAGCCATTACACCACAGATTCGTATAATGATTGTGTGTAGTTTTTGGAGAAAAAAATTAATTGTTATAGTATTTTTTTTTTTAATTAAAAAAGGTCATAAATTTTCTTCAACATTAATATTTCGTTAATATTTTAATGATGACTTATAATCTTATTCTGTTTAATACAATAGAACTATTAATTATACTAATAAAATTATATCAATAGACCAATAGTATTGTAGATACGTCACAAATACTCTATACGACTAGAAATATGTTTTTAATTTTCTAATTGTTTGACACTTTTTATACGTGATTTCAAGTTTGAATTATTTCCAAAATACCAGTTTGAATTTCGACCCACGGATAATAAAAATTCTAGAAAAATCGACTGAATAATAATTTGCCTAAAAAAAATGAAAAAAAAATGGCGTTTTCCTCTGAAATACATGAGTCGATTTTGCCTTAGAATACTCCTCTAGAGGTACAAGAAAATATACAATGCAAATATTGTCTTAGAATACATGTACATTTTCCAAAAATCAGAATTTGAATAAATGCATAATTTAAGCATAAAAATGGGGCGAACATGTTTAAAAAATCACTCTCAAATATCGCAGGTATATTACATAATGTTTTCGATTTTTAAACGCCGTCTTAGTTGTTCGACGTACGACTTCGGATCTCATTTCGGACAATTTAATATCCACCCCGCTGTACGTCAGAAATATTCTTACTATACAAAATTATATAATTATTATAATTATATAATTATATAATTTAATTGAATAAATAGTATTGACCTAATTTAAATAAAAATCAAGAAGTAGGTACTTACATAAAATGTGGACTGACATTTCAAGTCAGAATTCGACGTTTCAATTCAATATTTGAACGTCGGTGGCATGATTTTCACTATAATTTCCATTCAGACCACTATTGTGCACGGTACACGAATAATGTTATCGCAGCGCTGCGATTAACGTCGCCTATGAGGGCGTGAGAAAAATGTCGCGTCGTTTAATAATTTTTGTGCTCACCAACACGACGACAGTAAGTATAATAGTAAACGAATATGTTTACCGAAAGAAGGACAATCGTATTTTAAATCACTAAAATACGCTTATTGTTCGAATTAGTAGGAATACGTAGAAAATTGTTTAGCGTTGAAATAAACGCTGCCGGGCACACAAAGCGTGTACGTTAAACGTTTGTTCCGGGCGTTTTAAAACGAAACACATTTTTTTCGTATTTTCACGATCCATTCAAATTGAAAAAAATTATATAAAAAAAAAATGCCGTCCTCAAAAAAAGTGTCACCCCGGGCGTTTGCCTCTTTGTTCTCCTGTAACTGCGCGCGACGCCTCACTCCGGGATACTCGACGGCTTTTAAAACGAACGGCAGACTTCAGAACAAAAAGATAAATATTTACGTTTAAATGAAACACATTATTGCGAACTGAACAGTTATGCTACCTAACTTATAACACGTCGTGATTATTTGTACATTTTCGTGAACGTTTTTCAAAATTGGTCGTATGTCGTCGCGTTGACACGCAAGCCCAAACGGAGTCAGACGCCGATATCCGGTCACACACAACAATCGTCGATATGTCTTCCGGACTCGTCTCACCACCTATAATAAAATATCATCTCGTAGAACGAAAGAAAATACAGCGTTTGAAATTATATTGTTTATTGAATTATATTCCAAAATAGATTAATTATAAGACAGTTTCAAAGAAGTATGATTAATCATATTAATATATAATATGTATATAATATATATATATTTATAATTAAATAGTTATTACATTTATGCAAATAATTGGATACATACTAATAATACTACGAACCGCTAATATAACGTTATTTTTACGAACTAAGAGACTACGTAGCGTATTACATACTAGAGTACTAAAAACACGAGTAGTTTTCATAATATAATAGTCGTCCGAAAAACTCGTCGCGTATATGTCCGAACGTGACGTAAGTGCCGACACGTAAACAAGAATGCGGTCGTGTCGATTTTGCGTCGTTCCGTTCAGGGGAGGAAAAAATCATCGCGATCGTCTTATAGACGCGACGAGTTCTCTTACACAGCAAAACTATTATATTATCCATTTCTAGTGTAATAAAATGTATTTAATATTAAAAGTGCAATAATGATATTATAATCTTTCGATAGTATGTTTTGATATCCGTGCAAGTACCAACTATAGTATAATAGTGTTTTTTTTTCCATTTTTTTTTTTTTTAAATTTTTTTATAATCATATATTATATTATAATTGAAAATGTAAAAAATAAAAAATACAATTGAGTTACATATTATAATATAATAATAAGTATAATATATGTACAATGTACACCGATTATTCTGTTGGAATGTATTGAGTTAAGAACTGTCGATAAAAATATGTATTTTCAAATAACGGTATACCTATATCGTTCGTGTCGTGTGTGAATGAATAACTAACGTGACCGGCGACCGTATCGATAACTGTATTTATAACTTTATTATCACAGCCGTTGTCCAGTAAAAAAACAAAAAAAACTCGGATATTAAAAAACAAAAGTACTAAAACTAAAACAACAACAACAACTGATGCGAATACATCGGACGACGACTTGTGAGATTGATAAACGGTATGAATATACGCAAAGTCAGTACCGAAAGTACTGTTACCCTATAATTTGATCCAGGGACTTTTGATCGGTTTTCAAACGTTTTTAGCTTCGTCGAATTTTATTTTTTGGTTTGATCGAAATCACTGAATTTACGACAACGCGCACGCGAAACAATTATATTATCATATCTCCGTACCGACTTTGAAATAATAAGTCGAGTGCTATTTTTTTCTTTTCTTCAGATTTACTTTTACAAACGAACACAACGAAGCGATTATTATGTCATTGACGAGACGAACCGGAGGGAGGGCCGAATTATTAAAATATATAATGTATACCTACTTTACGTTCGTCCGTTCTTTATTCCGTACAGTTACGAACGGGCGTCTCGTCGTTTTTTTTTTTTTGAGAGGGGGAACGAATTAAATTCCATAATAAGATAATATATAAATTCAACTTTGACGTATATTATATATTATTATAATTTATATGTAAGTACGTTTACGAATGCGCCGGGACGCTTCTTAACGGTGTTATTTTTGTTTTAAAGTTTAATCGCATTTAAGTATTTTCCGAGTGCGCGTGTACAAGGGTCCGTCGACGGGGGAGGAAAATGAATAATAGGAAGGGCAGTGGTAAACGTACATTTTCGATCCCCTGACGGTGCCAAAGGTCAGTGAGCAGCCGCTGCAGTCGGAGCGAAAAATACCGATAACGCTGTGTGTGTGTGTGTGTGTGTGTGTGTGTACTGGTGTAAATTCGGATTTCCGGCGAAAAGTGCCGACCTCCCTCCGGCCGTGGCTGGAGCGGTAGGAATGAACGTCGGAAGATAGGGGTGGGCAGGATGTCGTCGAGTGGTGGCCCGCGAGTTTTGCGTGACGTTTCTGAAAGGACGGGAAAATAAGGTCGAGTTGTAATGGTGGCGATGGCGGTCCCGTTTTCGCCGGCCGAATCGAATATTGGATTTTCTAGGTTTCTTTTTTTCCTCTTTTTCCATTTCTACACGTCCACAAACAGCCGAGAAAGGGATTTCTTTTTCTTTTTATTATTATTGTTATTTTCTACTCTTCTCGTTACCCTCCCTCCCCCTCCATGCACGCACGCCCGCCGTGACATAAGTACTTGTTACAGAAGGTCTTGGAACCTCATTACCTCAACGATTTTTTTCGGTTTTGGTACTTAGAAAAAGAAAAAACGTCGATAGACACCGGTTCCGGTTCTGGTTTTTTTGAGATAATTCGGAACGAGCCGATGTTCCTCCGGCGTGGCGTGCGGGAGAGCGAAGGGAGAACGATTGAAGGAGACGGCGGGTTATAAAAGATCCAAGCTTACGGCGCGTAAAAACGACTAAATGAGGATTGGAAACCGAAATCACATCTCGATATTTTCTATTTCCGATTCTCATTTTCCAACTAATTTTTCGTTTTCGTCAATGCGGCGTCAGTAAACAGTCTTGGACTATTTTTCGTATGACGTGCTCACGTGCGCGTGTGTGTATGTGTGTGTGTGTGTGTAGGCGCGTGATATTGTGTTTTTGCTTTCTTTCTTTCGTTTTGGTTTTGTAGGTATAATAATACCTACGTCAGTTTTCCTCTCATCCCCGCCAGCCCGGTTAATGTGTGTGCCGTTCTCGGGGGCGACCTTTGCGTCTTTTTTCAGCGAAACTCGCCGCCTTGTCTTCCTTCCCCTCTGCACGCAGGTAATTTAATACCTGGCAGACAGTGACAACGGGATTTCCCTACGGCGGAGCTGCTCCCGCCACTCGCCCTAACCCCCTCCCGACGTGCGCTCCCGCGAGATACACGAAACAAAGTTAGGTATTCCAAACAATATCATTCATAAGTATGATAATAATAATAAAATTATTATTATTATTATTATTATTGTTATTTATTTCGTTTTTTTTTTCATCTCCTCGTTTGTTCGTTTCTCGCAAGCCGTGAGCTTTTTACGACGGGGCGAGTCATAAAGGCAAAGTGAATTAAGAAAAAGAAAGAAGAATAACATTAACTTGTACATGACGTTACAATAAATCGTATACAATAGTTGCTTATATAATATAATGATAAAGGAATTAAAAAAAAAAAAAAAAAACAAGAAAAAAACACGAAACAATAAACGAGAGGAAAAGTCGATTAAAAATAAAAATAAAAATTTCACCAAGTCCAAACGCGTAACCGTTTGCAGTTGATATTTCAATAGGGTCGGAACGTTTGTGATGAAAAAAAGGTAAAAAAAAAAACAGAAAAAAGTTTACCGCTTTTTAACGACATCTCACGCGTATATCGGTTACCTATACAAATAACCGTGTACGTATAATTTTATAAAAACAGTGCGGACAGTTTCGGTCCGTTTTAGCGAATTATCGGTCGCGAAGTCCATGTCGTCACTCTCGAAACAGTACAGTATAATTGAACTGTGCCACAACAACACGTTTATAATATTTTATTTATTAAATTTTTTTTTTTTTTTATGGTAACGAAATATCAATATAATATGCCGATTATATAAAGGGCACAAACACCAAAAAAATCATCCGGTTTTACGAGTAATTCACCAGACACTTTGTGTTAATTTTCATTTTCCCGAGTGAGTGAATAAAACTCGATGGTCACGGGAATTCGTTGACGAACGAATCGGTGGGTCGAGGGGTCGAGAGGGTCCGTGGAACAAGTGAACAGAGTCGTACCGCTATGCGGTCGTGTAGTTTTCTACTAATGTCTACGTCGAACGAATCGTTACGATTAATTTATTTTCGATTTCGAATGAGTATGAAAATTCTTAACGACTAATAATTATACATATATATTTCTATATATAGAAAAAAAACCATTTTTTTCCCAACGGCCGTTACAATAAACTACGAACGCGGCGATAATAATTCGTCGTCGTATAACCCGTCGCGTAACACGAACGCACGGTAACGGCAGTGTTCGGACCGGGAACGTTTAAGTTTTGAAAAACAACCGATCGGAATATTATTTACCCTAATGGATGTACACTTTGCGATGCGTCTGGAACGACGCCGGCAATTGCGGGATGTTGTTTTCTCTCTTCCGGTTCAAAAGTTCCCTATTCGACTGAACAATCTTAAACATTACATATATCATTTTTATAAGTAAGCGTAATTTTATGGTAATACAACAAATCAGCTGTCGACAATGTTTCCGATATAAAACATAAACAACCAATTTACAATGATTACAATCGTTGTTGTATAATACGTAATATTATTACGACGATGGGTACTATAATACACTCGATAAATAATAATGTTCATATAATAATAATAATAATAATAATAATAATAATAATATAAGGGTAATGCAATAATGATAATAATAATAGTAATTAATGTATCGTATGTATAATAATAACTATAGTATTACTATATGTAATTAATATAAATTATTGTTTAACCGTGTAAATGAATCATGTAAATTAAACAATGTTGGCTTAACCGCATTCGTATAAACTACACTAAATGCGAAACGCCGTGTGAGTATCGGACAGTTCAGGCAAAATATAATTAACAATAATAAAAAACCGTCGTACTTTGGAAGTTTGGTGATCTTTTCTTTTCCTTTTTTAATGTAAACACGAACGAAAAGATCTGAAGTCGTAAGGTCGACTATAATTTATTTATTTTTTGTAACAAAACGTCTACGCACTGCGAATTATATTACGGCGAATTGTACTCTTAAAACAAATATAAATAAATAAATAAAAAGTCGAAGAAACGTACGCGATTTTTGAAATTCGATTAAAACCGTATGATTGGAAAGAAGAGAGAAAAAAGAACAAACTCCAAACGCAAACAAAAAAGCTAAACGATTAATGAATAATGACGATTTTTATTCTTTTTTGATTTAGAACCGATTTTGAATTTCCGCCTCCCTTCCGACGGAAACGAATATAAATACGACCTATGTATAACGATCGGAGCAAAAAGTAAATCAACGAAAATAATATACACACCGAATAAATATAATACAATGTTTGCGTATTCGATAGTGTATTTAACGTAGTTCTGACGGTTCGAAAATCATATTTTGCCTTAAAATTGTTATTACGTGGATGTGGAATCGTTGTATAGGATACGATAATATTACAAACTGAGCACTAATGTTTTTCGTCACTAAACTGTTGAAACTATACGTACGGATATTTTCTCACACGGACCGAATTGAACGACTGGATTTGTTTTTTCTTTACTCATTCTATTTTATTTTTATTTTATTGGAGGGAAATTTGATTCTACACCATTAATTATTAATATTGTGGACTACAGTGGTTGCGGTTAATAATAATCGTCTTCGATACCAGTTTTTTTTTTTTGTAATTTTTTTTTTTTTTTTAAAAAGCGATCATTTTGATAACCCAGTAGAAAACGACGGAGTAGAATATGGTGGAGCAGGTGTTGCTGGCAGCGTTTGGATCTGAAATCATAAAAAGTGGAAAAAACACGTTAGTCTCGCTAATACTTATAAGGTATAAAACATGATTAATACACGGTATGTTTTAATTTTTTTATTCTCGTTCCATTTCAATTTAATCGGTACGATAACAACGACAATAATAATAATAATTATAATAATAGAATGTAAAATCAACGCCGGCGGCGACGAGGCTCGTGGAAATATATATGGCTTATTTATAGCGCGAAACGTATTTGCCCGGACCGCGAGAGAAGTCGACTAGATTGTATCGAAGTTTAAATTGGCGTTTGAAAACTTTTTGTTTGTCTTTTATCACCCCGGAAGACTGAACGGAGTTGATAATAGTTTAGCGCTTTTGAATTATCAAAATCAACAATTATTATTATTATTATTATTATTATTATCATTATATTATCGTTATAATATTATGCTCGCACGAATTTTTGTGTCTACCGAGGTGGATTAATAATAATAATAATGATAATATTTACAACGCTACTACGATACGTATAAATATGACGTGACGTACGGTCGATCGTTAAAATGGCATTACGATAAAATTTGTGGAAACGAAATTCCAACGAAGCCGCAGTAATTTTAATGGGAATCGAATGATATCGCGTAGGTACGTATTATTGTATTCCGGCCGAGTCTTTGATTAAACACGAATTTTCTAATGCAACATAAAACCGAGAACGACTTGAAAAATAGTGACAATAATATTACGGACGGAACATCATAACTCGATACAGTGCAGTGCGCGCTATAAATACAGTGTGGTAATTAAAAAACTACAACAGTCTGTGCAAATAAACTCCATTGCTCTCCGCCGTATGATAATTACAATAATTGAGTGCATACACAGATGTGCACTCACAATTCGATTATGTCTCTCTGTCCTTTTAACGCGAAGCGTAGTGTCGTCGTGACGAGTAATATAATTCAGGCTTTTAATTGAAAAACTGGCCGTCCACGGTATTATGTTAAGATCTATAGTTCGTTGAAAAAGTATCAAGTGTCATCAATGAGTATGTAGAGTGGCATTTTTACCGGTTCCGCTTGAATTCATATATAACTCCATAATTTCGATGAAAAAATATACGTCATAGTATTTTCTATCCTTAATGTTTTAAATTAGTTAATAATAAATTGTTAATAAATGAAAGTCGATAAAAATGAAAATTGTTGACCTTTACTACCGGAAATCACTCTTGAAGTTTCAAATAAAAAAAATAAATACACACACATCATAGTAAAACGAAAATACTAGTATTTCTCACTTCACCCAGAACGTAAAAATAGAATACGATTTATTAATACGTTGAAATAAACATTAAAATTATTATACTTTGTAATAATAATAATAATATTGGTACTATAGAATATAGTCACGGAAAAAACAAGTACGCATTGTGTATAGCAGTAACTCTCAAACTATATTCCACAAACCTTAGGACTTTGTGAGAATAATCTAGTGGCTCCGCGGAAACATCCGAATCAAATAATATAATATAGTTTTGGTACTGTCAAGGATGTTTTTTTTCAAATCAACGATGAGTACATTGTTCGAAATTGAATACTTATTTTTATGTGTCGTTACAAGAAATGCTAGTTTATTGTTCATATAAACATTAGCTACTGGTTTTCAGGGCTTCGTGGATTTTCCGTAATGACTCGAGAGCTCCGCGATCAAAACATTTCGCAAACCGCCGGAGTTCAAGTAAAAACGCGAATTTTTCGTTTTTCCTAATTTTTCCTAATTGTTTTTTTTTTATTTTCTAGAGATTTCATCGAGCCGATGTACCGTGTCGTACAAATCCTCCGTCGTGGCGGCGGCGACCGATACAACAATCTTTGTGGACGATTTCGAAAATCGAATGCCGCAGCGGTGTCTTGTAGGCAGGTGCAGGCGTATACGCGCATACCGCGATTCAGACGGCATAAACTTTGCGAGACAATCTAATAATGGCGGGCTGCCAGTCGGATACTCCGGTTAACTGACCGTAAACCGATATATTATTTCTCGCGGAAAATACTACGGCCGATAACCGCGGAACAATCACGCCGCCAGAACGCGAGCAAAACGAAATAACAACGGCGTTCGTTATACCGTTTTGAATTGTTTTTGCATCGGATAAGCGACTACTTACGCGCGTTATCGAGTACGTGGGCGCGGCGCAGTCGCTCCGTCGACGACGTATATCGCAATAATAATAAAATCATTATTATAACGAAGAGCTCGACACAACCGCGCTCGTCGAGACGCGGTCGGATTTTTGGCAATAGTCGCTATCACGCGGACGCAATACGATAATAATGTAGCAGCTCTTTCGTTTCACGCGTTATGTTTTATACCATTCGGCGATATTAACGCTTGAAAACGTTATGCGAACACACGACACGTGGACTGCGTTATCTGACTCGTAGTGCGAATCGCGCGTCAAACGCGTGGCATTCAAACGCGGGCCTCGAGTCGATTTCCAAACCATCGATCACAATTTCAATCGAGAATTCTCAAGAACTTAAAATCCGAGCGTATGAGAATCGGTCTACTGTTTCAGATCAACACCTTTAAAGTCGTCATGATGATTGCCACAACTCCGATCGTTCCAGATTCATTATTTCCGGAAAAAAGCAATCGGTGAGTTTTTTTTTAGTTGTTTAAAAAAAAAATTATTTTCTTTTAATTTTTATAAATAAATATTATTATAAATAATTAAAACGTATTTTAAATTCAATTTTTATTCATGAATTAGTCGCGCGCCAATGACAAATTTTACTTGCTAACGTAATCACAACGACCGGCGGCGGCTCTCTCGACGTACGCGGCGGAGAAACCGGTCGGGCCGGCGGCAACGGCACGTGCCGCCGGCGAGCGAGACGGGCGGAACGACGGTTACTCTGTCGCGAGCCTTTATAACGAACGGATATCGGATTTTATATCGTATTATATTCATATAGTGTAGTGTAAGATTAAAATGAGTTGTCAACGTAACTTTACGCCTACATTTTATTTCTCACCTCAAAGGACCAGGATACTTCATGGCCTGATATTTGCAAAAAAGTTGTACTCACCCAGCTGGGCCGTGGAGCGAGCTCGTGAACTCGGAGAATTCAACGAATGACTCGTAAGGAATAAAGGAACACACGGACACAAACGCAGTCTCGGCGTGTGGTATACGGTATGTACTCTATTATTAGATATTTTTTTTCAATAGATAGCATTGTTTATATCAAAGTGTTTGGCTGTACGTATTTACGGTTTACCTCATATTGAACGATGAGAAACACGCGAAACTCGTATAATTTTTAGCTACAATAATTTAAATAAATGTAAAATTCAATCTAAAAATCCGTTTTTAAACCCCGAACAATATAAAATGTTTACGTTGATTCTAAAAACGTTATAAAATCTGAGCCACTCTTTACAATAATTAATTTGTTATTGTCGTATATCATTATTATTTAGCCTTTATTCTATGAAATACACGACGACTATTCGCAGATTATACTAAACGTCTGTTTAATTTACATAAATAAACGAATTATTACGACGAATCAATATTACAGTACATAAAATATCAACGGAATAATAGTATCAACACTCTATTGAAAATTTCCATCGCGCGCTCGATTTTCGTTAGCCAACTGAAATATGTTTTACTCCCCTCGGAATTTAAACTATCGATATCATACAATATCATGATCAACTGTACGATCTGACGTCGTTGCGTAACGAATATTTCTAATTTTCGAAATACATTATGCACGAGTCATTTTAACATATTATATCCGAATCCGACTTGCATTATCAAGCGTGCGTTTTAACCGAAAAGAATATCGTCAATCGTCGAGTAAAATATGTGCATTATATATACGGCTGACACGATTTAAGAGACTTTTTTTTAATTTAAATTATAAAGAAAAAAAAAGTAAACCAGTACCCTAGAGTGTTCGTCGAACGAACGAACAGAATAATACAATATGTTATGAAGAAAATCGGAACGAGCTAATCGACTTTTATTCCATTTTATATATATAATTCCGGGACGAATGCGATGCAAATCGAAACAAATTTTGTACATTTGCATTCATTACGCGTCGTTATAATAGTAACTCGAGAATTTAATTCATCATCGAGACATTTTTACAGTGTTTTTTTTATTTCTTTGCCAACCGATTCGCGAGGACATAACGTGATTACGAAACCGGCTAAAAATATTCAAATCACGTCAAGTTCCAGACTATATAGATAAAATATGAGACTAAATAAACGTAGTAATGTTATTCGGAATTAAAAAAGTAATAAAGAAAAACTAGAATTTTGCACAATTTATAATTAGGTCGTCGGGCGCAATAATACGATATTAAAATACGAGACATTCCGATTGCAACGGTATATATTATATTTTATGTATACAGTCATTCCGCGTAATAATTTGTTTTGCGCCGGTACACTGCACTCTTTTTTAAATAACGCGACCAGAATTGAATGGAGAGAAAAAATAAAAATCTAAAATTACATTCAACTATAAAGGTTCGTCAAAAAGAACGATGAAAGAAAAAAAACGAGGAAAAAAGGTTATTACTTAGTAATAAACAGGACATAGAATAATACCGAGAATCACCCAACCCCAACACGCCATCGGCGGCAAAAGTGGTTATTTTTTTCACGGCGTGTTCGGTTTTAATGATGAGCGTCGGTGCGAGCGGACGTCAGTATTAGCGAGAGTTTACGAGTAAAAAGCTCGTGTCGGATTACGCACGCCCGATATCGCGATAGGTATGCGATAGTGCAATTATTTCAACACAGTAAAATGACGAAATGCGTATAAGTTTCAGAGGTAATTCGTTTTTATTATTATTGCGAACTTTCCACGTCCAATCGATGTTCGTAACAATACGTCCATCACGTGATTGGATTCTTAACGACAGTTCGACTTGGATGTTTAACGTTCGCAAAACAACCTAAATCAATCGGTCGAACTTAAAAAAATAAATATATAGAAATGAATCCCCATTTACCAGGTATCAAAAAAGCGCAATAAGGTGACTCAGACAGACTTTTACGGATCGAAATCGAAATAACTAATGGCAAATCTGGGGAGACAAAGGTAACCGTGAACACGAACGCTTCTGACTTCAGATTCATTCTGTACACACGTAGACGTCACGATTATTTTGTATTATGTTTAGTTGTACACACACGCGTGGTATGTACACTCGCGATCGTCAGTCTTACGAGCGAGTGGTGAAAGGAAAATGTAAATATTTATACCGATATAATATTGAACGCACGAAAATAGAGGAATCCGGCCGTTATAATAATTGTGACGTGATGTATTCAAAGGGGAGAGGGGGAGCGTTTCCTCCGAGAATTTTTTTACGTTGTTATTACGTGTTTGGATTTTTTTGATTTTTCTCACAATTAATATTAAAGATTTGGCCATTTCAATTGTCGACGAATTATCAAAAATCATAGTGTAACTCTGCTGTACTTATGCAAATTATATATTTAAAAATATTTTAGTACGTTATATTTGCGTACGTATAGCCTCATATATGTCAGAGAAAAAAACAAAATTGAGCCCCACAACATACGGTTGAAAGAAGTGCAACGAAGTTTTCTACTGATCGGGATACTAAGCTCAGAATAAAAAACTTAAATGCGTCAACAATAATTTGTGAGTATATACAATTGATAAACAATAATAAATAAAATAACAATTTTGAAAAATAAATTTATCGTAATATTTGGATTCTTTGTGACACGTTTCATCAAAATTGTTTTCACCACTCGACCGGCGAGCACTCCATAAAATCGGCCACCGATCGAATGATAAATAACTTTAAACATATACCTATCGTTTACGTCGATATCGTGTCTACTGTGTCTAATATAGTTTGTATTCTTGAATGTAATCCAATTTCTATTTTCCATTGAAAATCGAACGTTTCGAGACGATCAGGGTCCATTTGCGCAGCCACCCTAAAACTTTGCTGGTCGAAGTCCGTTTTGTTCGTCGTCGACGGCCGTTCGCAGCACGATGACGTAATTATTGATATCACGAGTGAATTATATACCTATAATTTGTGCGCCTTTGAACGCCACGCTGGAGCACGAAACGTTCTCTTCGTGTAATCGAATACTGCCGAGAACGCCTCGTCGTACGACACGCGTTCATAAATTGATAAACGTCATGCGAAAACTTTTCGCGTTGATAATAGTCGGTATTAGGAACACCGTGCACGTAACAACGTCGAAGTGTACACACGATGTAATTTTTACCGGAGCGAACGGGGTTTTCGTTGTGCTCTTTTCTCCGCCCGTTTCGACTGCATTATTGCGGACAGGTCGCGTCACGATTCTTCAGGAACGAAATGGAAATAATTCGATTCTCCAACGTTTCTAAATTCGTTGTAGGTGGTACCCAATACTGAGCGTACGCGTGGCCGCGTATTTCCTAAGGGCGGCGAGTATAATAACGTGCACGAAATATCGTCCGCTGCAAAACCCCTCGCGAAATATGCATCACGACAATTTTCGTGTACGTACTTTTAAACGATGTAAATTGTTAAAAGCAAATCGTAAGAACGAAACACGAGCTAAATTTCCCAAAACATTACAAAACTGCGAACGAATGTTAAGTCAAAAAAATAATATATATAATAATCAAATTTAATATATATTATCTGTAATATTTCCTCGACAAACTATTCGGGTTCAAAAATTATAATGTTGAGTGTACCGACTCTACGAATAAACGGTAGTAGAAACGCGATAAGCACTGTTCGAGCTGCTGCGGTCATTACAGATGTTGGAAAACGCGCACACACATATAGATAGATTGTATTTTTGCAAAAAGTGTTAGATACGAGTGGCTATCAAATAAAAATCGCTCCGGTTGATTAGA
The DNA here is from genome assembly GCA_948098885.1 of Drepanosiphum platanoidis. Classification (NCBI taxonomy): domain Eukaryota; kingdom Metazoa; phylum Arthropoda; class Insecta; order Hemiptera; family Aphididae; genus Drepanosiphum; species Drepanosiphum platanoidis. Next base: position 266,155 of record OX402533.1, read on the forward strand.
GAGCGACCATAATAATAAATAACTACACTAGACACGCAGGTATAAATATGCAAACAATAATATTTCATCGTTTTTGTCTCTCGTTGTTCGAAAAACAAGACTTACGACTGTTTTGAAAACGGGCACGCGGCCGCGGCACGCTCGTCTTCAAAAAACTTATATCCGACCTCACTTCCACGTGTGTCTCTGATCACGCCCGTTACCGGTCGTTTCGCTATCGTTGGACCCGGACGAAAATTATTACCGTTTTCGCGGCAAGCACGTGCGCGGTTAGAGTATACGGCGACGCGACTCGCCTACCACGTAGCTGATACGTCCTTGCCGGACGTGCGGTGTACGTAGAAAAAGCGACGAATTTCGATAAATCATAACAGAAAAAAAGCCATAGTTTCGCAAGTGGGACGTGTACAATATGGCGAGAGACGAATATCTCTACTGAAAAATAGCTAGTGCGACGTGTGGTCACACAGTGCGTTTCGCCGTCATTCAAGTATTGTTTCACAGAACTCGTAAACATCCGAAATTATAGTAATAATATATTGTCACGTAAATTACAACTTATGGTTTTGGCCAACAACGATCGAATCGATAAAACACTACGGTACACATGGCTACATCGATTAGATAGGCACGTTAAGTTAGGTCACACCAAATTTAATTGGTTTTTCAATTCGTCTTGTGAAATGATGTCGGAGCGTTCGCCGCGGTTTCTGAAAAAGATATTTTCCGTCGTCGACCGGTAAACTAAGGTAAACTCTGTCGATTTCGTTTTGCGGTTACGATACCGTGATGATCGTTACCCGTCGATGTTTTTTAAATGATCAAGCTGGCGCGGAGGTATGCGCCGAGGCGAGGAGCGAATCCACTCGGGAAAATTCGGAAAACGACCTCATTAAAGTGTGATATTAGGAGCACGGTGTTCGATTTCCAATCTGTATAAACGCGTTGCGCAAAACTTTTTGAATATTTTACCGCCCCGCAAAGCGTATTCCGACACAGAAAAAAAGAAAAAGAAAACGAAAACAAGAGAAGGTAATAAATAATAACAAAAGTAATATTATTGATCGCAAACGCCGCAGCAGCGATCCGAAAATGTCTTTAACCTTACACACGGATAATAATGTCATAATTCAACGCGAGTAAGAGGCCGGATTTATTACAATTCTACACGTGTAAGTAGGACTGTGAATTTAATGCAATTAAAATCACTTAAAATATAGTATTAAATGTACTTAAAATTGTTTTAAAATTCACTGAAAATAAAGATTTTAATAATCCAAGAAAATCTTATCTTACTTATAAGAAAAATTCATATTACAATGGCTGTGATGATATTTATTTTACATAAATAATGATAATTCAATTTGTTTGACTTTAAAATATTTTTACAAAATAAATTAGATGCATAAACATTGTATTTTATACGATTTTTGTAAGAATAAAAAAATGTGTATTAAGTTGTTAATTGATAAAAATTCATAAAAATTACTATTAAATGAACTAATAAAAGGAAAAAAACTACCTAAAAATTAAAAATGCTAAAAAAACGCAAAATAAAAGTTTCAAAATTGAATTTGTTGTTGATTATGAGAGAGAAAAAACTAAGTTTTCTAAAAAATAACCATGCTTTAATCATAATTCATAAGTATTACTAGAGCAAGAGACGCTCTAAAATGCGTAATATAATATAATCTGAAAAAGCTCTTACAAAAAAAAAAAAAAATGTATTACAACAATAAAACGTTATCATCGTTATAAAAAAATAGATGGGCACGGCAACATTAGTATTGGAGAATTAAAAAGTAAAAATAAATTCCTTTAAATAAAGGTACCAACCTATTTCCAGATTTTCGGAATAGCGTGTTTGGTTAAGGCTCGAGTATGTGCTGTACGAGCTAAAACGCATGTACTCATGTCGTATGCACACTTGAAAACGTTAACAAAATAGACGGATAAATAATTAAACTGTGTGCCGCTCCGAGTAACTTAAATGCTTCTCCACGGGAGTTTATGCACTATCCCGTGTGATATAAGTGCACCGTGACACTTTTTTTGTTGCCGTCCGCCCCACGCGTTTTGCCTGTGTTTAAACAAAAGCGACTCTAATTCGATCAATATAAGTTATAAAACGACACGCATTGAATTACATTCGCATCTACACACGCGGTACAATCGATGAAACGCCTGTTTTGGACCCCATTTTACACTTGCAGTCCTACGAGTAATGAAAACAATTAAAAAAAAGAAAGTAAAACCGATAACAATTTTCACCCTTTTCGTGTTTCGTATATCGATTGACGATGTAGATACACGATAATATTTATGAGGTTTTCATTTCGAGTTCACGGTCGTAACGGCGACATATTTAAGTATAAATCCTCCGAAATGGTATGATATTAAAACGAAAGAAAAATCTATTTAACTTTCTATTCCGTTTTTCATTGATCGTTTGTTTTCACTTTTGGTCTGTATAACGATTAATGACGTCGTCAACGCTTCACGCGTTTTCACAAGTTCTGATTTTAATATTATATTTGTTCAGTGAAAACATCATAGGCGCGGCAATTATATTATATCCAAACGTTTGACACGAATAATAAAATACGTTAATAAAACGATCGGCAAATAGCCATAAAACCGATTGATTATTCGAAGAGATTTTCAAAAAGTCACGTAAACGTCAATCATTTTTTTCCGATTTCATAGATTCGTGTAGTACGAGGCCACAATCCACCCGACGTGCTTTCAGCTGATATCGATATCGGTCCTTGACGATTTGAGAATAATAACTATTTTTGAATCGATTTTATATAGATAATAGATAGATAGATAATTTATATAGATTTAATGAGCGACAATAAGGATTACCAGCTAGCCGCTAGATATTGTTTATTGAACGTATCCGCTGAACCGTTTCACGAAAAGTAATTTACAATAAATATTAATACGATACATTTTGTATTGTAGACGTTCCGAACGGAAATATTAAGTATGGGAAAAACTATCGAATGTTTTCGTCAAATATTATCGTAAATATAAGTATTTTATGTACAGTCCTGTGATTTGTATTTACAATTTAGTAATAGCCAATATCTATGATACGATCGATATGATGAAACTTTAAACAATTTTGGTGTAAATTATTTTTTTTTCATTATTTTGCGTTAAGGTAAGTACACATTTGCGTCACGACTGTTATGAGTACCTAAAAAACCATTTCGAGATTTTTTTTTTTTTTAAAAGAATTATGAAATCACATTTATAACGATTACGGCGAGACATTGGAATTTTTTTCCCGTCCATTTCTATGGAAACTTTTGGCGTGTGAAACATAATTTTTCGAATGAATACAAATTTTCAAAGTTTGTTTAATCCGAACAAAACGTCATTTTAATGAAAAAATACTAACCCCTATTATTATTATATGTGTGCCCGTGGATAATTACTGACTTGTAGCTCTTTAAAGGTTTCGGGTGAAATATGACCACACAACTAAATATTTCATGAGACTCTATACACCGAGTGTTTGTTGAAATAACAAACGAAGTACGGTAAAAATAGTTTTCAGCGCGATTAATAACAATTATGTTACGTTACGTCTAGAGGAAATAAGTTTCGTCAACTTTCTAGTAATTATGCACATTATATTTTCATACGTTTATAAAATAAATCGAGTACAATGTGAACGCATTATGGTTTTCATTTGGTAATAATTATTTTGTTTACTAACTATTTCGTTTTTTTTTTCTTTCGTTTACCCATTCATATTATAGCTGTGCGTATGTGACGCTTTCTCTCGTCAAACTCTGTGTAACGTTTAACACACCTCAAACTTCACGGAAAATTCATGTTTTTTCTCAAACATTACCGTACTGCTCACCGTTGGTGTTTGCGATCCTTTATCGCGTCCGCGCCCGGTTATCCCGGACGTTTGCATGTCGAAAAAAGCGTTCCGGTTTCGAAATTTCTTCGGTTTCTCGATTTTTTACCGTGTGTATATATATAATATAACTATAATATCATGCCGAGTAATTTACATTCAAATGTCAGCGGCGCGGTGTATTCGCGTACTACATTGTTAAATAAAAAACGACTAATATTCATTGCAACAAGTAGTGGTAGCGGAGCCGTGACACTTCCAAGTCGTACAGCGTTGGTTTTAATTTACACTTGCATCGCGGTTCGTTACGGGCTTTTAGTTCTACAAGTTTGTGCATAGTGAAAATCCCTGTCCCTTGGCCGTAAAAGTAAACCGAACCGACACTGACGCTTATCGGCGTACGATTAACCGAAAGACAAGCTTTTCTTACGTCGAAACGTTTCGATTCGGACTTTGGCGAAACGTAGACAAGTGCAATAAATACACAAGTGGTCCTTTGAAAAGTCCGCGTCGCGCTCGTATAAATATCGAATAGTTTCGCTGAATCTTCATCCTTCGCCACTCCAATAACAATGCCTAATATGCGCGCGCCGTTTTTGACTGCTACGTGTGCACTATCGTGTTGCAGTCGCGAAATTGCAGTCGTCGCGTTTGCAGCAGTTCAGCATCTGTGTCGAGTAAGATGAAAAATAATAAAAAAATACCGATGACGCCGAGCTCGACGTTTTGAGCGGGATATTCGGCGTCGTTTTCCAGCCGAAACGCGGTGCGCCCGTCGTCGTCGTCGTCGCGTATTATTGTTGTGCGACGTAATCTGCGGAACAGCAGTCGTTGGCGCCATCGATACGACTCCGGTCCCCCTCCTAGATCTCATGCATTATTTATGCGCGCCTCGTCGATATTTTATATATTATTCACCGCCACCGGGTGATCGCGATTAAAAAAAAAAAAAGAGAGAGAGAGAGAGTGAAAAAGGAGAGAGAAAAAAACGACAAAGGCCTACGAGAAAAACGGAAGTACCGCCGTCACGTGACGAGATCGATTCGTCGATGGCGATGGCGATGGCGATGCCGATGATGATGATGATGATAACCCGGGCGTTTCGGTCGGTCGGCGGAAGGAGAGTACAACAACACATCTACCACACGCGCGCGCGAATAAAACTCGTGGCATACGATATCAAATATATTATACGAACCGACGTTCGAGAACTTTTTTGACGTTTCGATTTATGTTCGCAGCATATTATTATTACACGCGCGAGTCAAACGATTACTATACGTAATCGGTCATTATAAATCGATATTTTTCACAGACCGACGCGACCGGTGGCAATCACGGGAACGGATGTTAGACGATCGTCAAAAAAGACAGTTGAAAAAATTAATTGACCGGTTGAAAACGACTCGCCATTACAACTGTTCATCAATTTGGTCGCGTTTGAGTACCTAAGGAATTCAATTAGAATAATTTCGTCTATACAATATTCAGTTAAACGAAATGTTCATATCGATTATAATATTTTAAATTTGGAACTAAGAATTATCTGAATCGCGTTTACTTGATTAAAATCTGTACTCGTCTTTGAGCGAGAGAGTGATAGTTACGCACCGTGTTATTTTGCAGCCAGAATTTGATGACAGGAAATTTTTCTTACGCGGTTTTAATCAATCCCTAAAATATTCCTGATCAAATGAAATTGATACGTACGCCCTAAACGGAATTCGATTTGCTAGTAAATTCAACGAAACAACCCGGAATCGACGACGTTCTGCGTGTGATTTCCAGAAAAAAATAACTATACAATAACTATTATTTCTTATTCGCAAACACACCTCACGAGTCAGTAAAAAACTTATTTACACGCGTTTTTTGTATACGTCATCGTTTCCGTCTGAACGTCGTAACGAGTCGTTTACGTTTTATGATTCGCCATTAATTCTTTTGTCGATCGTTTTATCCCGTATTCGTGGCGTTTCGAACGATTTTTTTCTTTTTCTTTTCTCACGTAACGTCTCGGGCGTCTCGGAAATATATATAAACCGACAAAGAACACTATATATTATAATTATAACGGTGGCGGTGTCGAGTCCAGAACAATTTGAGTCGTACGAAGTAACGCGCTACTTGTTACCAACGCCAACCTAGCTGGCGTAAAATTTGTAAAAGAGATGGTAATTAATGGCTTATAAAAAATAAAATAAACACCAAAAAACACAGATCCGACGAAAAAAAATGATATACACATCGGCGAAAAGAAACGCCGCCACCATGTTCTGTAATAATAATAATTCACGACCTGGTGTAACGTCAGCGGAGAGGTTTCCTCGCAACGTTTTTCATTATTATAATATTATAAATGCGCTGCTCCTTATTTTTTCCCTCGTGCCGACGACGATTTCAGCTGAATTCGGGATGATAACAACAAACGCGGTTTCGTCGTGAATGCGATCGGACACGATATTGTAATCGCGTCGCTGTTACATTAATACGTTTTTAACGTCACGTCCGGCCGGATACGTAGAGACGATTTTTAATCGCGAGGATTCAAAATCACATCTGTGCACGACTGTCCGTTTATTACGTGCGGTTAGTTAGTTAAGGTGTTTCGGTGTTTTCACAATACGTTCGTCTTATACCGTCGCCGTCGAAAGGACGCCACGCGCGCGAAACATTTTTGGCCCTGTTTACCGCTCGTTTCGATCCGTCGAGTCGCAGTGATATAATAATCGTATATTATTATTATTATTATTATTGTATAAAAAAACGTGTTGTACGCAGTGGAGGCGATATTTTTTCACACCGGCTGTTTTTCGTAATACTTTCGAACGTAAAAAAGGACCGTATGAGCAGGTGAGGAAAGGAAAAAGCACAAAAAAAAAAAAAAAAACAATAAAATTCCCGATTCCGATACGTATATATATATAATGCTATATAACATGGGCAACAATAACAATACGGGTCGCGCACTGCCTATTGTTCGCCGTCTCGCCCGGTCGTCACCGTCATTGTTGAAATCGTATTTCAAAAGATCGGGGGTACGGCCGGGGGAACGGGGGGAGATCGAAAGCTTAAACATTAAATTTTAAATACCGTCGCGCCGCCGTCTTTACGCTGCAGTGTTAAAAGGGTATCTACGGAGGAACGACCGCAAGAATGACCTAGAAAATCGTTCGATTCTCTCGCGGACGTTTTATAACGTTTTGTTTTTCCGACCGGGTAAATATAATATCGTGCGATACGCGCGTGTGCCGCGGCGTGTTTTTTTACCATTTTAATTAATCGACCGTCGCCGCCGGAACGTATTTTTTTTTATTATTGTTATTCATCGACGCGTCGTTGTTTAGCCGGACAATATAATCTCGAAAAATGTCAAAACCGCCGCGTTTACCCTGCGCCGTAATAATATAGTTTTAAAGTTCATTATGTAACGTTGCTTTCGCGTGGGACACACGCCGCGCGCCGAGGCCCTTATATTCTCGTGGCTTTGTTATCGTAATTATGAGGTTATTTCTTCATAAATATATCGTCTCTAAAACGTACTATAAATCACATCAATCCGTAACGGCTAGAATATACGAGCACTGTAATATGGCCGATGATGTAACCGATATAGATCCGTTCGAAAAAGTGAATTCGCCCGAGACATTCGGGAGGACGAAAACGAAACCGGAAGAGACGTTTATTATTTATTTGTTTCTTTTTCCCCAAAAGAGATCTAGGGACGATTGAACGCCAGTATGGTGGGAATGGAAAGTCAAGGAGCTGCGCGTGCACCCCTGACGACTCGCACACGAGCGGTTTGATGGGAAAGTAATAAAAGTCGCGTTTGAAAACGAATTATAATAATGAACTGGGTGACTGCCGTGTCTGTCCCCGTTGGTCTTTTTTCCGAAATTATATTTCTGAAATACAATTATTCTTAAACTATTACATTCCAGTCATTTCCGTCGTCGTGTTTCATGATATCCAGAGTTATTTAATTTAAGGAAAATCATTTTTTTTTCAATCGTATTTTACATTAAATAATTATACATTTTTTAGTAATTAATTTGTAAGCATTGGCTAACCATTGGATTTCTAAAAAAAATAACTAATTTTCATTAAATAAACAAATACTCCAGGCAAGATCTATTTATTTTTATTTTTATTATTTATATATTTAATAGTTTTTAATAAATTATTTTATATATTTTAATAACACTTTGTTATGATTATTTCATTCTTTTAAAATTCATGCAAAATAACACAAAAAAATAAAAATAAAAATACTTTGAGCGCGAGTAGTCCAGAAATTTAAAAAACGTGGCTTCCAACAGTTAATTCGTACATTTATACTAGTGCTTTCAAAGTTAGCGGAACAAGGTCGGGTTGTAGTTTTCTAAAAAAAAGACAGAAACATTAAGACTATATACGCGTGCACCTTGCTGTCGCCGTCATTTTTCCAAGAAGCCGTTTACAAATAACACACAAAAATTGGCTCGGAGGAGTATTTAAATGTAGTTGGTTCGGAGAGAAAGATGTGTGTAGAGAGGGAGAAAAATTAAAAAAAAAAAAACAAAAAGGAATTCGAGTATTATAATTATTACGCGCGCGATATTAATCACACGCGTCTTTACCACCGTTATTTCGTCTGAGTAAATAAACACAAAAACAATAGTATAATCGTAGGAAAAATGGGATAAAAAACCATGCGTATATATATTTTCGTTTACGCGTCGGTGAAAATTAGTGAGTTATTTTTTTCAAACCGTATTATATTATTATTACTATTATTGTAACGTCATATTCACCGCGTTTAAATCGAAAAACACGTTCTCGACGGTCGTCGCGCGAAATTCGCCATCGTTATATTATTATTATTTTTTGCCCTCTAGTCAAAGTAGTTTCAAAACGCGTGAACTGGAAACCTTTGTTGCTTTTGTTTCAAAGTTGACAAGCTCCGTCACACCCTGCTGTATCGTTTCAATATACAATACACCTACTATTTGTTTGTACCGCTAAAATTTAATTTCGCAGTTAAAGTCGCCGGCGTTATTGTTAAAAATTAAAAAAGAAAAAAAAACCGTTTCACCGTGTAAACCTCGTTACGGTGCAGTTTATAACGACGTTTGAAACAATTTCTATATACAATCGTTACTTGGCTCAGCAGCGAACTGTCGGCGATTTTCACAAAGAGCTGCACTGCAGCGGATAGAAAACACGCGGACATAATGTACTCAAACATTATAATTAATTCAACGAACGTGCGTATCACATGGATGTGTATAAATCATTCTAATAACATTCGATGTGTCGAACGTGTTGCAACGCGCGCGCATCGAGTTCATCGAGTTTATTGGCTTTGTCGACAAAGAGTTCGTCCGGAAACGCAAGTAAATCGTACTAGCGTTTTTCCGAACGGTTATAAAGAGTTAAAATAAAATAGTGACCGTCGAATTCTCAAAGTTCGTCTAATGTAACGGGTTCTTAACGAGATTAGACGTGATTTGATAACTGATGAATTTCTCGCGAGATGTAATAAATTACACATCGCGATGATATTTATGGAATAAAAAACTGATTGGATCTAAAACTCGCAGAGTAATATTATAAATTTCGGTACGCATACCGTAGTAAAAGAAACGTCCGTGTTTTTAAGTCACTCCACCTTAAGGTATTGATTCGGTGAAAAGTTTTTAGACGTTTAGAAAACGGGACGTTTTGCTGACATCGCTCATCATTCTAGTTTAATTTTATTCTATTTCTGTGCACTAAATCGAACCTATAACTCCTCCGTCGATTTCTATTCGTTCCAATATATTTTTACTTATTTCTTATTATTATTGTTATGACAACCGGACGTAACAAATTCAACGCGTTGCCATCGTAGATTTATAATTAAATATTTTACAGACATTTATACGACTCGAAACGACGACGACTAACATTCGAAAATTCCATAAATTATTTTGAATTATTCAAAACATAATATATTAAAAAGGATAAGAAAAAACCCAGTCGTAATACAAAACGTTCGTAATAAGAGGGTTACTTTCAAAATAAAAATCCATTACGGTTTAATTAAACTGAAAATTACTAATTTGTAATGATAACGTTATTATAACGTACAGATGTCGATTCTCTTAAAAAAAATTACGTCGAAAGAAATAATTTATTAATTATAAAATATTGGCACGAATCTTCGGACAAACGTATCAGATAAAATTATTATTATATACATATTTTTTTTTTTTTATTCTCGAGTATAATTTAATTTTTTTGCTAAAAGTAATTTGTTTGATCAAAAGCAAGTATAATTATCATATTAAACGAAAAATGAAAACAATTGCGCGAAAAAGGAAAAAAAAACGGACGAGTTACAGTTTATTAATGTGAAAGGATGAATAAATTAAAATACTATCGTTCTTATAAATAGGTAGTCTTCGGAAAAAAACCAACGGACTTTTCGGATAGAATTTAAAAATATATACGATTGTTTTTAATTTTAATCTATGTAATATTTTATATTATATAACGTCAAAAAAAAACGACCTGAACTGGCGATCAACGAAAAAGGAACGTGCATGCCTGTTTTTATCGCAGGATCGTTGGCGTCAACCGTACAACCGTGGATTCCGTCAAAAGTGGATTTATAACGACAAATTAATTAAATTTTTTAACGTCCTCGAAACAAACGAAATCAATATAATAGGTCAAACTCGACGAAAAAGACTACGGCGTACGCGTATGCTCTACGACAAACAAATTCACAACATTTTTCGGACGACGATATCCAACGACCACGGCGGTGATTTGAACCAGACTGAAACGATAAAGAGAAGCCGACGACGTCCGTCCGAATCGATTTCATCTCACCATTGTCTAGTCAGGTAGTGAGTGGGCGGTGTGACGATAACAACCGGATTCCTTTTGTTTGACTTAAAACGCGGTTGCATATATTTTACAAACGCAGACGGAGTTATCGCACTAATTTCATCTCACATTTCATATCGCTTTATTCGAAATTATACATACTAGTCGAGTTAAAAAAAAATTACTAAAAATACGAATCGGTGAAAAGTTACACGAAAATTTCGTTTATCGATGAGCCGAGAATAAATAATAATACTTATCGACCGTTATTAATTCCGAAAATTCAGGTGAGGCCCCGCTTTCCCGTGCCGCCACCGCATATATTGTTTTAAATCGACGGGATGTATTTCATATTAAACGTGTGAAATAGAGTTAAAAATAAATAAATATTCGAATTACGCCCTTGCTCACATACATGTTATATTGGTATAATTTTGAAATCGAGTTTTTTTTTTTTGACATTGTACGCCGCGGTAGACTATTGTTTTGGTAATAATACGAAATCGGTTTTGTTATAAATTTTTCTTTGAATTCGATTACATCAAATTAACGCGTGTAACGTCACATTCCATACGATGGTTTTTCGTCGAATAATATTACAGTCAAATTTAAATAATAGTTTTACGCGACGATTTGACTGTACGTAATAACACGGAGACCAGCTGCGATTGGAATATTCACGTACTACACCGCGCATTATTAATGCACGTGAAAATGGTGAATTTGTTTTTGTCGAAAACGTCAATACATTATAATGTGGTGGATTTACGGTGGCGTATTAATTAGCGTTCGAGCGTTTTGTGTGAGGGCGAGGGTTTACCCCGCCATTGGGCCCATGAACTTATAAATGATTCGTGTGTGTGCACTTTCTACACATTAGATGCATTTACGACAGTCTATACGTCACTTTTAATGAGGGGTTCGTGATGTTTTTATTATAACTTTCACTTTTGACATTTTATTTTTCACACTTGTCTTTAAAATATAATAATTATTATTATCCTTTATTTAATTTAAAGGGGTTGAAAATGAAGAACGTTATTACTCTCTCATACGGGGAAAAACTTTTCACGGGATAGATTTTGAGATACAACGATCAGCGAGTGCGTGGTAATTTGCATTTTATATATAGTTTATTATGTCATCAAAAAACCGGACGATCTTTACCAAAAGGCATTGATTTTGCAATATCATATCATTACATAACTTTTACGGAAATTGCGTGCGTGCGATGAACAATAGAGCGAATACAATAGAACTTTTTTCATTGGATGGTCGAATACGATCGCAGGCAAATCTATCGTCATTGGTCGATAAGCTCGGCCGATTTGCCGTGACGTATACAATTAAAGCGAAAACCCGACGATGTTTACCAAAAGGTATGGATTTTGCAACGTCATGTATTATTACATAACTTATACCGAAATTGCGTGCGTGCGCGCTCCATTCCTCATTCAATCGTAGACGCTGTCCCCACATAGTTAGTTATTTTTTATACTATAAAATTCACTAGAAATATATGGAAAAACAACGTTTGCTGGATCAGCTAGTAAACTATACGATTCGATTGAAGAAATATCATTACTGAGCGCTTAAAAGAAATCAGATAAAACCGAAAATATTAGGCGTGTTTTCAGGGCGAAGAATGTTTTGACACGTCTGAAACGGGCGACTGTGTTGCGTATGAGTTGACTTCCGGGTACCTGTTTACCTGTATCGATACAGGTGTAATGATTACGTGACTATCGAGAGGTATGTACGAGTTAATTACCTTATTGTTTTATATGAGTAACGAAAATAACAGGTATTTTATTGAATTTTATTGGTAATAAACTAATGACAATTGATTTTAAAAACCAATTTTTGTAGTTGAACAATTATACCTGTTCTCCAGTGTCATTGTAGACATTATAAGTTCGTATTGTCGTAGTTCGTAGTGTCGATTTCTGAATAAATATAGAGTTTATAACAAGTGAAAAGTTTAAACCATTAATACTAATGGATGGATATAAGTTTTGTTTTCACAAACTGCTATCGAATGATATCCGACATTGTTGTAAGAGTAGCTATAAGTGTTATTTAAAATTAAATTCTAATAATGAAATTGCAGAAAGCAACACAAATCATAACCATGACAAAATTGAAGAAAGTATTGTTAGCGCTGAGCAATAATTGTTTAATGAGGAAAGCTATGGAAGATGTTTTTGCAAAGCCTTCGAAATGAATTCGGAAACAACTCTCTCACTCATGTGGATGACTCACCTGGATAACTCTAATAAGCTCATATATTCAACGTATCACCATAGATACTCGGAAATCAATATATACGTACTTCAAATGGACCCGGAAATCAACTAATACACGATACAAGTAAGTCTTGAGAATTAATTTACCGATATTCGTCGCCGTGACGCGAAACAGTCCAAACAGTCGACTGGTTTTTTTCGATGATATAATTTCGTGTCGCGTATTCATAGATCACATTGTATTATGTCATCGGCGATCCATGTGTAGTTTATTTACGAAACGCAGACATCGACAAACTACGTAAATAGTTTGTACACGCGATAATCATCTTAGTCGGGTCGGGTTGCGGCTCAAATATACCGCAATAATAATAATAATAATAATAATAATAATAATAATAATTATAATGATAATAATAATAATAACGTCTTCCGAGGAGAACGATTCGTACCACGTGCCACGGTCTGCGTTTAGTCTCGCGAAACGATTTTGAACGCTGTTTGCAGATCTTTTCCTTGCGTGCGTTTTTTGTTTTTTCGTTTTTTTACGCGTAAAATACGTAACGAGTCATAATTTACACATGTTTAGAATAATACAGTCGCAAAACATTTATAATATGAATGCGCGATATTTAATTGACAGCAATAAAACGTTAATTACTAACCAATTCGTTCCGTCACATCGTGAAGTATTGAGTTTCAAACTAAATGGTCTGGAATTTAATTCAATAACAACGTTTGACGATTTTGTAACCGAGTTATTTGTTTCATTTGAAGTCGAATAATAACGCGACATGTCAGACGGCAGTCCGCGCAATGAGTAGGTACACTTCGAATAATATCAATTATGTCACTCGCAGGTAGTAATAATATTATTACAAAACTATAAAGCTCGTGCGATTTCACGCGAATATTAATGTGTTGAGATCAAATATTTCACGCGGTAATATTCGTTCAATTTATTTATTGATTCGTTGATGAATATTTTCGGTCCGGGATCTACGTACGCACAACAAAACGAAGCCACTTCAGATATCACCAGAACTAATAACTTTTTCTTTTTTACTACAATCCACTGAATATCGTGTTAAAAATACTCCGCTCTTAAAAATTTTTAATGTTTTTGATAAAACTAAGATTGATTATTTTTTAGGCCTACTTTAAATGAAAAAAAAAATTCTCATACAATATGAATTTAAACACCTATTTTTATTTTTAATGTTAATATACTGATGTAGTTTGTTCGATTTACGAGTGTATAATATTATCATAATGTGTTTACGTAATCGTGTCCGACTCGTTTAGCAATTATTTCAACGAATAAATCTCTACAACACATGTTTAATTGGATAGTATAATATTTGAAAATGAAAAAAAAAAAAAAACGATTATAGTGTTCAGTGATTTGATATATGAAATTAAATTTTATCATTCCACTGGATATTTTGTTTATAGACACCCACGTAACTATTGCCTGTTCAACGCGCCGTCACATGTTTAATAATGGTAATAATAAATATTTATTCCGAGCAGGTGCATTAATAAAATAATTTTCATCCGTAAAAACGTGTTTGTGTATTTTAATTTTTTTTCTATGTAAACTTGAGTTATTTACACTCGTTTACAAAAAACACGAAAAGCGAATTAAAACGAGCCATTAAAAACATCGCGTTGATAGTGTGATGCGAAAAAAAAAGGTGTTAATCCGTGCAAAATTACACAAATAGAGGCGTACGACTAATATGTTTGTTTACCTAGATTTATGCGAACGGAGCACACAGAGGTAACTCAAAAACGAGACGGTAATATGACGCGGTGGGACGAATAACAGTTGATGGGAAAGGTGACAGTGAGCCCGAACGACAACAATACTGTGTCCGAACATTATAAGTGGACGCGACGTGGTTGGTTTTTTTCGAGTTTTCGAACATGTATTTTCATAATAAAGATAAAATAAAACCGGGAGAGGGCGTAACACCATTTTCCCAAAACGTTTTACCGGCCCGAAGGCTCGCAGTGTATACTATCCGTGCGTCGTATATATACTCTTCGTTGATATTTTGTGACTTTTTCACGGAATGGCCATTGTAAAGTTCGACGATAAAATGAGTTACGTTTCGTTATCGAATTCGTCTCACGGTCGTCTGGAAACGTCTACGTACCGACAACGGGCCGTCACCATATATTGGCCACGGCGCACACGATGTTTATTCCACTTATTTCAGAACAACGTAAAAGTTCGACGTACAGTCTATTTATTGTCATCATCTAGTACACGAATACACTACAGCGGTTCATACTTAACTCGTACGCGAGTTTATATTTACGCACTGTCGCATTCGAAAGGAGCTCAAAAGAAACTCGGTTTACTATGATGACAAAGTCCATAGTCTTTGTTGGTCGTTTGTGCGCGTGTCGTGAGCGCTCGAATAAATAACGTGGCGGTTTTTATCGCGTGCGTTTCCGCGTGATTCGTCGACACGTTTTTGAAATTTTTCGGAAACGTTTGCCGAGGAAAATATAAAAAAAAAAATAATCCATAAACGGACTTACTGACCGAATACCCGGCATACCATGCGAACGCGTTGAACCATAATGCCCTTTTAAAGCGAAAAAGTGACCGGCGTTCGAGGAAAAATAATAATATTGTGAAAAAAAGTGAAACGTCAATCGAACGTCGTTCGGATCGCCGAAAACGTACTAGTTTGTCGTACTACACACGTCTACGGATTCGTGTCTCGTATTCGTTCCAAACCCAACCTAATCTGTCGAAGCCGCTACTACGATAAAACCGTTCAAATCGTACATTTATACGGACCAGAGATTCAGAGCCCAAACTAAAACGACCGGACATCCGGGCCGATTTTTTTTTCTTTTTCTACAAACGTTTGGCCCCTAACCGGACAGCTTGAACTCGTAGCTGAATTTTATCAAGCCGTATCAAACTGAGCTGACCTAACACTTAATTTTTGAACGAAACCGATCGGCCGTCGAAAACGAAAATGACGGATTCGACGATAAATCCCTCTACCGACTCACCGGTTTTCATACATTTCTATAATAATACAAAACACAACGACTGTAATCAAAGTATTTATAGTTACGTTGGCGCGTGTTTTATAACCGAAATTTATGTGATGGTCCAATTTAATTTTCGTAAATTATACCAACTGATAGCACACACGATCGCGAAAACAATAGAAATTCTATATTTTCGCGTGTAGTGGGTTCGCCACCGCCACCCCCGAGGACACGAATAAAACGAAACTCCGAAGAGGACTTCCCGCAGGGTGAGGCGAGGAAGTTTTTGAGGATCTTCGATGAAGATCGGTCGCCTGACGACGCTACACGATGTACGTATTTATACACAGGGTCTCCCGCGAGGATTTACCACGTTCGTGTGGTGGGACACTCGAGAGACCGAGAAACTCCTTCGGCCCGTAGCCCGGCCGTAAATTGGCAAATCGTCGTGGGACGTCCCGCGTTCCTGACCACGTAATATACGGGGTGATTTTATCGATTCGATCAGACGGGCTTACGGAGAAGTCGACGTCACTGCCGCCACGTCGACAAAACCGGCAGTCCCCCGTACGTGTCGTGACGTCGGCCCCGGAACGGCCGAAAATGAAAAACAACGGGGAAATTGAACGACGGGATAGGGTTATGACGAGCTCACCGCGGCTCCTGCTACTCGCGAGTATACACGTACGTAACGTGAACTTATGCGTTTCGAGACGAAAAGGAAAAAGTTCGCGTCGTCCCCTATACGGACGAAGACCGCGTTCGATCGGACGGGCGATACCTAACACATTATTAATACGATACAGACATCGGTGGTCGTGGAGAACAGTGCCGGATAAACCTTAACGGTGGGTTGTTTTTAAATTTATTTTTTTTTTTTTACCAAATCTCGTCACGCGCGCGCGCGTACATTGAGAATGTACGTCGAACGCGCATATCAGACATTGCCGCGGAAACGACCGTCCCCCTCTACCCCTCGCCATCGTTCGGAAACGTGAAGAAAACACACACGGCGATAAATCTACCGAATTACATTTTTTATACACGCCGAGTGCGTTTCGCAAAACCGATACGCCGCGATAAATTTCTAAAACACCCTAGCGCGCGCGCGCGCGCGCGTGATGGTCCAGCGACGGTTATCGCGCGCTATATTATATAAATTCGCTATACACGGCCAAAACAATTCGTCGTATATACTGCGGAAAATTAAATTTTAGTACTAAGTAAAATAACGTTCGCTGCATAAGGTTCAGCTTAAAATTTGACGCTCATTATAATATTTAGTTAGAAAACATTTTGAATATATTTCTATTTTAAAAACAACAGTGACCAAGTACGGTTGAATTAAATTTTATCGCATCGTATTTTATCGTAAAAAATTACGAAGACGGTTGATAGTTAATTTAAGCTCTACAGTGATTTACAAATTTTCTCCGATATTACAGCATGAAAAATGGTATCGGAAAAAAATGTCAATATTGGACTTGATAAGAACCGTGGATTTCACGATTCTTTCTATAATTATTACTGTAAGGGCTCAATTAATAAAAACTCTGATTTTAATAAAACGTTTTCGGGGTTGTTTATTTTAATAACATGTATTCGGTTACAGTGGGAAGTTAAAAAGGTAATTTTTTATTTGCGTTTACGGGTCACCTTTGGGTCATATTTTGCGCTTATTGGCTACAGCCGGTAGAACGTTAAATTTACATTGTGTATTTTGTGTTTACTATAAGACTCGCATATTACGTGAAAGGGTAAAACGGGGTTTTTTTTTTTTTATCAAAGACATTGCCGGGAGAGAAAAATATCATGTGCCTAATCGGGTAAACTCGGTAAATCAGTAAATCTCCGCAACACTACGTAAAAAGGTTCTATTTGGTTTATATAAAGTTAGAAACTTAATATACAATTACAATGTGTTTAGAGTCAGATAAAGTTCGAGAATAGACATGTGTTTGTTAACACGCTATTGCATGGCCATCTTGGAAAAAGGTTCGATTTTCAAAATATTTCTGTTACAAAACCCCCAGTGAAATAACCTATACGTGTAGATAAACGATTATACGAGCTTAAGCGTAGAGTTTTTTATCACTTACAAATAACATTGAAATTTGTATACATAACAAAAAAAAATCTAGTAACGGAAAAAAATAAACATGAACACTTCGAACTAAAATGTAAATTTTAAAACAACTTTTTTCTAACTTCCTTTGTGCAGAAGTCATTTATCGTATCGTTTAAATCGTGATATCCAGTACAATCCGTTCTCAATATCGTCGTTGGTACAAAAGTGAGATTTCGCAAAATCGAAAAATGATTTGAGTATCACGACACGTAATTATTGTACTCTTTACGAATTTTTTTTATCGACGGCGTATTAATTAAAAACTCGTCGCCCCTTCCCTCTTTTCCTAATCTTGGACTCTTGTGTACCCGTCTATACCGTTAATCGAGGGCCGGCGTGTGCGAACAAAATATCACGCAAAGTGAATGAGCATGTAAAACACGGTAAAAACGTAAACCACAAACGATAATATTACTATAAATTCGTACGCAGACCGCCAGTTGACAGAGACGGCAGCCACGTCCTGTCGTGTTCGTTGCGGCCGCACACGTCTGTCGCGCGCAGACATCCGAAAAATTAAACCCGTTCGTCCTGTCACAACCGTCGGGACCGGAATTCGCAACGATTTCGATTGCGTTTTATTATTATTATTATTATTGTAATTAATAATTTTTTTTTCCAAATTAATTATTTAACACGCGATCTCTGTCGAAATAGCTACGCGATGGTAGTCCGCCGTCGTATCGAATACCGTGCGTATCACAATAAACAATCGCCAGTCTTGTAAAAATTACTTTTGAAAAATTATTGAAATGCCAATTCTAATATTCGCATAGAGATTTATACAAAAAATACTCGGTACGATTGTCAATCGTTTCTTTTTTTTTTTCTTTCTTCTTAAGAATACTAAACTTTCGATTCTATTTTCACCGAGTGCGTGGACGTACACGATCTAGTAAACAATAAACGTCACGTGTGTCGGACGAGTATTCGTAGTGATCTCGTCGTATACTCGTTTTAGTTTTTTATTTTACCGAGAAATCTTTTGAAAGTTGTTACGGCATTTTCCAACTATTTAGGGAAAAAATGTATTCGGAGTAAATGTTTACAAGCGAAATATTTAGCAGAAGGTATATTTCACATTTTTCATGTAGTTAAAAATATAGTTTCGCGTAGTCAATACGATATTTATAATGACTTTTAATCTCAAAAGCGGTCGTGTTTTTATTTGAAAAACATTCCTACTACGCAAATCTCATATCGGACGAACTGATAATAGAATATAAACATTTAAAGTTTCGAAGCGAAGTGGGAAATAGGTACAAATCTAAATGCACGGGCGAGGCATTTATATATATTATAGTTTTCCGTTCTACCAGTGAAAACTTTGAATAGCTATAATACTCGTAAACCGCATTTTGATTTATATATTTCAAAACTCTTCGAAATAATATAATCTCTTTGGGAAATACTCTTCAAAATACAATGAAAATATTCGAATCGAAAACAATATCGGAATTGTGTTGGATGAAAAAATAAATCGAAACACGAATTTATTAATATTACTAACTAAAGTAATATACGTATATAGTACTTTTCTAACTACCCGGTCGAGTTTTAGCACAAGGATTTTATTTGATTGTTTGTCGTAACGTGTTCTCGTGTTCGTAAAGTTTTCGTATGACGCGCTTCCAGAAACTTCCAATACGATATGTCAGTGTAATAAATAAAAATTAGGCCGCTGAAAATGATTAGAAAGTGGTTTACGGTTTCGTGTACGAACCCATGTCGGTCGATTAAACGTCTGATAGATTTTCCATTTTCCAGTGTGAAATTGTTGTTTCACTTCGTTCGTAATTACTGGTAATGGCGTTTCCCCTAAAACTGTCAAGCCTACAACACTATCCGAAATCCCCCAAAAGCTTCGCGTTTTCCGGGCGTTTTTATGTTTTTCTGGGCGTTTTTATGTTTTTCTGGCGGCAACACTTTTAGTATAATTATCGCGGTAAGTTATGATCTCGCCGGAGAATTGTACGTGCGTTCACGTAGTTCTCAATAAGAAGATTTTACCATGTTACTGGTGGAGTGGTTGGTGAAACGTCTGTTAGATCAAAGTGTCGGTTTTAAGAACGTAGGAATTTAATTTCCGACTCGTTGTGGCGTGTTCTCGGGCGCACACAGTATATCCGATTCGACTGCACACCGAACGATCGAACGCGGTCGAGTTTGAAATTCTTCCGTCTACACAGCTAGTAATACATTATGATATTATATTCACAAATATTAGTGAATTTGGCCTGGGGCGTCCGTAATTTACCGAGTTCGTTCGCTATACGGTTAATAATCGGTTTGTTTGACTGGTGTAGGTACAGAGAAACACCGCACGTTATATTACAGACTTGTATACACACAAAATGTGGTGGAAGCTGATAGTACACACGCGTTATTGCGTCGGAAATGTTATTAATCTCCACGTCGGATTAATCGAGACATTTTTAAGTCAGTTATTCAGTCGTGTTCGTGTACTTCATAGAAAACAATAACGGACGTCGAGAACGTTGGAAATTCCGACACCCGTCCCTACCTATGCGCAGGTACCGAACACCCGCTATACATAATTAGTTTAAAACTGCGGCGGTCCTTTTTATTTTCGTTCGTTATTCACGAAAAAAAATAAATAAATTTTTACTTTGAATGAAAAAAAAAAAACTACGAGAATCCGCCGCGCGAATAATTCGAATTTTCCAAGACGTGAGGAGCGACCGTGGTCGACACTAACGCGCGTACACGTAACAACACATAACGCGGCGAATACTATATGTATTATTTAGACCTATTCAGGAATCGATCGCGTTTAAATCCCCGCGGGTCCGAAATTCCGAAATATCCCGACGTAATTTGCCGCCGCGCGGTCCTCGTCTCTAGCCGATATATTTTATGTATATATACATATAGATGTATACGTATATCGTACACGGTGCGGTGGACCAGAATCAGTGAGCACTGCTCTAAGTCCTCGCGCTTCCATAAATCACTCGAACTTTTTCCGGCAATATAAAAAAAAAAAAAAAAAAAAAACACACACGCACCGGCCGACATACGGACGACCCGTCGAGGAGTAGGAGAGGCGGAAGGACGTGTAGGTGTGTCGGAGTAAAAAACAAACGAATAACAACGACGCGACGGCGGGAGAGAGAACGAGAGTGTGCGAGAAAGAGAGACAAATATTAAACCGAAAGAGATGCACGGAGAGCGGGAGAAGTCCTGGGGACAGGTGGTGGCGGTGGCGGCGGACGCCATTACCGCAAACCCCACTTTGTTTTGCATGGTTAACACACATCCGGTCAAAATCGCCGTGTGCGACCGACCATAACGTTACGAGAGATCATCTTCTCTCGTCGAGGGCGAGGGGGATCGTACACATAATATGTGCGGCATAATAATAATACGCATAACGTGCGCGAGTCGCAATCGCGGCGGGTATACCTACCGAAGTCGCGGGGTTCGGGGTAACGCGTGTACCGCCGCCGAATCTCGATTTAAATAAACAATATCACGTACATATATTATAATAGCTGGTACCTATATAAATATATATATTTATATATAATATGTATAGTGCCCGCACATATTATATACGTATATAAACGCGTATGTACATATACATATATGTATATACTCCTATATATCTACGGCGTAAAGTGCTGGCGCGCCGGCACGCGCAGACGAATGTTTTAACCGTGACTTGTAAATTGAAATTCGTGCGCGGATAAATACTACGCGACTCCGCGGGTTATTACTGTTGTAATAATAACATTCGAGCCACGTTTCGGAGGCGGCACGGCCGCGATGGGGGTTCGGAAATTTGCGAAAACCGTATTCTATACTGCACCCCGCTCTCCGCGACATCGGTGCAAATAATAATAATAATAATAATAATAATACTAATAATGACGCACGACTTTACGCCGAATTCGGAATTCGTACGGCCGTATTGTTGTCATAACGCAACGATCGATATATTTCTGTATTTAACAACGCAAACACCGTTACGTTCGGTGTATCGAAAACGTATTCGCGATGAGAATAGGATCTCCACGAAGGAATCGATCGTAAGGATTCGTTAGAAATCGAGAACGGATCGCCCGTAGAAGAATTTTTCGAAAGAGTCGATTTTTCTCCAGTGCGACATATTCACGCGCGCTCAACATTTTTCGCCTGCAACTCAGTGTCTTGTTTTCGCACAGAAACTTATCGATTATCGCATTATTCATGAATTTGCGAATAATTAAATAGTATTTCTATTAGATAGATAATAGTCGGTAGGCTTATCGTTTATGTGTACGATGATCGCAAACAACGAGGTATACTCTCATAATTTAAACACGAACATCTTTGTGAGCAAACGAGTCGTAGAAAATATGAATTTGCGTAAACGAGTCAAGACAGTAGAGAGGAAGAACTGGAGAAATGTCAAAATTTGTTGTAAGAATATGATTTTTATGAGAATTCGAAGACCGATCGTACAAATTACCCGTAAAAGGTAAAAGAAATTATTTTTGAAAAAGTCGATTTTCGCTTATTTGGGAGCCGAGAGAAACGCTCATACAGCCCCTCACAGTATTCACTTTGAAACCACACCCGCACACATAATACGTGATAAATGGCACAAATCGCGTTCCGAATTTTGGCATAAAAAAGTCGCGCGATTATTTGGTATAGGGGAAGGAGCTGCGTTCGATCGATCCGTCTTGCACACGTTCGCCCTCGGCATAGAACCCGCGTGCCGACGGTATTTATATATATATATAAACGCGGTTGCGGTAAACGGCCGGTATTCGCGTGCGTTTTATCGAAACATAATTACGCGCGATCGCGGCTAATTCGAAATTCCCGAACCCGGGTCGACGAGACACACACGCATATTTTGTTTCCCACCGGCCTAACATCGTTATGCCACACGAATTCGGCAGCCTACCGTCGCGCCACAAAACAAACACAGTAAATACTAGTCGGATCTATTTTTCGACCGGACCGGCGGCGGCGGCAGTTTGAAAACGACCTGACCTCAGCGGAAGTTTCGGTCGTGTTTTCTGGGCGAGGCAATTACTTAGTGATAAAAATTAACATATCATCTTTCGGCTCTAAACACGTTCTTTTAGATCATTATACGTCATGTTTTTCAAAGGGCATCGAAGTATTATTATTGTGATCGTGGTTAAATTTTAACCGTTCTTTTCCGCATCGCCGAAAGTATCAAGCGTCAGCACGACGCGCTCTCTTAAAACCATTATTAGAAAAAAAAAAAAAAAACGATCTCTATATACAGCGCGAGTTTTAACGAGTTGTCTTTCCGCAATCTTTTTTCAAACTAACGTAATTACGTGTATAAGTGTAAATGTTATACTGCTGCTGCAGTGCCGATAGTTTACATTGTACAGAAACCGTTCCGTTTATAGAGTACGATTTCAAACGACGACGACCACTCGAAAGCGTACGACGAGAGACGACGATGTCGACCTTTCGCAGTTCTTTCGCGTGATAGATCATTATATCACATTTTGTGACATTACGGCATCGGGTATATAGTGCACTGGTACTTGTACGTAACTCCACTCGTACGACAATAATAATAATAATAATAAAAATAATAATAGTATACACTATGGCCGCGTGCATGCCTACGACCGCCTCCGTCGCCGCTATACTAATACTGTTTTGAACGAGCCTTTTCTTTTCGTTTTTTTTTTATTTTTTTTTTTTATTTCACTCGCAGCGTAAAACACGTACTCGAGCGCACACAAAAGATAAAGTAACACGAACGACGTTCAAATTAAGGTACTGCGTGACATGTTTGTACAGGACCCGGCTGTACCTGCGTGAAAATAACGATATTAGTCGGGTAGATTTGCCGCCAACACTTGAGTCTCGGCCGTTAGTTTATGATTATGTGCGTTTTTTATTCTTATGAAATGAAAAAAAGTTAGAAAAAAAAAAAAAAACTCAACGTTAACCATCCGCCGTGGCGCGCTAATGGATTGAAAAACGTACGAGGGGCACACGGTGTAGGGTGAGCAGTCGTGTAATTATCGTTGCACAGCGAACACGTGCTCACCGAGCGGGTGTATGTTTATTTGTGTGTGTGTGTGTGTACATGCCAAACTTTCAATACGAATGCATTATATTACGTTAAATATGATTCGGACCTTGAAAATAGAGAGCGACGCGCGAGGTTTCATCCACGACGAGAACGGCACGTAATACTCTTCGAAATAATGTTATGAGTTAGTGGGCATGCTCGTGACTCGACGAATGCGAAAAAAAAAGAAAGAAAGTCAGATCCAGTTATTTATTTTTTTCGATAATTATTCTCGGACGTCAGTGACGTGGGATTAATAAAATGACCACAAGTCCGATCGTTTCAAGCGGTACCTATCAAATTTGATGAAAGTGCAGACGTCGAAAAAGTAAATAGTTTTCACATCAGCTTGATCCGTGTCTTTGAAAAATACATTACCACCGCCGAGACAAAACCCGTGGGCCCCCTTGCATACGGTTCAATAATCGTAATATTATCGAAGTATTTGTCGTCGGGTTTTTTTTTCTCTAAACAATTCGAACGTTTCAATAGAAACACACGACGAACAAACACAATATTTTCGCGGCGTTCTACGCAGTCATATTTTCATAAACAATTTGTACCGTTTCGTTCACCTGTGCAGACCGCCCCCTTTTGTTATTTGCACATCGAATATTGTCATTTCACCAACTGTACCAACCGTACCTGTACGGCGATCGACAGGAGTTTATTATTGGGGACTACAGGCAAAAAAAAAAAAAATTCAATAGAAATTTGTGCGCAGGTTCACTACTTCGATGTAGTAGGGGAGACTCACTTATACGACACACCATTTTTTAAACTTGACTTTTGAAAGTTACTATAACGAGTTAAGGCCCGGAACTCGGACTACATACTTATATTACTATCCCACACATAAACGTAAGCGTATAAGTTTTTAAAGTAACAAATTATTATTTTTTCAAAAAACTCGAATTGTTAAAAATAAAAACAATGTGCTAAGCCATTTTACCCCGAGGGTCGGATAAAATGACACACCTATACGAGTATTATCATTAATCATATAGTTTTCTGATTTATAGAAATATTATTTACTAACTGCAATACGATTTCATTGATTTTTTTGTTTTAAAAAAAAATACTTGTAACAATATTTAACAACAAATATAGATAAATTATAAGTAATAACATAGTTTTTATTATTTTAATACTAAAATGATGGCCAATAAAATATCAGAATTACGCTGGGTAATTAAAATCAATATTTCAAATTAAATATTTTACCTTTACATGATTCTCGGTATGTTCTTACAACTGTTAAATTATACTATTGTCACTAAAAAAAAGAATTGATTTAATAAAAGTTTTCTTCAAGTATTTGTTCATATAGTTACTAATAATTGGCAAGTTTATTGTAAAATTAGATTATAGTTCATATTTTATTTTCCAACTGAATTGTATAAAATAATAAATTATTACTTATAGTAAAATAATAAAAAAAAAATCAATATCGTTAAAAACACGTGTTTTCGATAAGATATAATGTAACATAAATTATTGATATAAAAAATGATACCGAGTAGCTTATAGCTCATACCTTTAGTTTTTAATGATATTTCCAGTCAAAACATTGGTGTGTCGTTTTGCCCTAGTATGTCATAATATTGAGCCATTCTATAAGTCTGGTATGTCGTAATTTCGCTGGATTTAGAAGATAAAAAGGACCTAACTTTTCAAATTGTTCGGGGAAAACTAAGAAACTTAATTTTCTTCAACACTAATTGTGGTCTGAGCTTTTTGAACGTCATTCTCGACGTCATAGTCAATGACATACCTCAATCGTTTCGAAACAATAAGAAATAATAAGGGTCGTCGTGTTGTTTCGTCTTATGAGTGTTCGCATTCGCTCGTAATTACGGATAAATTCATATAATTATATAGCCACTCAAGGGAGAGGGAGAGCGACTCTTACGCCCCGTTTTCTTTTTTCTTTTTTTTTACGGGGCAATTACAGTCCAAAGCTGTTTTGTTAAACACACCGTTTTCATAGTGTTTACGCATTACACCGTTTACGTATTTAAATTGGTGTTAACACCCTAGCGTTAAACATTCGGTCGCGAGTCGTAAAAAACACACACCGACGCCCGAGTCGGATGGATCGACGCGCCTGTATAATTATGCCGGCTCACGAAGAAAAGCGAAAAAATCGATTTCGAAAAAAGGGACTATTGTATATCTACTTTCTATTAGTTTACGTTAAGAGTACGCGGCCTCGATATAAATAACCTCGACTGGCGTTGAAAACATCGTGGTCGACCGTAAGATATCGTAACATTATAATCGGGACGCCAACTAGAAAAAGCTCGGAGACTATAAAAGCTGGTGGGGAGAGCGGCAGTCGATATCATGAGACGAGACTCTATATAAGCAACAAACGTAATAATAATACCGCCGCCGCCGCCGCCGTGGTAATTCAACGAGAAAACCAAACGTGTAACGAGGGGTAGCCGGTGTGTAGTGTGCTCGAGACCGTATATAACCGAATAAACGTTCGCGAATAATAATAAAATATTCGCGATTCGCAGAGAAACGCATTCGGGGCGTGAGAGAGAGAGAGAGAGAGAGAGAGAGAGAGAAATAAAGTGAAGTCGACAATATTTTCCGGGGCTGATTCAATAATACAAATAATATATGAACGGGGATATATACATTTCATCGGGCGCGTGAAAAATAGCTGCGCAACTCTGGCGGGAATACGATATGTTTTATGTTCCGCTATCCGATTGTCAGTTTTATATTATTACGCGCACGTGTGAAATTTCGTACTTAAACTCCGCGGCGGCGGCAGTCCGTCACGCGACCCGTAACGCCGTGAAATAACCGTCGCCGAGAGTAGCTCGCGATCGTTTTTACACCGTAATATCATGTGACGTTTCAAACACGTGTTAAAACGACGGACGCAACGGACAACGGATCTCCTACGAGTCGACGCGTCCGGATCGCAGTCGAATTATTCAAAAAAACTCTACTAAAATAAATAAAAAAACCACGCAAACTTTTTTTTACATTTTTTTTCTTGTTCCGCAGTCGCATTTTTTGTGCGTTTCATATTATCGTTTATTTGCCGTAGACACGTCATGCAAGCCGAAAGTCTAGCTGTCGCGACACCGCGTATATGTTTACAATTATCTATATAATTCTATGCGCAACGTTAGGTTTTTATTACTACGAACAAACGGTAAACAAACAAAACATTTGATATAGTAATTTCGCAAAAATAAAAACGGTCCGGCTTAATTGCATTATCGTACGTTTAGTATATATTTTATATTACGACCCTTCGAATAGGTTGTGAAAACGCGTACGTACAAATTATAAATTCATGTGCAGATAACGAGCGTCGAAAAACCAAAAAATACTCACTAAAAATGAAAATAAAATTAAAACAGGTAAACACGTTTTTCATACGGTTTTAATTAAAATTAAATGATTTCAACAGATTAAACGATCTGACGTTACGAGCAAATGTAAAAAGCAAAAAAAAAAAAAGTGTACGGAAAAACCGTATCGGTATTTTTCAACTTTTCTCTCTTTCTATGTATCTGTGTGTATAATATATATATAAATGATATATGATACCATCATTATTTGCGCACGTGGACATTTTACCGGTATACCAATAGAACGTTTCGCCCCCGCAGTCGTACAAATATTTGTACACCGAAAATCGATCCTTTTCGTATCTTTTGTTTTTACTTTTTTCGGTCACATTTCTTTATAACGTGACAACGTCATCTAAGTGCGTAGTCGTACACGGGTAGTCGAATCGCAGTCCGATATACGTTTTCGGTCCAATGAGTTTATGGAGTTTTTAACGCGTTAATCTATCAGTAAAAGTGGCATGGTGAGTTTTATACATTTCTTGTCAACTTGAGTAATTTTTTTTTTTTTTGGATTGTTGTGAACACCAGTTTCAAATGTCGAGACGGTGTTCTGAAATAATACAACTTAGTTGCACACAATATTTCAAATGCGAAAACGTTTTAAGCATTTTTGTTTTCTAATTCATTGGTTGATAACTAAAAATATGTTATACTTTAATTATTTAAACCTGAAAATATCTGTACGCAAATGATTTGTAGCAGCTCGGAAACACTATTATCGGATCGACGGCCTCGCGAAGAACTACTATTTCGCGGACACCGAGAAAGGTTAGTCAAAAAACTTCGCGAGCTTATTAAATTTTACAGTAATTTTGCAATATTCGTTTAATCGGTTCGTTTTTAATTTTCAGATTAACTTCAGAGCCCCGCCTCTGCCAACACCGATCGTCTTAAAAATTCTACTCCTCCCCGATTGCAAAACAACACGTCCCCCTCTCGCTTGGAATATCATTCAAACAGCCGCGGGAGTGCGTCGAGCCGACGAACGGCCTAACCCACAACAACAACGCGGCCGCTTCCATTGCGCAATTATTCATTGCTCCTGTCGGTTCCGTTGACGTTGTTCGTGCGCGTAGTGTATAGGTACGTATTATTGTGTAATGGATAAATCATTTCCATGCCGCCGCGGCAAAGTCGGTGTTTTTTTTTTTTCAAATTACGCGTAAACGTTTTACGAGTACAGTATATTATTGTGATCTACACACACGCGCGTACGAACGCGCATACAATAAACAGTCGTGGTGTTACAAACGAATGAAAAACTGCCACCGTAACGTCTATAGGTCGTCGCTTTTTCGTAGTAACATAATGCATGTGTAATCCCCGCGCGTTATATCATTCGCGTTATAGGTCACACGTGAAAACTCGGTAATCGTAAAATTGCATTTCTCTCTCTCTCTCTCTCTCTCTCTCTCTTTTTTTCGTTCAACATTGAATAATGTTACATTACGACGTGTGAATTGAATTATCGTTCGACAAGACGCGCGAGATAATGTAAACGCTGCGGCGGCGTTCTGTAAGTCGGGCGATCACAACCAGCGCATACATTGTAAGTGGAATTATATTCTTTCCCCTTCTCACTCTATATCTCTCCCTCTATATTTCTGAAAAAAAAAAAAACGTTTTATGAAACACTCGCGCGCATTGTAATGTGCTCCCAAAAGGATTCCTCTCGCGATATGAATTCGAGTTGAAAAAAAAAATAAAAATAAAGACTCTCGTAAGGACTCGCGTAAAGGTTAAAATAAGAGAATCGAAAATACGACGGTGAAATTCTTTTCTCAGAGACGAAAAGTTCCGGTTTTTCAACAGTCAACACGATATCGGGCAATTAATAATAATAATAATGATAAAGGCCGACACTGACTTTTTTTAAATAAAGTTACGAAAATCAAAAAAAAAATCCTCAGAGTTTGTATTCGTACAATAATAGTAATAATCCCGGAAACAGTTATCATTATTCTCTGCAGATCATTACGTTCGGTCGTCGTTGAAATCGAGACTTAAAAGTAATACTTCGGGGCACTTCGGGCCCGCAGTATCACAGAGATGATCAAAAGTACTACGAGTCTCGCGTCACGCACAGTCGGTTCAAAAAGAGCCGGTGGGTACGATACGAATGAATGCCTATGCGCAGCGTCGGTCCGTTTTTTTTAGTGCACGTTTACCGGATGTCCGTGCGTTTTAATCAAAGGGAGAAAAAAATATTATGAATTTTTACTGCGAGACGTTTTTGACTCTACGAAAGACCCACTCGGGGATCGAAGACTACCACGATGCGAAAAGTTTATTGGAAAAATCGTCTAAATCTTTGACGACGACACGTTGCGCCAGTCGACAGTTTACCGACTCCGTTTCAAAACGAATTTAAAAATAAATTATAATCATTGTGTACACTATATTTCTTTTTCATTAATCTGTACTCAAACATTTATTTTTATTTTTCGGGTGAAAGGGAGGGATTATGTAAAAAAGAGCTAATTAATTTTAATATTAAAGTAACGTTAACAACGTTGACGGATCGAAAAAGAAATCTTCAAATCATACATCTCGACATTGAAAAAAAAAATCCTCGCACACGAGTTATATAAACCGTGTAGGCCGCGATTTTCACGGGCACGCGTTTTCGTACGAAACTTCCGCACGTTTAACCTTTCAGTAATCACGTAAACGCGTTTCGTTTTCACTTTTTTTTAACCGAGTCATCCAATTAAAACTGAATATTTTCCTGTTCTGTCCCGGACGGTTTTAAAAAGTTTTATTACTTGTAATTATTTCCAAAAAAATTATATAATCAACTTTAGACGAATCCGCCAAATCGCGCGTTCAATCGCGACATTAAATTTTATTCTATGAATTGGGCAATTCATTTCGAAAAAAAATTTGCTTATTTCATTAATTGGACAAATTCAACCTTGGAGTGTAACGCGTGTATGTAAATAATACGGGTGCCGCACTCTGCCCGCCGGGAACGGACGAAAACGCCGTTCGCGCCGACAGCATCAAAAAGCGTTTACGCAGAACGACTTCTAATTAAAATGCAACGCGTGCGAATTACACGCGTAATGTTTTAAAAACACACATACCACACACGTCGTCTGCGCGACAATGTAAACAAATACGAACACGGTTTATACGTCACGCGCCTTTCGTCACCCTTTGAAGTGTACCCGCGACCAGAGGCGGGCCAACCCCGTGGGACAGTAGAAACAGTCCCACCAGGCCGCGTGCTTCGTACGGCCCCTGGGCCGACGACGACTGACAAAACTACTAAGTTTTTTTTAATCAAACGCTAGTTTAATTCTGGAAATTCGGTAAATAATGACTGATTTCGAAAATCCATTCCAATGTAATAATATTACACGGTTATCGACAATACCTAAAGTGCGATTGCTTTTATATCGATTATACAATATATGCAACAAATAAACAAACATACCGAATAAACAAAAAAAACCGTTACCGTGAAATGGATTTATATATCACATAGAATTAAATACGATTTAATAAAATCTATTTGTAAATATATAAAGTTCCGAGTCCTGATGATAATATATAGAGTACATGTTTTACTAAATTTAGTATTAAACCCGTAATACGAATAACGGTAGCGGTTTCTTTTTGATTCCGTCGTTTCCAAGAAGATCGTTGTTTTAGTTATTTTTTTTTCGCGAGTTTTTCCCCGAATAGGGATCAAAGCGCTTAAGAATAGTTAATATTAAGAAATCGTTGTTGCGGAGTGTTTCGGATCGTCGTCATTATTATTGTTTTCGGTGTCAATGACCCCCGATAAAACACATTTTTTAACAAAAAAAAAACCCCTGGATAACAGCAAAACGTTCACACACTACAGTGTGAATGTCGTTATTAATAACGGTACCCATCGCGCGGTTGTCGAAACGAAGTGCGTTTTATATCCTTAACAATTTATAACATTTTATATGGATTATAACTCGCGCCGTCGTCGGCGGACATTTTAATTCCGGTATTATTTATAATATTTTTTTAAGCTCTTCACTTATATTATTTACAGTATGAAATTAATTGATCGGAAAAACGTACACACTGATGCACGTTATTATTTTGACGCGTCCTCCGCCGATAGACGAGTTTAAACAACTTTTGATTTTAGTATTTATTTTTATTTTTTTTTTGAAAAGTGTACTGCGTGTTCGGTGTGCGACAATAACTCATCGTTAAGCCTAAACAAAAATAATAAAATATACCGAAATATCAAATGTGTTTTGAGTACAATACGAATTTTTTCGTAAAAACGAATGTATTCACATAGTGCGCACAAAGCAATCGTACTTATTGTAATATATAATTTCAGTGGCGAAACTAAATAGTGAATTATTATTGTCGAGAGATATCCGTTTTTTTCCTACACGCCATCGGACTTTAAAAACTACAAAAACGGGACAATTTATTTTTGTTTTTTTTTTTTATTCGTGTATAAATTCATCCGATATGCTGCACAGATTGCGTGCCTTTGAATGCGATACGATTTTGGAGATAAAAAACGTTTGTTAACGTTTAACGTGACGAAAACAAAATGTTCTTCACAGTCGAAAGTAATAAAACGATCATTGATATTCGTATGGTTTTGTTTTATACTTCCGTCCAAAAAGTTTTATTGTCTGTTTAATTGTTATCAAAATGCATCGTGATTTTTAGCGACACCGAAAGAAATTCATTTAATTTAAACACAATAAATCGACGAAATAGAAATGGATTTACTTGTTCTGAGCGGCCGAGCGGTAATTCGTTTCTACCACTGGACTTCGAAACGGCGTTTGTAACTATACTATAATGACGATCATTACGACTGGATTCATAATGACAACTTTATTCAGGAGTTCAACGTTCTTAAAACAAATAAAATCAATCAGTTGAGCTTCGTAAAAAAAGAAAAGAAAAGAAAACTTCAGTGCACGCATGCGGAGATGAACAAATTTATTTGGATGGAAAATTCAAAATACGCATCGGTCGTAATATTTCGAACAAGCGTTCTCGTCTAATCGGCTATCGAGT
Source organism: Drepanosiphum platanoidis (assembly GCA_948098885.1). Taxonomy (NCBI): domain Eukaryota; kingdom Metazoa; phylum Arthropoda; class Insecta; order Hemiptera; family Aphididae; genus Drepanosiphum; species Drepanosiphum platanoidis. Next base: position 298,781 of record OX402533.1, read on the forward strand.
TTGGGATTATCAAGGTGAAATGAAAAATTCGGGAAAACGGAAAAATGTGAAACGTGACCGCCCCTCATGAAAAAATCGTACCGTTACAAAATAATTTAATATTTCCCGAAACGTTTTCGTCGGGACACCGCAATACCCTGTATGACTTTATCGTCGTCGCGGCGTGTGTGAGGCTGTTAATCAATGGCCATCGGTTTCGCACGCGATGCCAGCGGCTGTGTAATACACGAAGGGCGTTAATCATCGGGACATCGCGACGTGTGCGCGTGTCATTATAATATTATCCTGCGCGGACACCCGCGTCTCCCATATCACGAGGGTGTGTGATTAGAGAACGAACCGGTCGGTCTTAATTAATCGGCCGATAAATTCACAGGTGTAAAATTCAGGAGCCGAAAGTCGCGGACCGGGTGAATCGTAAGTGTGGGAACTGCACGCGAGTCGTTAAAGTCTAACCGTCGGACTGCCGCCGTCATCCATGCGTCGTTATTATTATTATTTCTAAAACATTTGCGCAAACGAATTCGTACACACACACACACACTATTACGCGAGGATAATAATTTATGCGGTCCCGTCGCGCGACGGTCGTTCTCGATGCGTCCACTAACCCGCCACCGGCTCCGGGCCAATCGTTATTTGGCCGAATAATATAATATAATACGATGCGAATATTATCGATGGTCGCTAGCACTGCGTAATAGTATGCGTTTTAACGACATTATAATAATACCAATAATAATAGTAATAATAATAATAATGGCACGCGATATGAGACTGTACGATTTAGTGTCGTGTAGTGGCCATGAGCTCCGATAAATAATTTTAATTTTAATAAAAGGAGCACCCGCGTTCTAATAATGGTCGATTTTAGAAATCGCGTCTGTCGGCGTATTATAGGTTAAATTAAATACGTACTGCCCAAATATTTACAATAAGTTAGTTATTTTTTATACTAAAAAATTCACTAGAAATATATGGCAAAACAACGTTTGCCGGGTCAGCTAGTTGTGTATAATTGTTTTATTGTCAGTTTGTTAGTCGGAATATAACGACGACGACTGTGAATATTAAAATGCATACGGGTACGTGGATTTACGGACCACGCGCGCAACGTTTTTCTTTCGTAACACGCGAGGAAAAAAAATTAATTTTATATAATTAAGGTGTGTATTCGTATTTTGCATAATTAATAACGCAATCGACAAAGTGTTTTAATATTATTGCATGGCATAACGCGATTAAATATTAAACAACGCAATAGCGTCTCGATGATAACGATAATGATAATAATAGTGATAGTAAAAATAGCGAAAGTGATACTGATAATACATATTAATAATATAATTTCGTTTTTTTTAAATTACACATTTTCTAAGTGGTTACGAAATGAATAATTTAGTCCTGTAATTTTCGAACGCTACAGCCGTCGTAGTTGGAACAAACGTCGGAGGGTCGAATACAATATTGTTCGTCAATCAATTACAATAATACAAAATATTCTATCGAAACATTATTATTGTACGACTGACTCGACAAAGAGCTAATTTTTGTGTTCGAGTTGACAATCACTCGTGTTAGAAAAAAAAAACAATCAAAATCTTGCCCGTGGAAAAATAAATGTTCGCGTCAACGGTGAATAATTCGCAATTCCTATGGTTTTGTTTTCCTGGAAAAAAAACTATGTGCACATAAAAAGTACAAATACCCACTATTCTAGAGATAAAGATATAATATACTACTATACGTCATCCGTTTTTTTCATTCAAACTGAACAAAAAAGAAAAGTTTGCGAGCATAACAATACAATAAAATGGTAAGATTTTTTGAAAATCGATCTAGGCACAGTCAGAACTAACATGGTTAGAATGAATTTAACGGAAATAAAAATTGTATTTGCTCATGCCTCGTAAAGTCAGTAAGTTTACGGCCTGTGCGCCATAGAATCGTATGGATTTTATTTGTCGTGGTAATCGACAACGATTTTCATATTATTGAAAAACACGCGTAGGTCAGGCTCGACTAGACTCGATAGAGTTAAAATATTACACTTCGTTACCGTTCAATATAGATTTGGATCATCAATACAAATGGGGTTTAAATATTATACGAGTTGGAATTGGTTCGCCGATCGGTCGGAGGCGACGCGCGACGGAGGAAAAAGGGAAAAAAGAAAACACGACCGGAATCGTGGACTTCTTTAACAATCAGTTCGCGGCGGAATATTAGACGTAACGCGATTCAAAAGGAAAGATCAGATTTCCAAAACAAAAGAGCAATATTTTATTCCCAGGCGCATCCCATTGCCTTTTCATTAAGTATTTATGCTCAGAGACAATTAAACCGGCGACGGGGTTCAATGCAACCCCCGATATATAGTAATGTATATATATATAAAACATAATGCGTGTGTCTACAACGGACGCAATGACCTAAATTCGATTCGATTTTTTCCATAATAATAAATATCGCATGTCACGCGGAAATCGAGATAATATATTTACCGATTCCGAGTATAATAATACTACAACGTGCAGTCTAATTAATCGAGTGGCGAAGAGTCAGCGATACGATGTTTTAAAGTCGCATACGTCGCGAATTCGTCAAACACGGAAAAGACTAAAACGCGTCCGTTTCGATAACAATAATATAGTAGCTCCCAACGGTACTCTCCTCGTAAACGTATTTCGCGCGTGGTATACGTGACGGTATTAAATCTTTACGTATTCTAGTGTCGACAAAAGTGTTATTTAATAAAGTGTGTAAATATTAACGACGCGACGTAATTTTCGGAAGTGGTTTGCGAAGAACGAAACGATCGTCTCTGCGCGCGGAATTGGTCGTACTGCGGAAACGTGCAGGTTACAACGCCTGTTTAGAATCGGAAAACTCTGGCTAGAAGACTACCGCCGACATGGGCGCGTACGAACGGGTCAATACGGTTTCAACGATGTCGAGTCCGTAATAGGGAGCGAAATAATTTCCCAGAGGCGACGCGCCAGAAGGATCCGCTCTCTCCAGACGAATTAATACTAATACGATATCATTGTTATTATTATTATTACTGTTGTTGTTGTCGTGGTTGTAGTTCGCGCGTAGACGGAAATAACATCACACTCGGTTTTGGGAGTCGGCGGTAAATTTATTGCGATAGCAATATCCGCGCCATTAGTGTCGATTACAGAAATTACGGACGCACATTAGATACGGCCCCTGTATACAGCGCAACAATAAATCAACACAATATACTGCGCGTGTCTGTCCGATCGAATGTTTCCAACGTGTACTACTGTACGTATGTACAGCCAATGCCGCCGTCGTATGAGCCCGCGGACACCGACGAACGGACCGGTTGGTGATATTGCCGTGTCGTGCTCGCGAGGAGAAGGACGACGATTCGTTCGGCTGAAAGGACTGTTAGATTCTGAGCGAAGCGAGTGACGTCGGTCTTACCGTAATGAGAGCTTTTTGATTTTTTACATTTTTTGTGGCTGTAGTAGGCACAAACTAAATATAATTGTTCCGGATTTTGGGAAGGATTTCCGGTAGCGACTTCCGGTCGGTACAACGGGTGATCGATTTCAAAATTCCAACATTTCCGACGAAAAATTACAAAAAACCGAAAAAATTTATTTACGTTGGATTTTCAACAAATTATTTTATACAGTTGTGACTACATCTGTTTAACATTGGAAAATAATTTATAGAATTTTTTTTTGTGTTGTGTGCTCCTTTAATATATTGTTGTGCGGGAAAATTTCAAAAATTCGCCATCATTTATTTATTTTTTGTAAAGTGAAATTTCACTTACTAAAATTGGGTATTTCGACTTTTTAGAAAACGTAATGGGCCAGACCTTCTTCGTGCAGAATCGTTTTATTTTTGCCTTAGATTTGATAAAAAAAACTCGCCGCCGCTCCGAGGATTCCCCGGATACGTAGATCAACGGATCTACTTGTCGGTTTAATGGTGGATCCGCGGAGGGAAAGAAAGAACGCTGATGTTTTATCTGAAGCAACGAAGAAGAAATACTTATATACACAATTTTTTTCATCCCTTTTGAAACGCGGCTCATACGTGTGAGTATTATTATCGTTGGACGCTGTTCGTACGTACATTTTTCGCATAGCGTTCGCAACGATTGTCGTAAACACATAAAACAAAACATTAGTACTTATTACACGAGTCGAACGAAGCATTTTATATTTTTATTACAGTCTTCGGTCCGCGTCTCGCCCGCCCTGTAAACGCGACGAAGGCGGGGAAGAAACAATAGCCGTTCGTTGGAGATTAGCGAAAAATTCGTCGAGACGAGTCGTTCTCACGTCGCCGACACCGCAATTAACTAACGCGAGTTTAAATATCATCTGGATCGTATCGACCCACCCGTATCGCACACGTCCGACCGCAACCGTAGTCATCGTGTCACGGTCCAATTACGCATTTACGAGACACAGCGATTCAACTCGAACATACAATAATTACGAGCGCATTGTACACAAAATTATAAGTGTACAACTACTGTAAGACGTTCTCTCGCAAGATCGTTAAAACCGCTTTTCGACAAACACACACGCGTCACATATACTGTTGCCCGCGGGTTACACACTTCTTACAGAAACACTTAACTGTGCGAAAATCCGCGGCGCGTGAACGACGTCTTTTGACGCGATATTTACGATTAAATTAAAAACGTACGCGGTCTCCTCACTCATCGCGAGATTTCAAATCGTGAACGCGCGTCCGCGAATATATTGTAACGAATACGTTTAAGCGTGCTGAAACGTTGTAGCACTTCCGTTCGAAAGTGTATCGTCGCATTTCGATTACACGAGAGAAAAATAATATAATTTTGCAAATGTATGCGCCGCAACGGACGAGTTGCGATGTGAACACATCGTTAGAAATCAGTTCGAATAATTCATCGCAGGCGTATAACCACTCGTTTTATTGAAAACGTACGCGCGCGAACTAATATAATTATTACAATACGTAGTACTTTAAGAAGGTCAGATTTCGAAAAACAAAAAAACGCCGTCAGAGCAGCGCGTCGCGATCGACCGAAACTATACGAGTACATATAGTTCTAAATCATTATTATTGTACGCCATCAGAGTTTCAACGTTTTATTTTTTTTTTCCGTACCATTTAATAGAACGCGATAAAATAGCGACTTCGTCTCGTACGATAATAATATTAAAATATAAATTACACCGGAGACCGTCTATTCCGAAAGTGTTTAAGAGTATTACCAAACGAACACGTCGGGACCGAGTTTATTATCATTATTTACACGACGCGTTTTGTCGCTTTTGTTTTCTTCCGCGAGTCCCACTCGCCCTCCCCTCTCCCCGATCCAACTATTTCCCGATCCACTTCGCCGGCCGACCCGCGACATTCGCGTCCGGCTTAAACTCGCCTCGGGACACGCGTTTTTATATAATAAAATAATATAACGTATCCGGAAAATCGAATCGTCGCTCCAGACACATCTCTTACGACGAAGTAAGTGCGAGACGGAGGGAAACGCGCGATGCTCTCTGGGCCCAATCGAACTTCTCCAAGTGTTGGCGTCAAGAACTATTGAACCGTCACGAATGTGTCTTCAAAAAACTTGCGAAAATTAAAAAAGAAAAAGAAAAAAAATCGTCGGCTTCCCTCTCGTCGAGACACCGTCGCGTCGCGATTATCTCTGTAACGCACAAATCGGAGAGTCTATGTTGAGGATTTTTTTTTTTTTTTAGAAACGCTTGGGTTGAAAATGGAGGGCACCGATGGTCTTGGAAATAAAATAAAAAGGAAAATTTTTGTTTTTTGTTTTTAATTCTATGATTCGATTGAACTTTAAACGCATTATCTATAGTTATAACTCGTAACGAGTCGAAATAATTAATCATACCAAATCGAATGCAACACGCTGATTATTTTGTAAGGTAATTAAAACTCTATTATTTAACTAAAAATGTAATCGTATTATGTTTTGTGGCTGTTCTAGCTGTATATTTTTGCGACTAATTTTTCTAAAACATATTACGCGTCAATATAATGGATTCAATAAAATAAAATAAATTGTCCGTAAAAATGACGAAATATGTTTTGGTTTATCTTATATTCGAGAGATAATAACTCATTTCAATCATTGTACTTTCGATATCAAAATGACATTTGCGTCAATAAAACTTTGACGTCCATCACAACAAAATTCAAATTTCTTTGTGCGAAGTATTTGACACAGTTTTAAAATTTAATTCGAATAAATTTCTTACATAATTTTTAGTTAGAAACACACGATCGTTTCCAAAAATACTATACATATTATATTGACCGGAAGTTATTTTCGGACATTTTTGGACTCTCGTTTTTGACGTGATTGGCGATTAGCTGTTTGTGAATACATAATATATATATATGTATGTATACCAACATATACATTAACGAACGCAGAGTTGTGCCAGCGCGTAATAAATTTGTCGCGTTAGAATAATAATAATAACATTATTATGTCGGTCGTCACCGCGGGCGCCCATCCACCCGCCCGCCGCGGTCGCCGATCTAATGAACCGTGCGAGAAGTATTAAATTGCCGTCATTACCTACCCGTCTACTTTGTGTGCGGATGTATATTTTTTACGAACGGGGAGCGAAAAAAGCAAGAAAAAAAAATATACCTACACAAGTCGGAAGCAGAAGAAAATGAATGTTACAAATAGAGAATATTTTACAAGACAATTCCTTTGAGTCTGCAGGCTTGATCAATTTAGTCCGCCACAGTATTGCACGCGGAGGGTCGGTCAAATTTGATTTTTGTTTTCTCTTCTACTTTTCTCTGATCGGCGTATATATTATATATATATGTGTGTGTGTGTGTGTGTGTGTGTGTGTGTGTGTGTGTGTGTGTGTGTGTGTGTGTAAGTATACCCGTCCAGGAAATACGTGCTTGTGTTTTACTATTAGTGCTGATCCGTTTTTTTCTCTCCGTTCCTTTTTTTTCTCATATATTACGTATATATATAAAACTACCGATTCCGAATCGTAATTATCGTCGAGTAGGAAAATACGCTGTTTTGGAGAATGATATATTATTATGTTTCTAGAAACGTATTTATTCTCTAAAGCGTACAAAATATTATGTCTTCTTGCCCTTCGTCGCGTACAACTTTACTGTGTGTCATGTCGTGTAATACCGTGTTACGACCCGTCTCGATTATTCATCGTAAGTATAATATGTAGAGCCCTCTACATTACGTCGCGACGCAAATATACATTTAGTTTAACTTGTACGACATAATTATTTGAGCGCCGGCGGTAACGGTTTTGCGATCACAATGGCTTAGGTACTAGCGGTTTTTACTAACGACTGCAAAGGAAGCAAAAGCGTTAAGTCGAAATTCGCCCAGTCATACGTTTTTTTTTCTAGAAACGTGTGGTTCAAACTCACCGGCTACAACGACCGTTGTGAAATCGCGAGATTCCTACATGGAGTGCGCATTGTTTAACAACAATCGATAAATTACGATAATTGTATTTATTTTTTTAAATTAGTGACGTTAGAATATTTCTGATTTGGTTTTAATCATCGAAAAATGTTTCACGCCGTTCACACGAAAAAACACGACTCCGAGAGAATTGATGACGAGGGTTTGAAACAGAAATAATCCTTTTTTTTTTTTTAAATTTTGATTTTGGTATTCACCGGTATTGGATATCTGGGCTATTTTAATTCAATAGTTTTGTGCCGGGAGTTTTTTGCGACGTTGTCAAAGACTTTCGGTAGTGATAACTTTAATAATAATCGTAGTCCTGCGACGATTGCGTAGTCAGACACGTAGAGGAGAGGAATACTTTGAATCCACGGTAGTGTGCTAATAATACTATATACCGTTGAAATTACCCATTATGTATACACCCACACGCACACGCACGCGCACTCATTCATAATGCATTTTGTGCATGGCGTTTGCATATTTAACACTGTACAAATGGCTCTTTGACATAACGCGTGATTGCGATAAAAACAATTTAAAATTAATTTATTCGCTGACAAAGTGGTACGTGTACATAATAATATTGTGTACGATGTTAATTACCCGTGGAATCACGTAGGTCCAATACGCTAAAAGTCTTGCCAAAGTTTAGGAAAAGACAAACATACATAAATCGCCTCTCCTCCACCCTCACCCCTCCTCATTTCGCGCCATCCAGCCGAGTCGATTACACGGAATTATAATATTCACCATACGTCGCGTTAACGTCGTTTATCGTGAAACGTCCGTTTAATCATATCGCACGCGTTTAATAAAACAATAGTGTTGTAATTATTAATATGATATTACGATTTCCCGAGAAATCACTGTAGTCGTATCGTCGTGATACGCTCCGAGAGCCAAAAACAAAAATAGCGCCTCCTACGTGGGTCCAAATACGGGGAAAGTGACGGATAAATTATTCATTAATTAACTTTTTACATTGTGTGTATGTGCGTGTCTGTTATTAGTATCGTAATACATTTTTTTTGTCAATTTTAAAAGTTTTCAAATTTATTCTCGATAACTATTTCAGTGGAAAATGTTTGACCAATTTGTGAATTCGTCACCACCAAAATACGGCCTTGGTCGTCGAGCCTAAAGATCACGTGCGCCTTAGTGCTCGGTTAAACTGGATCATCGTGAACAGGCAGTAGCGAATAAAACAAAAATCTTTCGTCCACGGTAACCGTTTCAATTATAATATAAATTATTTTACGTATTTTATATCAGATTCAGATTCAGATTAAAATAATTTCGAGCACAGTGTTCGTTCGAATGAAATAATTCGACTTCGACGACCTCGTTCACATTATATAATTATATTGTATTATACCAAATAAAATGGGGTTTATTTCGTTTTAAATCACGAAATATTTTTAATTTGAGATAGTGTTATTCCTCTCTCTCTCTCACTCTCTCTTGCTCACTTTTTCACTCTCTTTTGATTACAGTTCATTAAGTTTTATCATTTACACTTGTAGACATTTCTGATGTTCACCTCGAGACCATGAGGTCATTCTGTTGGAAAATCTGAAACATTCACTTGTCCACGGTTGACTGAATAAAAATGTATATAGTAATATGAAAAATTGAAAAAAATAAAATATTTGCCCGCATATTATAATATTACGACCCGAATCCATTTGCCAGGCCCAAAAAAATAATTTAAAGCAAGATGCAACGACGGAGAAAACGCGTTCGTGCAATTAAAATGCAACGCGTGTGTACAAGAGTGTGCGTAAATTTATTCGATCAAATATAAAACGTTCTAGCGATGGTGTATTAATATTGCATTTATTTATTTATTTATTTTTAACTGATAAAAAACAGCGTACAAATTGTTTTAATTATTCGAACATTAAATATATTTTAAAATTTGTTTAAGATTAAAATTGTAATAATTATGCTATGTCGTAAAATTTGTCGTAACGTTTCCGAATTGAGACCATATAATTATTAATCTATAACTAATTTCGAGTCCACATCGAATTCACATAATTATAACACTCTAATGATAATCGTACACGTGTTTCAACTGCTGTAAACGAACGAGAACACAAAGCGGAAGATGAAAATATGGAATAATAACATTTTATTTAAACACACTATAATCGAAACGCACGAGTCGAACGCGTTGTTCATAAAATCAACGGTGGCCACGACATTTCTAATAAAAAAAACAATAATACTTTTCTTATGATGTTATAATATTACTATAACATGATTAAAGTTCTTCGTGTAACGTTTTTTTACGATTTAAAAACCAAATTCTTTTATTTTTAAAACGTAAACAAAAATGAGATTCGGGTACGAATATGATCGTAATCGAAAACGATTATATTATGTATTACTAAAGTATAATAACGTGACGTACTTACGGCTTAAATTTCGTATTAAAAACGTGTTTGAATTTAATATCGTACGGAGTTTCGATGGACGAAACGGTTTTCGTCTAACAAGTGTGTGCAGGTACATTGTAAAAAAATACAATAATCCCTGCCGGAGTTGCGGGGGCGAAGGAAATATATATACACACATTATACCATATTATATTAAACTTCTATAGTATTTCGAAAAAAATAAAAAAATAAATAAATAAAATAAAACCAACTAAGCTCCTGTCTAAAGTGAAATTGTTTTTTTACGGTGACTTATCCCGTAACTATTATTATTTATTGCCATTATTTTTATCGCGATAAATTACAAGACGACCCGGTGAAGAGGATTAAAAAAAAAGATAATAATAACAACAACAACGACGACAACGACGATATTACTCTGTCTCGAAATCAATTAACTCAACCGAAATGACTAATAATAATATAATAACGTTATCAATAACACTATTGTGTCAGACGTTATGTATACGATAAACGAACGACTGTTGCGACTAACAATTAACATTCAATCTAAGGCAAATCATTGGACGTCAAATTTAATTATTTCAAATTGTATTTCATTACATCAAACAGCAGTACAACGAAAATAAGTGGTAAATATTATAAAAAAAAAGGAAAAAAGACAGCTATAATGAGTGCCAAACAACAAATCGAATAAACTAAAAAATTATTGTAGTACCTAATAATAACAATAATAACCAACGGAGTTCGATTATTTATGCGCTTTCATCGATCGAAGTCAACAATGGCCCGCGAAAAACGTAAATGTTTAATTTGTTTTCGTTTTCAGCCGTTATTTTGTTAGTGCAAGGGTAACGCGTTCTGCTCTCTTTCACATTATACGGAACAATCGAAAATAATATTATATACCTATACCGTTCGGGCGGTGATAAATTAGACCGATTTCCAACAACGTGTAAACAGCGAGTAAATCACGCACAGTTGTGGAAAATTCGAAATCCCACCCCGTGAAATATACATTTAAACTTTTTACTCGATTTTGTTTTTAATTGTATTTTTTTTCTCTTCTTTTTTTTTTTCCGACGCGAACATATCGACGGGTCCGCGCGTGAAAACACAGCCACATCAATTTTCCCCATCCGTATTTACAAAAACAATGACAATAACAATAATAATAACGCCGTCGCGACGATTATTGCGTACGTAATAATATCATTATATAAACACGATGATACACGTTAACGCGCGTTCGTGTCACACTCGCGTCACGCGTCACACGTCCAAAATAAATACTCGTATAATAGCACAATAACAGACGTGAGCGCGTGTTTTTTTTTTTTTTTCAATCGCACTATCGGTCATCGGCGCGTCACCGAGAACAATAACGCGTTATCGTTTGCGCATACGAGCACGTATAGTATAATACCTATACAATAATATTATTATAACGTTACAGTATTATCGTCACGAGCAGCGGTTATGGGGATTTGCGCGTATTCTCTCGCAGGCCGTGCGATTTGCACGACGTGTACATGCGTCGCGGGGCTGGTCGATGTTCGGGAGGGAGGCGAGCGGCACGATAGCTCGGGACTACGATGTGATTAATATCGGGAACCTTCGGAGTTCGGATTCATGACAGTCCATATGATGATCGTATTATTATTTTTATTACATTTTTTTGATAATTCGAATCGTTTACTTTATGTAAAACGCGCGTTCAGAACGCGAAGAGAAGCGTATAACTAGAGATCGGAGTTGGACGAAAATTAGGCGCCGGGTGATGGGCGATCGATATCCACGAATAGATTGGTTTTTGAAAAAAAAATTTAAGATAACGCTTTTAGAAAATCGCTTTAGATAATAGCAAAAATATTTTTGCCCTGAGCAAGATACGAAAAACAAAAGTCACTGGTTTATTATACGAATAGTATATACACGTTCTTTTGGTGTCAGTCACAGATTTTTTCATTATTGCCTTACCAATTTCATTTAATATAAAGACAAAAGTAGTGGAATTCATGCGAGTGAAATCTCTAAATTTCAACTCGTCTCTACGCAATTCATCCAAAAAATTAAAAATTGTATTATTTTCTGTACGTTTTTTATTTATTTCGTGCACCCAAATTGTACCTTTATGTTTGTTTAGTAAAAATTGCCACAGAAGCAGTACAACAATAACGTCATCTTCGTCAAAACTCGTCTTAACGACTGGTGTAATTTTTTTTTATCTTGTTCGGTTTTATTTTGTCAGTGTGGGCGGAATTTGTTTCGAGCAGCTCGGAGCAGTTTTGCTCTTTCAGTGTGCGCTGGGCTTAAGCGAAGGATATCACGTGGATCGCCCTACATTTCTAAATAATCGTAATGCTCGGTTTCGTTGGTACGAATTCGGATTGTGAGAAGGAAAAAAAATCGCGTGTTTATTTTATTTTTTTTTCACAACGCAATTTTATTCGTTCCGACGTTTTCCAGACGTTCGGGGCGAATGTTTCTCGGGAAATCGCGTATCGTCCGTCGTTATCGCCGCCGTTACCGTATACTTCCGCAAACAATGCAGTTCACATCGACATTACAATACGACGTTTATTGAATGAAAAAATGTCGCTTAAAAGAATTTCCGTCGTTTGAATATCATACGAGGAAATGCGAAACGCGAGAATTTCTAATTTTTTCCCCCTCTGTTTCCGAGAGATTACGATTTGATAGAGATCAATTTTTATTCGTTCAAAAGCCTACGACTATTAAAGTACAATATATCATTTTATTTACAATATTTTACCGATTCTTGTCGTTGGAAATCAGTGCAGTATGTATAATGTCCATAATACGAGTAACCTAATGCTATACCTAAACTAACCTACACGGGGATTAATTTATTTATTTTGAAATACAAAACGTATCAATTTATGTCTAGTAAATTTAGTAAGTAAATTAGACGAATTAAAAATACACAAGACTCTGTAAGACACAAGAGCTGTTCCAAATGTCACGTAGAAATTTCGTTTACAAAAGTTATGCGTTTTTCAGCCAATATTAAATCGATATTATATATGTGAGTATTTAATGAGTATAAATTATTTCACAACACAATTGAACCGTTATGTTTATTTTTATTTTTTCCAATGTTTATTATTTCAAAATTTAAAAACCCATTCGTCCATCTTTTTATAACTCGGTGGTTTTTTTAAACTTTCAAAACGTTTTGTCCTAGGCAATTCGATACGGGACCCGCGCACGAGCCGACCGAGCGCGATCATCACTCGCCGGGCAAGGATATTAATGATAAATCGCAACACACGTGTATTATACGTTGAACACGGTTGACCGAGCGACACAAAGCTTTTAAGTTTAATATTAACTCTGCGGGAAGTTCGCGTTTATGGGAGACTCTAATCTGTCATTGTTTTCCTATACCCGCCGGAGCGACCGGGTCTGCGATCGGACGTTATTGCCGGATTGAAATTCGTTCGCGGACAATAATCCATACCCGCGCAATGTTTAGAGGTGGGTCGAACTCGAATTCACAGCGTCAGACCTGTAGGCACGACGAGTTGGGAATACATTGGTAGGCGCAGTTTAAACGTAAACCCGAAATTTCGTCTTGCCAAATTTGTCATTTTCATATTTCCTATCCTCAACAACAGCTAGTGGCTAAATAAAAATACATAAACGTATATTATAATGAACCCATTTGAAATTATAGATTTAGTGTTGAATCAGTTAAAAGCAGTTTAGTTTATTTTTAAATACAATAAATGATAATGTCCAGTTTGCCGATGTGAACATAATATATCAGGTCATTATTATTTCCGACACAAATAGAGATATTTAGAAGATTTGAAAATTAATGCTATAAACATTCTAAAAAAAAATAATAATAAAAAGTTGTAAATATTAATGCTAAAAATACAATTAGTAAAAAAATAAATGTGTATATTTTAATTTTGAAACATTCAATTTTGAAACATTGTCAAGTGCACCGATGGGCAATAATGATCCATTTGTGTTGTTGAAAAAATTCAGCCGGAAATGTAGTAAAATAAATATAAAACACTAATATTATAATATTAGGATTAGGAAAGTGGAGGACTGGGGAGAGATATGTTCTTCGTATTATGAACAAAAAGTCTCGCAAGCCTATAGTCGAACCGAACTATTGGCACGACTTATTACGCCGAATTCAACTCGATTTTAACTATTTTTGTCATCGAAACGTCCACTCAAACCCGAAGCGAACGTATTTCTCTTGAAACATACGATCAAATGAAATAAATAAAAAAAAATGAAAATCGAGTTGAACGACAAATAGTGTTTCGGAAAGTCCGTTGAAAATCGAATTTTTTATCGGAGTGCACGGTCGACTCGGGTAAACGACTATTGAATTCGGACCTCCGAAAGTTCGATTTGACTTTTCGAACGATTCGGTGCGAAAATGTTTTTTTTTTTTTTTACATTAACGAATTTATTTCGTTAGTATTTAATACTATTTTATTTATAACAGGTCGCGACACCATTTCCTTGTAAACAGGGCTCAGATGTTTCAAATGCAACTTTTCTTTCACTGCTCGAATTTATAAGTAAGTTTTAAATCTATTTTATATAAGTTCAAGTTTAAATCTGAGAATTTTTAGTACAACTTTTTGAAATTTTTTACATACTTTCAATTTTATTGATATCACACATTTTATAGTAATATTTTTTATTGTTTTCAAATATTGTGAAAAAAAATCGCTAGATTTAGAACCTCATGGAAAATAATTTAAATACCGACTGGGGAAAAAAATCTTTGGTTTACCCAATTTTTAATACGCTACTACGTCTACTATTGTGGAATGGTGAATTTTTTTTGTGCAATACCGCAATCAATTTTACTAGATTTTTCTGCAAAAACAGCCAAAATCTACTTTTAACGAGTTTGAAATCGTTTATGAAAGTAGGTACGTTTAAAAGAAGCGTACTCTTTCGTTAGTAATTTTCATATTGAAACCATCGTGCAGAGTCAGGTCGGAGACGTACGATCGAGCATCGGGAACACTCGTTGAAGCGTTGTATTTTGGAAAGTTTTAGTTTTGTTTGTTACATTTATTTTTTTTGGCCACACCCCGAAACTATAGTCCTAGCGAAACCGCGAAAAAAAATCGTCGCCGTCGAATCGATCGTCCCGTATTGTACGCACACGCCTACGCGTCGTCGTTTCGACGACATTACCGTTATCGTTATAATTCATCGCGCGATACTATCGCTGTATAAACCACGAGTCACTCGTATGTTTATCTATATACATTATTATGTACGGCACGGCGTGTCCGTTGTCGTGTTGAGCGTACACGCTATATTATTCTTGTATTATACCCCTATAGTATAAACGCGATTCGACCGGCCGCATCCTGATTCCTGAAACCGCAGGACTCGAGATGACGACCGAGCTGAACTGGACGGGGTCGGGCGGCGAGGGGCTAGAACAGCGGTCTTTGTGGGGTTGCGAGCAATATTTTCGACCGAAACTACAGTTTTGCGGCCCGGAAAATTAAAATTATCTATCCACATTATATAATGTGAGAAAAACATTTTTATTTATTATGTCCCGACAACATCCGAGGCCAGCCGCCTCCTACACTAGACGCTAACGGATAATACTACGATTTTGAAAATAAACATCGACACAGCGACCGCGAGGATTCCGTTGAGCTGTCTTGACGCCGCACGCCTTCTATATTATAATACATAAGTCGGTCTCGTCGAGTTCCAGAAGCTTTTCGACAGTCGGCGATACATCACAATAGACCGTTTTAATAAAATAAAACGCCATACAGGTCCTATAATCCTCATCGATTTATTTCGCAAATCCTTAAAGTGCATTTATATAGCATGCGTGCAGAGACATACGATTATTGTGTATATGTGTGCTTTTTAAATGCACTCGGGCGCTAATCGGCAAACATAATGCACTCGTCGTATCACTAAAGACGCGTATACTATGTATTATCGTCGTCACGTGCTTTTTATCTCTCTCTGTCTCACTCTATCTGTCTCTCTGTCTGTCTGTCTTTCTGCCTGTCTCTCTTTCAATAAAACATACTCTTCAAATATTAAAACATAAATCACGTTTCCGATATTTTTCAGACTCCCTCCCAAACGAATCATAAAACTGGATCAATTTGTGAAAAGAGTATTATAATAAACTTAAATTTATCCGCAATGCACATTACACGTACCACAATATTATAATATTGCGTCATAATTTTATACGAGGCTTTCATTTGAGTACTCGAATCAATCGTATCGAAACGAATCCGAATCGGACTATTATTATTCCATTATACACATGAAACGGCCGAAAAATATTCGAGTGATATTTTATATTTTGAACTTAACGACAATATTGGTAACTCAGATAATACGCGGGTAGGTAAATAATAATGGTTTTAGAGCAATTATATATTATTTAATATGACCAGTTTACTGTTGTAAAAGTTTATTTAAAAAACTATATTATATCAATTTTGAAAATATTTAATTGAAATGTTGAAAAAAAATCCGTAATAACGTTTCTCGGTTAACACTGGGGTCTCCTCAAACACGTTTAATGTAAAATAAAATCACACTTTTTACTATTATTTTTTTAAACTTTTCAGCCAAAATGTTAGTATTAGTTTGGTTAAATTTATAGGATTAATCGTACGTACCATTTTGTTGCCCTATTTTCACGTGATATTAGTTTGCAGTAAAATTTTAGTAAAAATGTCTTACGATTTTTTGAGTATATCTTTCGAGAAAGAAGAATAAAAAATAATAGTCGTCGACGACGTGCAGAATCGAACGACGATATTCCATCGTAACATCGCGATATCAAAACGGTTGTGCTAACGAATGGTGCTCACGTTAGACCGCATTACACAATGATGTGTTTTGTAATCGGGGCTTATTCTCGAAAGTCTAACGCTAAAACCAAACAAGAGGCGTAATAATAACGTCTAATCTAAAGCAAACAAACGTATCCGTTAAACGCACGGCACGAAGATTTACTATGAGAGTAAAATATGCAAATCGTTGGTCGGTCAGGTATTTATTTATTTTTTTATTTTCCGAATCATCGGCGTATGCAAACAGAGTATAATGTAACGATAACGCTAATCCACTTAGCCCCGTCGGATTTTATTATTTTGTATTTACTAGGTTTATTCGATGGGTGTTTTTTTTTCCAGCTCAACTAGGTCATCCGGTACATGACATTTCTATTTAGGATTCCAGCACTGTATACCCCGGTGGACGAGGGTTGACGTGAAGAAAGACGAGGTTCGGATAATAATAACAATAATAATAATAATAATAATAAATAGGGAAACAGAAAAGAGTAGAGAGAAAAAAAAGAAAAGCTTCCGCAAATATAAACGCGTAAGAAAAAAAAAAACAGTAAGTATACCAGAAATCGTATTACGTCGTGGAAAATTTTTCATCCGTAAGAATTTCAATTATTACCACCGACGAGGATGATATTCAGTTATACCGCGAAACGTCCGTCGATAAATATTACGTTTATTAAACTATCGTCTCGGAGAAATATCACCGTCCGGAGACCATAATAATAATAGCAATATAACGTAGTACAACCTGCCGTTGCACGACAACGGAGGGAGGATTTCCTCCACTAAAACGTCTTTGATTAATATGTTTTAAAACCCACTGACCGCGGTCGGCGACTAATGACCGTAGTTTATAATGATTGTTATTTACAGGCACAGATATTTAAATATTCGTTGGGATTAGACGTGGATCTAACTGTTCGGGTGTCGCTTGTCGCACACGCGTAGGTAATCGTTCCGGGGCAAGCTGGTCTTAAATCTGAATGAAACGGCACGCTACACATGTATACGTCATACCACCAGGCCCCGATCGAGAATGGACATTTGTTAGTCGACCGCGAAATTGTAACGACGTCCCTTCGATTAAGAGAAGGGTGGCACTAATTAAAACTTTGCCCTCCCCCCCGCCAAATCGTTATGTTCTAGAGATATATCAACTTAAATCCTAAAATCCAAATTTCAACCGATCAGTCAAGACCTGTTACTCAGTACAACGGTTTATAAAATATTTATCCGCGGAGACTAGTGCAGTTTATACCGTCACAAATATGATTTTCAAATCAAAGAACGAATAACAGATTAATTTTGAATTATTTTTAAAATCGGATATCTCTATCAACTGCTTATTTCGTGAACGTGCGTTTCAACACAGACTCTTGCGGGTCGTCGAAATACGATAGGTACGATAGCACCGTACATGTGGTTTTCAATATTGAACATTCGTCTCAAATTCGTCAAAACGACCACGACGACGACAACAACAGAAAACAGTAATAACGATAATGCAGGTTACGCGCCAAAAATTGGCGAATTCATACCTATTGTATACTGCGAGCGCGCGCGCGCGTTCGCTATTTACATTATAATATCGCACAACCACGTGTCATCGAGTGTTGTATTGTTATTATTATTATTTCAAACGCCGCGACCGGGCGCCCCGCGGAAACCCGACTCTCTCCGCCCGTCGCCGCGCCGTAGTAGTGTTACTAGCTGCAGCCGACCCCGTTCACGCCACCGCGCGTTCCGAGAGTCGTCTTCAATAACGATTTGTCAATGTTTGACAGAACGCGCGCGCAATATATTATGATACATAAATGAAAACATATACATACACGCGCGTATATATTAATATATTGTGTACACGACGCGAACCTAAACCGTGAAAAATGAACCGTTCCGCGCTCCTGCCGGCGACCCTCTTCCCGTCGACTGTTTTGACGGCCGCGACGAACCGAGAGGTACGTATTGCGTACACACGTCGCCGTGTATAATAGACGTGCGCCGCCGTAGTATTGTTGTGTGCGCCGAAATAGAATTTCCGAACGATAATACTATTATGTTATGGTTTGCGTGTTCCGGACCGACGGGACCGCCGCCAGATCGCCGACCATGTTTTTTCGCGTAGAAACGAAAGTGAAAATAAAAACTACGGCGTCGAGAGGCGGAATGGCGATGAACCGTGGCGAAATCGACCTCTTCTCGCGAGTAGCAGACGAGTGTGAAATTCGCGACGACAAGACGTTATCACTAGGATAATAAAAAGAAAAGAAAAATGCCCGTATGTTATGGACGATTTTTTCTCCAAAAACACGAGCGTTTACAGAGAACGAGCGTTGTGACGATCTTATAAATTCATATATTTGTTGCCAACAGATTGCCGCCCAACCGTTGTTACAGAGTATTTTTTTCATATAATTATTACAAAACATAATAATAATAATACGGATAAATGCTATTCCGGACGAAAGACAGAAACCTCGCGCGAAACTTTACATAAACGCGACCCGAGTGAATTTTAATTGTTATTATTCGACGTCTAATAAAACTTTCGCCCGTATTATTATATTTTATAAACAATATCATTTTAAGACAAGTAAAAGTTTTCCCAATATTGTTCAAACGGACGCGAAGTGGTAAAACGCTTTCTAGGAAACCAATATATTATACCTGTTTATATTTAAGTTATCAATAGTGTGCAGGTATAAATACTCACTATAAAAGCGAACAATTTTATTAAAATACGACTCAATGCACCGAAACGTTTCAACTTTTTAATGCGTACTAAAAGTGAAATTAAAAACATTTTATTTGTTATCATTTTGTTTGGGTATAACAAAAACAAAACCAATAGATAATAAATTATCATCGATGAGAACGAGATATTAGGAAAAACAAGCGGCTCGAAGAAAAATTAATTTTTTTTTTTATATCTCGTTTTAATCTATTTCTCTATGGGCAAGTTTTTGAAATCTAAAAATAAATAAAAAATACTTTTAATATTTTGATGATAAATGCAAAACGAAAGTTTCTCGTTCGAATACTTTGATGTACGACGAAACGCTATTTTATTTTTCAGAGTGCCTTGGAAAAAAAAAAAAATAATATGCATTTCGCATTAAAACCACCCACACCGACCCGTAGTCGCACTCAATCGTTTTCGTGAAACCGACCGTCTTGTTTGTAATTACAAAATACGAGAGCAAAGGACGGTCTCGTAGCCGTGACAAACGTGAAAAGTGTTTGCGGTGAATCATGTTTACGGCTCAAGTAGGGGTTCATCAAAGATGAGCGGTCGGGATGAACGTGTTATCCTCGGTAAAGGACGAGATTACAAAGGATAATCAAGGGTATAAGTCCGCTGTGTCTAATGTTTGCTAATGACGGTACCCTAATTGATAACACTATGGGGGTTTTAGCGGAAGATCCGATGGTTTAAGATTGGCGATTAAGAAATATTAATTTAGCCGCGGCAAAGCGAAATATTGCTGGGCCGGCGGGCGTTGGGAGGGGAAAACACGAGATAATATTAAAAATAAAAACAAAAAAATGAAAAAAAGCGAAAAAACGACGGGGGAAATAAAAAAAAAACGCGACGTTAATAAAGTGCGAAGGCTTATGAAAAGAGGAAATTCCCGTACGAGTTCGAAATCAAAGGGAACGACGAGTCGACGTTCCGACACAATGCATGATTAAAACAACGTAAGTTGTGCGTCGTGTGCTTTTTGTGCAGGTACGAAAAGTTTTGAAAGCGTATCGCGTCGTAAAACCGTCGACGGCCTTGTGTGGGACTTACGGCGGCGAGTACGCGATAGTGAAGTAGTAATACGCGCAAGTATGATATTATGTGTAATACTACGGGGACGGGAAACGGCGAGCGCGTAATAAGTAGGCAACGGAATTGAATGCCGTTTGTCGGCGTAAAGTGGTCGGAACGATTTTAAAGAACACGAGAGGAAATAGATTAAAAGTAGTTTGAAAACGGTATTAATTTTTGTTTTGAAAACGAAATTAATTAGGAGCGTCGAAGAATGGCGTTTAAGACTGCCGCGTCTCGGCGCAGGTAGTGCAGGACTGTGGAGGGGGGCGAAATAGATCGCAATCAACCCAATGGCAAACGATAAGTGTTATATTTATTATCTATGGTAATATCTTCGTGACCTATGCGTCGCGCGAGAGTTGCGAAAAATAAATATGAATACAACCGCGAATTGTAGAAAATGTTTTTGAAAAAATAGTCGAAATACCAATTAATACTCTAGTTTTCGCATGAATAGTATTAAAAATACTTATATACAAAAGTATGTGTTTTTCATTTTATACTATTAAGTTACTTTTTTTTCAAATAAAAATTGAACTGTACGTATAAATTATTCTCAGACGTACTTAAACCAAAAACACGAGTAATTATAGAGCATTATGATGGTCCGATGTCGAGTTGACGACAATAATATTCTTTTTATTGGTTTTCATATTTGTGAAAAATAATTGACAGCATGGATTTCATAGTACTTATAAATACGAGAATTATATTTATTTTTTCTTCTTCTAAATACTTCTGAAAAGTAAAAAGTATTCAAAGTACTTAAAAATCACTTTGAAAAATATATATTTAGAATACAATAAGAAATACTTCATAGAGTATATGAACACTAGTATTCAAAATATACTTTACAAGACCGCAGTGAAATAATAGCAATTTATAACTTCAGATATACGATATTCTACCCGCGTATTGCGATATCAATAAATGTATACGGTTTTACGTCACATCATAATATTTTATAAAGCGCCAAAAAAAAAGAGAACTATAATTTACCTGAATATATTTTAATGAGATTCAAAACGATTGAATGAAATAATAATATTTCCCGGGATCGGGTGTTGTCGCGAATTCTAAACGATACTTTCGAAATCAGTTTCGGAACATTGGCGTCGGTTTGAAACCGATAGCACAAAATAGTGGCGCTAACGTTCCGGACGCGTATAATACGACTCGACGACGACGATGACGAAAATCACTCGACGGTACAAAAGTGTTATTATTAAGTTTATCGCAAACAATCGTCCGTTTTATATCTCCGGCTCAATAACGCAATAACGGTAACAAAAGTCCGAGGGGATGTCATTTTTCGAAGTATAAAATAGAATTTTCTAGTGCGATTTTTTAAAGCCCAATTTATTCGTACGTTCTATACGCGAAAACATATTACGACACCTGAATAGACGAATGTTGATTTCTAAATTGTTTTCGCCCATAGGTGGTTCGATGCCAAGTCAGCACAATACATATTGATACCGTACACATATCACCAAATGAAACATGTCTTGGAAAATCAATAAATTTTATTTTATTTACTTTTATCTTATGATGTTGCTATTTATTTCAGATAAATTACAATGAAAGCATAAATATAGGGCCGCCGTACTATTTTTAATTAAAAATAAACACACATAATAAAAAGAAGAAACAAAAGAAATTATCGTTTGAAATAACTTTGTAAAATGCAAATAGTCTATTAACAATATTAATATATACTGTTGATAATAATCATAATATTATGTCGACTTTAACGAAATTACTTTATACGTATGCTGTACAGCAAAACGAATTGGATCGGACATAAAATGTAAATGTAATTTATATCTATAAACGTTTACAATAATTTTAAACTAAGGGTATTTTTCTATGTTTGGAATATATGTGTTTCTATATAGGTATAAAGACATTTGTTCGAGGATACTTTTGTTGCATTTCTATGGGCGTCAGGGCACTTTTCACGAGATTAATATGTTTCCATAGGTATTTTATAGGACATCAGAGCCTGGGCCCTGTAATCGTAATAATGCCGTCGCTTAGATCTGCTGGTTTCGAACAGTGCGCACCTCCACACCACGTGCTTTTCGGATTAAAATCTTTTCCTATCCTCGTAAATCAAAACTCTCGCGTTTATCATCGCTCGCGATACCGTACGTTTTACGGCCCTCGTCCGGGAGGATTGGTAGGGGCGAGTGGGCAGGGGTGGCGGTACACGCGTTACGGGATCTCTCGACTCGCGGCGTTTCGAGTTATTAAAAACACGTTAGAGACGTATTAAACGTCATAATTAGTTTGTGATTTAACACACTGCGACAACAGCAGCGCGCCGCAAACTGGTATAATTAAATTAAATTCAGCAAACAATAGGTCTTTTGTTTGTAATAATATCCACTCGTTTGAAACGCGCACAAAGTTACAGTTTAATTTTGTAGCAGTATAGGTGCAGTAATTTGAAATTCAACGCCGGCGCGCGCGTAAGGCGACTCTCTCTCGCTCTGCCGCGGCGCCGCCGTTTCGGATCGCGCAAACTTATACCGAAATTTTAATATATTATTTCTATTATCGTCGACGCGAAGTTTACGAGCGTTCGAAAATCGCGCAAACGTCCACAAAAAGAGCACAACAACAATAACAATAATCATAATAGGAATAAAAGTATATTTCGTTTCGCGCTCCGCGGTTCCACGAGGAATCATACAACGGCCCGCGGAAACAATTACGATAATGTTTCGGGACAATCAATGGACACGACATGCATACTTACATGTGTAAGGTATATATACATATTTCACCGACAGAACGAATCTCGGAAAACATTCAGTTTACGTGCATTTTTCAACGTCGATTGGATTTTATGAATTAATAAACCGTACGTACAGGTGCCCCACGCAGCCTATCCGCGTTATTGTAAATCTTTGAAACGGCGAAAAACGAATTTCCCGCCGCATCGGATAATGTTGCGGAATTTGAAAAATTAAAATTAATTGCGAACATACCGTTATTAACATCGCTGTCGGACGCGTGTGTGTTTCGAAATCTGATACGGGAATTTATTTATCTTTGTACCTATGTAAGAGGCGAAAAAACAGTTTGCGAGTTACTTCAAATAAATAATAATAACAACAAGTACGCTCACGTGGAGACCGGATTAAATTCTTGCGACGATATTACGTACTCGTACTATATCGTCGTCTGAACTAAATTTAATTCCTCGTAAGAATTTTGTTTTTATTCATTTTTTATTTTTTAATTTTCATTAAACTTTTTCTCGACCAATCGCAATAGTTCGATGTTAAGAATCTGTAGGGAAAAAAACCGCGATATCAATATTCCGTTAATAAAGTTCGATAGGTACTTTTTTTGTACGTTGTAGAGTCTACAAATGATTTAAAATTTACATAATTTCTTATGAATTTTGTCTCAAATTGATATTCCTGATTTTTAAGACTTGGTAAACTTTTTTAGGAACATAAGGTTTCCGTAAACAAAAAAGTTTGAGAATCGCTGTTGTATACGATATATGTATACAGTGTCGTTATCTCCGGAACGAGTAAAATCTAAGTTCCAGTACGACGCTGTTGTTTGAACATTTTTTGGACACTCAACGATTGTGTAATGAAAAAAAAAAAGAAAAGAGAGATAGAGCGAAGGACAATGCGTTGTTCGAAAAGCTTTTGACGTTGGTCAAAGACCGATATTGAGTGGCTTTCGAAAAGTATCCTAATCAAATATTCGACGGACTGTGCGATACGAAGAATAGAGAACTTCGGACGGAAAAACCGTTTCGGTGCGGATCGGGGGATTTTTTTGTCGACGAAAAAATCGTTTCCGTGTAACCGATCGTACTGGTAATAGTGGCGAAAAGGACACGCACAAATGTACGAGTAAATAAATTCTATCGTTCGGACGGAACGCACGCAAGCGTTAGACTCGGACGAACGTCATAAAAATAACGATTTCTACGTCTTCCGCGGGAATTCGGTTTTTGCGGGCAAAAAAAAAAAAGAAAAGAAAAAGAAAAAAAAGACGATCAGACGGAATCGAAAACGCGCGCGCCCAGCTGATACGGACTAGGCCCGAGCACACACGCGCGCGGAGACGTTGCGCCGTCGTTGTCGTCGTAACCGAAGTCGCGATTGCTTCGAATCCCCGCGGGAGGACATTTTGAACGATTTCATTTTCGGAAACCACCGCACCGAGGGTTTTCTTTTCTTTTCTTCGTTTCGTCGGCGCGGGGAAACTCGAGATTCTGCGCGCCGGAGACCTACTATTTCCCCGCGCGCATTCTATTATCGCAGCATATACATACATACATATAGTATATATAATACACCAAGTACACGCGTAGGAACGTATATAATATGCAGGAGACAATATAATATATTATGTCATACACGTGCGTTGTTTTTAGTCGGCGCGTGCGTCGCGTTGATGCCCCCGAAGGAGGGTTCCTTGGGTCGCGAAACGGTGGAGGGACTGATGGGTGTACACGTCAAACGTATGAGGAACAAGTATGCACATGTGTACGTATGTGTGTATGTGAGGGTCGCGTTGTGGTCTCATCTTACACGTAGTTCAGCGAGACCCGCGGAATTGCAAGCTTTAAAAACGTACAAAATATGCGCCATACGCACTCGTATTTCCGTTGAAATACGCGCAACGAAATTAACAAAACGAATTAAAGCGTGTTCGAAAACGGAAAAACGAAATTCATCGAACACTTTAAAATTTAATTTTACAGCGAATACCTAATAAAAAAAAATATTATTAATTAATAGAGTATACGTACGTTACGTTGCAACGGAATGTAAATTTTCATTATATGAATCGCATAACTTATGACATGTCAAAATGATTTTAAAAAAAAATTAAAAAAAATAGACTATATTCACGTGAGCGCGATGAATTTTTTAAGCTGATTGTTTTGTAATGAAAAAAACTCAGTTATTTAATCTGCAATTCAATCGCATCATACTATTAAAGCATATTATACTCAGTAAAGGTTATAGTATGTATTTTATAGTAGAGGTGAATTAAATTGTTGAAAATTTCACATCAGAATAATGAAGTTGAAAAAAAAAAGAAAATACGAATAACGGTGACTTTACGTCGGGTAATTGTGCTCAACTTGAACATGTCAAAACGGTAAAATAGCGAGTTTACCTGCTCTGGGAGGTTATTTGTTTCTATCACTGGACTCTAAAAGTCAAATTGGCGTTTGCAACGACACAACTGAGTCGTTCATCAAAACCGAACTCATAATGGTAATTTTTTTTTAATCGAAGAAAAATATATTTACAATATGTACACTGTACAAGTATACAAATATACTTAACGAGCATTATAAAGATCTTAGCTTCCGGCGTGTCGTTCTACGTATAACTACTGATCTGGACCGGATTTTCCACTAGTCTACTAGACGCGACAAGAAATTTTCCGACTTTTCGTGCATTTTGCGCCGAATTTCGGCTCTTGGATTCGTTTTTGACCTCGTCGCAATCATTCTCACCCCGCGATATTTCATCATACCCACGTTCTAGATTGCGTTATACATTGCCACAGTATATACCGCCGCATAATTACACAGTGTTTGCGAGCAATAAACATTTATTCCGAAATCGCCTCGACGATATTATTATAATATATTGTTATCACATTACTGCACGCTCGCGCCGCCGTACGAGTGTTTGTCGACGTTATGTTTATCGTTTGCTTTGGCGTCGTATTTATTAACATACACACGACGACGCGTTATGACTTATACGTGCTCGCGAGTACAGGGTGTTGCGAAAAAACCTTTTAGTTGTTGATTGGTAAAAATTCGTAAAAAAAAAAAAAATGAACTAAAAATGACTTAAAAAATTAAAAACGTACAACATATAAAATAAAGCAAAATAAGAGTTTCAAAGTTGAATTTGGAGTTATATGATTATTATATTTTGTGTTAAGAAAGGTTCGTTTTATATAATCAGCTAAAAATGCAATTTCCTGCAAATCCACCGTCCTAATAATCACATTGCTAGCGCAGTCTAACTAGAGAAGTCTATTCTGGCTGCATTTTTCTTTGTAGCGTACATCAGTGGTCCCTAACCTTTTCAGAGTGACGGAACAATATATTACACATTATACATGATATATTGTGTACATTATACACATGTCACACACACACGCATGCACGCATACGCACAAATATGCATAATGATATTACTTTGATAATGTTCACGTCGGAACGTATTCGGGTTTCCGCACGACTTCATTAAGGGTCGGATCACACTACGAGTTTTGTCGGTTGTCGAAACGCATCGGCAATATCTACCGCAACGTGCTGTGTTCGCTTTTCGATGATTTCAAATCGGTTCGCCGGATTGGTCTATATATATATACCAATACGTATAACAGTCGCGATAAGTTAAATATCGTTTATTTGTTTTATTTTTATTTCAACAAGTAACGAGACGTCTAACTACGTTTCATCGTGGCGAGAAAAAAATCATATTTTCAGTATTAGCGACAAGACAGCAAATGTTACATTCAATTATCTATATTTTACGTTCCCAAGTTGCTGAGTATTTTTATAAAATAATGTATGATAAAGGGTAACATAAAATTATAAAATAATGTGATTCTTTTGGGATTTTATAAATGTTTTGGCTTCAGTAAGTACTAGAATTCAATTTATTCGACCAGTTACACTGTAATATGTGAAATATTTAAAAAAAATAATGTACATATCGTAAAATTATTAATCGATAAATCAATTAGGTATCTACTTTTTTATGATTTGAAAAAAAATGTTTAAATCGATTAATTTAATTGTTTCGACACGATTTTTTACAACAGAAATAAATACCCGATGCATGAGAAAAAAGTGGCTTCCCCAACAGTATAAATTAGTTGCAATCTGTACAACCCCCTCCCACAAAGGAATGTCTCGGATACGCGCCTAGTCGCGCGAGTAACTAATCGACACTACTGGAATCTAATGATTATTTGAGAATTTCACCCGCCGACTTCACGGGCAACATTTCTGAGAATTTTATCTTACAGTAAACGACCGAATCGGAATTTATCGTCCAGTATGTTCTCCCCCTTTGCGCCTGCGATGTATCGATTGAGGTCGTTACACACCCGTCGAGTAATCATATCAACCTGTACGCCGGTGTTGGGTCCAAAATGAGGGAAGGTAATAGGGTAAGTACCTTCTCCCCTGAGGTTTATTATATTAAACTTTATTGAATTTACGTTATACTTATAAAAAAAAAAAAATGGAAGGCTAGATAAAATTATTTTTTATTTTGAATTGATATTTTATTTTTATAATTATTACTTTATTTACAGAAATACTATTGGGTGAAATTCAAATAAAATTGACCTTATTTAATTATTTCAAATTTAAACGATTATTTATGTCACACGAATCGTTACAAAGATTCTGTCAACTAATAATTGATTATAATTTTTCACTAAATATATGTATACTAAACGATTACAAGTCTGTAAAATGAGTATTTTTTCAATTATAAAAATCTGTACGATAACATTGATGTTGGTTTGTAAGAATCTATTTTTAAAATGATGACGACGACAGCGAGTATAGGTCGGCACTACCCCATTGGATGAGACTAATTTTAGTATCGGATTACTTAATTTTAATTACTCCTTCCCTTTGAATGGTTTTTGGATCCGCTATTATTGTACGTGCTCATCACGCACACGTGGTATCCGTTTTAGAAACCGCAAACAGTTTTGCGCGAAAATTATAATATCGCAGCGGTGGCTTCTATCGTTAGCGTGACGAACGAGGGGAAAAAAAAACCCCCCGGACCCGAAAAACCTTTCGAGTTTCGCCGTCGGGGACGAAACGCGCGCGCGCGCGATAAGAGCTTATCGGCTCGGGCGGTTAGCCGAAGTTTTCGTCTTATTTTTACTGCAAAAACACGCGTTTGTCGTCGTCGCGTGCACCGCGATTTATTTCGAAAATTTGTTCAGCGCCAAACTTTTCCTATAAAAAAAAAACTGTCAAATTCAACGGACGGGTTGTATGCGAGTCGTCGCCGATGTTTTTCTATCTTTTTGGCGCGAGCACGCGTTATAATATACAATTCTCCGCGCACCATTTTTTACCGCCTAGATTTTTATTTCGCGTAAACGCGTTTTAGATTCGACACACAGCTCGGAGATAATACTTGAATAGTTAAATACCATAAATGTGAAATATCGCGATATTTCTGCCGATTACATCACCAAATAGAAGTTTTTCAGTTAAAACTATCAAATTGTTCAAAAGACCTTCAATATATCTACTATTCGAATTCATAGATTATAATGATAAACCACTATAATCATGAAAATTGATAAAAAAAACATATTCGAATAATAAGAAAAATATGAACAGTAAGATTAATAAACATAAGATAAATAAACGTTTAATAAGTAACAATGCATTGTTTATAATAAATTATGAATGATAATTGACAATAATTGATAACACGAGAAAAACTATTCGATAGCGATATTGTTGGAATATTTCAACATTTATCTGTTGAATAAATCGAGGCTTTTCGAATTGTGGATATTGAATGACTGTAAAATGGTCCGGATGGTGAACTATATCGAATAGTTCAATAACTATTCGAGTTTAAATTATTCGAATATTTTTAATTTATTCGTCAAAGATAACACGACTATTCAAATGCTCGTAGTTATCGAATAGTTGTCGGACTCAACTACGGCATCGGTAAATTGAGTTCCACAAATACTTAGTAGGCGAGCCTGATTTTTAAAATCCGTGTTACCTAAATAATTTAATATAGAATCGGTACGAGGTGATTTAGAATTTTCGGAGAATTACTTTTACTTTTTCGGAGCCTATCGAACACTCATCTTAACGTCCCGACCAACAGCGCCGGAAATTATGTAACTCGTTTCTTTTTATCAGCGTCCCGATTTTAATTGTAAGAAAAAAAAATCCCCCTCGATTTTGTATAACGTTATCCGGACGGTCCCGGCAAAGTTTAAAAACCCATAGTTCTTTGAATAATTTTCGATAACGTTTCGTTGGAAGATAGCACACCGAACGTATAATATTTCTG
Source organism: Drepanosiphum platanoidis (assembly GCA_948098885.1). Lineage (NCBI taxonomy): Eukaryota > Metazoa > Arthropoda > Insecta > Hemiptera > Aphididae > Drepanosiphum > Drepanosiphum platanoidis. Next base: position 328,435 of record OX402533.1, read on the forward strand.
TAGGTAGATAACACTTTTTGTGGGTAGATAGTAGACTAAATTACGTCATTATTTATTATTATTACTATTTATTTTTCTTTTCTTTTTAATAATAATAACCCGAACGATACACTCGGAGTTTTATAACGTTCACGATTCTTTCTTTTTTCTTTTTTTTTTTTAATTTATTCATTTAAATAACATCCCCGGGGGCCGAGTACGTAGCCGCCGGGTTATTTGATAACAATATTGACAACGTTTTCGAATTTTACGCGCAAACTCTTCTCGGGGAATACACTTTACCGTCCACTCAACAGACTGTCTCGTGTCGAATACGAGATGTGTTTGAAACGCCACCGGTTACCCGGGAAATAACCGCGTACCTAACCGATAATTTCGATCCGATCGTCCGGTAGTGGAAACGAAAAACAACCGGATATAATAGGCACTATTATAGCGTGTGCACTTACCTTGGAAGAAAACGAAAGTCTTTCTCTTGACGTACGGAGTGTCGGGGATTTTGAGTTCGCAGTCTAACGTAGATTGACTGGTGATGTCGTCGTCGGAGATCAGGACGCTGATGATCACGTCGTACGAGGTGTCCTTCAAGCGGTTGATGTCGACGCGAGAATTGGCCAACGGGTAGCTCCTGCGGAACAGAAAAGGAAACACACCAAAAATCAGTCAGAGTTCTCGCACCACGCGAAGGTCGTCGTCGCTATCGACGTACGTGGAAAAAAAAACAACAAAAGCGCCAGTCTCGTTCGGTAACATGAGATTTGCCTTTTCGTTTGGAGATAATCTCGCAGCGCGTACACCCTACGCGGCGTATATAACGAGATTAAACGGACAGACGTGCCGCGCCGTACACATTAATTCCATTAGAGGCTCTTTGTTCTCGGCGAAACGCGACGACGACAAAGAACACGTCCTAATTGTTTCAATTATTTTTTCTACGTTTTCGAAAAAAAAAAAATAATAATAACATTTGTTCGAAAAACCCGACCGACGCGTTTACGTTTGACAGATTTTATCTGTTTCTCTTTTTGTTGCCTTTCGCCGTCGTCGTCGGCGGCGCGATTAATCCGAACACGTGGATACTGTATACACGCGTCGTCGCGTCTCGGAAAACACGGCGCTAATGCGGACGGTCGACGGACACAAAGGTATTTTTCGCGGACGATAATAAATAATTATCTCCCGGCGACGACGCGACTTCCATCACGTGGCACTCGTACGAGTATGAGATCCGGCGAATCGTCAGTGACGGTCGTCGAAAATATAATATCGTGAGCATAGGAGTGCGCAGGATTTTTTCGCGGGGAGTGCAGAACAGGTTTTTGAATTGAAAGTTGGCAGGATTTTTCCTAGGGTGTGCGGCTGCATCCCGCGCGCACGATCGAGCTCACGGTTCGAGGACGAACGCGCGTATCAACGCCATGGTATACATAGTCCTATCTGACTGCTGATGGTATCTCAAACGCACTCGACGCAGTCATACAATATAATAATAATACATACCACCGCGGTTGCAAATACGATAATTGGCCCTTTGATCATCGTGCGTCGATATTCGACACGATAATCCGGGCAAAACATACCAGAAAACATAAACGACAAAACTTGATTACTTATAAAACCCGTAAAAGACATACACGTCGCCTCATTGGCCGTCAATGACGGATAAAAAAAAAATACTTCTGTTTTTGGCGACTGAAATATTAGACGATGCCGGTTTCCTGTAAGCACCGCCGTCGGTCAAGATAAAATATGTGTTCCGGTCTAGTCTATTATTATATCGTGTATAGAAGTCGACTCGGTGAATTTCTCGACTACCAATGCGTGCACAGTGCACATACACACACACACACACAAATCCGAACTATACCAGCTGAAACGACTTTATTTTTGCTTTTATTAACAAGAGCATGCGCGCAGAATTCATTGGCAATACGACGCGATAAATAATAATAATGATATAATGTATAAATAGCTCGTGACAATATTTACGACGAGATAACAAAAGAGACGACTTTTAAAAAGAAAGTCGTTGGAAATATATTTATTTAATAAACTCGTGTTCGGCAACACGAAAACGTTTCAATTATTTTTTTTCTAAATTAATCAATTTCATTAGACATTATTGATTGTGTACATTTTAATTACAATTAATTGAAATATTTTAAAATCTCAAGTATGCTTAGAACAGAACTCGGTCTTACCAAGTGCGTATAAGATTATCCTGCAAGGACACGGTGTATTTTTAATCTGAAATGCGGCGATTTTTCGCCCCGTTTGATAAGATCCCCCGAGTAGACGTGTCACCGGATTAAATTCAAGAGTGATTATTTATTTTGATTATCACCGCATTCCATATAAATGATTATGTCGAGTGGAGTGAAATGTGGTTTCAACCATTTCCTTGATTGAAATAAAAAAAGGAAAAAACCGCGTTTCGCAAAATAGTCGACTCTGAATTTGAACGTTACGCCGGGGATAATTGATAAATATTCAATTTCAATTAAAAGTTTCTATAATTGAGAAATTGTTTCAGTTAAACGCTGCCGCCGCCGCCGCCGTCGCCATCGAAATAAATAACGAGAGTGCGACACAAATATTGAATTCCCAATAGTAGATGTTGTGCAGTAAATTCGATTGTTTTTGACAATGGTTTCCGCAACGTTTTCATTCATTGAAATACGCGAATGGAAATAAAAACGCAACGTTCACATTGTGTGTAGGGAGGGGGGAGGGGGAGTGTGTTGAAGAAAATACGACCTATTCATTTGAAGTTTCATTACATTGAAATCGTGACTCGCACAGTGTTCAGACACTTTTAAAAGAAATTAAAATTTTATAATATCACTATATCACCGGAGTATAAAATGATTACAATATATTATACGCGCGAAAACAAAGCGTAACAAACGTTACATTAGCGATGGCGTTGGTCTTGTTTTTATAATATATTGTAAGTTATATTACAATATATTAAGTTATATATTGTAAAGTTTTTTTGATTTGTACAACATACGTTTACACAGGTATAATGAAATGACAATTTACGTGAAACGAGATCAAGTGAAATATATTATGTATCGAAAAGACATTCGTTTATAAATATTATATTATTCGTCTTTTTGGGAATTGTTTTTGTTGCACTCGAACAATTCAAAGAAAATAATGTACGAAACACATATTTACATGTTGTGTAATACAAAAATAAATGGAGAAAATACGAGACGGAACGCGCGGGATTTCGAAAAATAATATTATTCGCTGCAAATAACAATTTAATAACACGTCATGTGTGAATCAATCGCACCGAGGAAGTTTTCGAGCAGCCAGCATATACGCACGGCGACTTAAAATAAATACATTTTCCCTTCGAGCTCTTGAATATATTTGTTTGTGTTGTTCGCGCGTTTGTCTGCTAAACATCGCGTCGTCTTTTCGGTTCGGAAAACGCGTTTTAATCGATTTTCAAAAGTCAACTCGTAGTCGGGTCGAAAACACATTCGAAATGCACCGTCGCATCATCGACGTCCGCAGTACGAGTCCCCGGCGTTCTAGATTTCTGATATCTACCTCTACTCGTATCGTTACCTATCGACCTTGCGCGTTCATCGACGACGTTATTGCTCCAGACCAGAATGGTTTTTCGAAATCGCATTCGTCTACTCGATTATCACGCGACGACTTTATAGTTCTCGAACAATCATGCAAATCGACGTCATGAACGACGAGGTCTTATATTTTAGCTCCTGAATCGGTCGGTCGACACGACGATAACGTGAAAATAATTTACGAAACGAACCCTGTGATCGGCCCGTGAACATACTAAAACGAATAAAAATAAATTATTTAATTGTAAAAAAAAAAGATGTGCATATAAAAATAACCATGATTTCCAAGCACACCACGCTATTTCCACTCTGAAAAATTTAAATAAAACAGTCCCAATTTTTCTGATTCACCTCTAGTCTATACACAATCGACCCACTTAGTTCTCTACTATTTTATTCCTACTAGTGTAACGCTATAACAATATATGTATGTATAATTTTATTGAAAACATAAACGTCCAGAAATCGCAGTCGTCGCGGTACACGATGTGTCTCGTCAATATATTTTTTTAATAATTTTACTTATATTGCGTCAGTGAATAATTAAAAAATAAACGTTCGAACAAACAATAAACGATTTATTCGCGTTTATCGGAATTTGAACTACTATTAATTGAACATATTCACATGTTGTATTGTCAAAGTTTGAAATTTGCGACGAAATCGTCCGAGACACAAAATGAACTCGCCTCGGTCTTCTTTGTGCGTACAGTGTACAACTTGTTCAACTCGCGTTAAACTTTATGCCACGTAGTTTCTTAACAATTTAAGTAAATATAATTTTGTGAAATCTTTTAACTTTCAGAGACTTTACAGTATTATTATTACACATCTGACGTGAAAAAAAGTCGATGCATCGAAATATAAACGTACGTAACAGTACATTATATCGTGTAGAGCTATCGAACAGCCAATTGAAAATATTACGTCCAGGTGCGACACTTGACGCGAATAATTTTCGTTTCGTATTGAGTTCGAAAATTATTCGTTTTGTACGGAACCTAACCAATTACCGTACGAAACTCGTCGATTGCACATCGGCAATGTTATGTTTTGACGAAAATAACATCTGCCAACAATAATATTGTGTGCGCGGGCCGCGGGGTACTGTTCGCGGTCTGCTTTTTGAAATGTTCAAACGAAGGACAATCGAAATTGTCTTAAATCTGAAAGGAAGAGAAGACGAAAGACGGGTATTATTGCTGAATAATAATCTAAAAAAAGAATAAAGGATAAAAAACTACTGTTTTTTTCTTTTTTTTTATATAAAAGGAAGTACAAATAAGAATAATGAGCATCCAAAAATATCTTTAGAAATAATATTTTGCACAGATCTTTCGGAACGAAAGCGGGGAGTTTAGTATTTCTAATAATGATAAAAAAAAAATATGTATATTGACCGCACAATGATATTATTTTACTTACTATGAGAACATATAAAAAAATAAAAATTATAATAATAATTTCAATATTGTAATAATGTTATTAATTCTGACCAGAGCGAGAGAGCAATTTCAAATATACAAATATTGTGGTTTTTTTCCTCTTCAGAGCATTATTATATTACATAGATATATACTTGTTTAGTTTCACATCGCTATAGAGTGTGTCGTTTTTTCGATTTTCGGTAGCAAACTAAATATTTTTTTTTTACTATTACGTTTATGATACTTTTTGAAATAAAAAAAATTATTTTCGAGAATAATACCGTTCGGGAAAACGTACGGTAATTTAAATATTCCGTTAACACGTTTAAACGCGCGAATGTTATTATTTTAAATCGCACGTGCCGCGTGATGTCTATTTATTTGTTTGATTATTTTTGAAAAAGGAAATTTTCTCGCCACCGCGGGTTTCGACGCTATATTATTTGGACGGGCGGCGACGGAAATATAATAATGAAATCGCGTCTCTTGATAACGACGTTATCGCCGCCGCGTACACCCCCAGACACAAAGGGATGGATAGAGAAAGAAAGCGAGCTTACGCTGCCGGACGGGAGGCGCGCGACTCTTCGCGATTTTTCCAGACGGACTGGCGCATAGAACGCCGTCTGACGCGTCGGAAAAGAAAGAACGAAAAAAAAAATAAATATACCCCATACCGGGAAACCTGCGCTGGGAAAAAAAAATATATATTTTATAAAATAACAATATATTATCCCGATTCGAATAAAACGACGGCGGCGGCGGCGGCGCGTGCGAGGGGGTGAAATCGATGAAAAAACGATCGTTCACCGACGACGCCGTCGACGTGGCAATATACGCGACGACCGATTTCTTAAACGCACGGGGGCGCGTGTAGACATTCCGTCGGGCGTACGACGAGCGCGCGCTCGCGACACAATGGACTCGGGACTAGGTCGTAAAAAAGAGACAAAAAAAAGAAAAAAACCGTGTAAAAAAATGTCGTCGTTAGAAAAGCGAGACTTCTACACGAGCACATACGCCGCGTTACACCTACTACTACCGGTGTGTCGCCTCGCCTCCTTCTACTCCTGCAGACAGAGTCGGGGCGGGGGCGTTGGACCGATCGAGGAAACGTTTTATTCGCTGACGGTCGGCTGAAAAACCATTTATCACGCGCGCGCGCACGAGAAGGAGAGAGAGAGAGAGAGAGAACTTAATGCCGCGAAATCGTATCGTTAGCTTAATTGAATTTACCCGGTCGTAAAACGGTCAATGTATATTACGGTCGGCCGGCGGCGAGACTTGAAATAACGGTCGTGTCGGATTACTCGCGCGTATACATAATACACACACACACATGGACGGACGAACGGACCGTCTCACAGGAGGAGTCCAAGGGGTTTCGTATATGGCCTCCGAGTCGGAGACCTGTTGACGGTGGAAAATTAAAAACAAAGCCTACTCGTTCGGCGCCGGAATCGCTCTCGCCGAGTATAAATGACACGGACAAGTATCATAATATTAATATCATAATATCGTCGTCGTCGTCTTTATAGTATTTTTTATTATCTTCTAGTCGAATAATTCGGCTTCGCCCGGTGTGAGAGGGTTTGAGTACGAAACGTAACGAGTTTAGTAAAATCGACATTATCTTGAATAAAACAAAAGATTTCCTAAGTGACCGAAAAGTGAAAAAACATTATACGCATTAGGTTTTATTCGGGTTTATTTTCGGAATTGCTTATACAAATGCATGTCTGTTTGAGCGTAAAATTTAGTCGAAATTTGAAGCCCCTTCTAAAACCTTACTAAATCTCCGCCTATGTGCATACTACAAGAACCGTTTGGAGTATTATCGTCGTAATTATACTACGGGGCGCAGTGTTATTAGGCACTCACGAGATATATTGTAATAGCGAAGCTGGATTAGAAGGGTTCTAGTATTTTACGTCTAGGGAGGCCCATTCGAGTGCCAGAATCTATGATGCGATCCTAACGGTCATCGATTATTGTAACTCAAATAGGATTCTGACGAATCGAAAACTACCTAAAAAATATCAAATAAACTATAGTATCAAGTGCCATATTATTATAATATGTGAATTAATTTTTGAAAAGTTGATAATAATTGTCACTTTACACAAGTATAGTCGATCGGTTCCGTTTTTTCGTAGAGTTAATTATTATATTCATTTTGGGGCAGAACGCTGCGCGTGTGTTTAAGTCCAGCCCCGGGGGCCCACTCTATAGGGTCTTGATCCTGCCTTTTATATACATAATAACGGCGTAAGTCACGTTATCGGATATAACGACCGGGGGGTTATTTTTCCGACGGCTGACGAATTCGCGCGTTAAATTTGCATATTTTAATGCCACGCGGCGTGAAATCGGAATCGCAACCCGTTTTCGTGCTGACCCGCCGAACGTTATTGCGACACAAACGTTTTCGACTGTATTTATACTGTGCGTCCCAAAACACGTATTGTGTATACATGTACATATATAGACGCCTACCCCTTTCGCCGACGACGACGACGACGGAGGGTGTTCCGCCAGCTCCGCGACTGCACCGGAGCCCGGCGGCGGGACGACCGTCGCCCGCCAGCCGTTTTTAATACGCGGCGAGAACGGAAATTTCTCGACGAAATCGGAAACGAATAAAATTTACATATCCGGCCCGTTAACCCGTTTAATTCGAAACCCGGGAACAATCGTCGCGGTGATATATACACGCCGTCGCGTAGTTTTACCAAATCGCTGCAGCGCATATACGTACTTAAATCGTAAATATATATGTACTCCGCGAACTACTACAGTGTGTCTCGTCTCGTATGCACCGCGTACGCGATGGTTCGGCCCCGGAAGGGACAAAACACGGTCTGCCGTGTATTAGCGATACGTTTTTGGGAAAATGTCCAGCTTTTTCTGTCCGATTTGGTCGTCGCACAAAGTACCCGCGTGTCGACGGATCGATTTTTCTCGTGTGAACGAGCTATTTGAAATTCGAAAATAAAAAATTTACATTTTCTACGAAATATCGAACCCTCTGACTGACACAGCTATTTCCCTCGTGGAAGCTTTCGTCTTTATTTTTTGTAAATTTCGAGTATGTTCTCATTTCATAAAAAAATACACAGTGAAAAAAAAATCACTCGTTAGGAGCCACACGAGGTCGTCTAACAATTAAAAAAAAAAAAGTGATTAAATTTCGAAATTTAATAATATACATCTGTACGTTGCGATATTATTTTAAGTCTCGCATCTAAGACGAATCGGAAGACTTGACAAAAAAATAGACTTTTCAAAATCTAGTGACCCTAGTAGTTAGAAATCGAATTTTCTAATCGGTCGTCTGGTCGACAGATATTTAACGGTACACATAAGACAGGACACACTGTACTTACGATTGCACCCGCACACACAAAACGTTTATTGTATAATATAAAGCAAGTCGTTCAGTTCTCGCGCTAAAGTCCTATTACATAATACGATTACATAAATATGCACAGAAGACTGCAGCTGCCTAGCGCGACCGAACGGAAAAGTTTACTTTACCCCACCACTATTCCTCTATTTCCGTCATCCGTATGTGTACGTAGGTGCGCAAGTTTATTATGTTATAAATACATATTACATAATATTATATTGTCCACATGTCTCCGCGCGGTGAAAAACGACTGTAATGCGGAAACTCCATCGTGCACGCCTATTTCGCAACGATTTCGAATCGGAGGAAGTATTGCGAGTGGTTGTGCAGTAAAACAGGTAATAAATACATATATTATACCACACTATAATATACAGCGGTGTTTCCTTTATCCTTAACACACGTTTTCTCGGTAAATCAATGTTTTTTTTTTTCCCCCCCCCGAAAAGTCGTGCGCACGCGTATATTTTTCACAAATATTTCTCTTTTCGTATTATAGAATTATAAAAAGTTTTCCGACGATTTCGATAGTTTTAAAAATCTAATAAGTTCGGAAATTTTTCGATCGTGTTGGTGAAAGCACAATCGTGTAAAAATTCTAATATTTATTTATTTTTATTTTCAAGAAGTAAGCGAACGCACGACCAACGCAATCGTAACACACTGTCGAAGGATGAATAGAAAATTTGATAAAATTGATTTTTCTTCGCCGACCGGTTTTATTGTTTTTTTCTCGTTAATTCAATTCAACAGCACTTCCACGATGTCATATTTAACAGACATGCGAGCCCCGAGTGCGTCTACGATAAATACCCATCTGCAGTGCCTAAACAATCGATGCACTCGGGGCTCGCCATTGGAACCTCGAGAACCTAAGCGGTTTAAGTACGTATTGGGCATACGTTTCAACGATGGAAATTACTCAACAGAAACATAAAAACAATAATGGCCTATCGTAAACACGTGCGGGCTCTAGCGAATGTCAGTCATTATTTTGCCATCGAAACTGCCGAGAATAGCGAAAATAAATAAATAAAATACCAATACTTTCGCGAAATCGATGGTCTGTTGTAAAAAAAAAAAAAAAATAAAATAAATAAATAAATAAAACAACAAAGAAAAAGATTTTTAAAAATTAGAACTGGGCATGGCATCTGTCCAGGACTGCGTCCGAGATTTAACGGTGTTGTTGCGTAGAACGCCATTGTGTTCGTCCGAAGAGTAATCTGAAAATGTCAGCGACACGTTTTCCGACACTATTATTATATGTTTGGTTTGGGGTCGAATAAAAAGCTCTTTTGCTCGCTTTTATTTTTATCGGCGTGACATCGCATCTATAATTTCGTGCAAATACGCGTTGTCATTTTATTCGACTTCAGCGCTCGCTATCTCCGAGTCCTTTACAAGACCGGCGCGCGTCGACGTATACGGTTTTGACGAAATCAGCGAACTCGTCAGATCGAGCGATCATTATTATTCTCACGGGAAAAAAATAAGTAATTGGTAAAATCTTTGACGGTGACGAAACGACAAGCGCATTTTCCAAAACAAACACGCGTGAACTCGACCGGCGTCAATGTATAATATATTATTATTATTATTGTATCGCCGTCAATACCCGATTTCGGGTGCGACCGTTTGAGAGGTAATAACGTCGAAATGTTTACGAGGTTTATGTAAATTCCTGACGTTTTTACCGGAAAAAATAAATAAACACAAATAACGTTTTTGTCGCCCGATCGACCTCGGGGACTTTACCTCCGGCGGCGGGGCGCGGCGTGCAGGCGAAACGCACATTTTTATCCGCTCAATTCCATATTATACGTATACGTATAATAAATACGAACTTATATATTATACAATGCACATTGTATACATTGTATACGCATATACAATAAAGTGGGTGAGTGTGGGTAGAATTTAAGTCATAATAATATATATACGGTGTTGAGCTTGTTTCTCCTCGCCTATATGTAACTACTTTCCAGACAATAATATTTTTGAAATTTGATATAAATATTTATATTACAATATGTTCTTGTAGGATCACGTTTCTATTTATTTCAGAAACAAAATGTTGGAAAATATATAATTTTTTTTTTAATTTTCTATCTCACATCGTTTAAATTTGTCGGCCCGATTTGATGACTCCAAAATTTAAAAGTTATTTGAAAAAAAAAAAAAACAATTACGTTTAGCTACAAAGTTTATGGTCTGATGAACATTTACCTATATTTCGTTATTGTCATTGTATTATATTGTTTTGATAAAATGAAGATCGATCATCTAGTTTTCGGGTTGTTCCGAAACGACTGGGACAGGAAAGTTTTATTGAAAACGAATGCGAAAATATTCAAGATTTTCTATGTCGACTAATAAAATTGTTTCGATTCTGTCGTGTGGAGCGTTTCAAAAACTAATAATGCCATCGGCAAATTCAATTTAAAATTCAATTCACCCAAGCACGTCTGATATACATGGTTGGAAATAAGAGGAATAATTACGACTAAACATTTCTCAGTAGAGGTGCGGAACCGTGTGGAGAAAAAAAAATACTAAGATCATACGGAAAAAAATATTTAAAATGTGTTTAGATATCAATATACTCGATCGCTGGAAAATTGTAATCGATTTAACTTGGCATTTGTTTACTAAACGCTGACAATAAAATGTGAAAGTATCGACACGATTAATTGATCGATTAGTTATTGTTCGATATATGAAAATATTAACTCAAAACGTTTGAAATCACCGTGTAAAAAAAAAAAAATGAAAGGATTACACGTTAACGAACACTTAAACTCATCGTTTTTACTCTGACTCGTTATTAATGCCCAGACTTGATAACGACTATAATATTATTAATATGCTACTGCAGATTCGCCGTATAACGATAAATTAGTTTTGTGACCGAATCGACTATTACCGAATGACGTACACACGCTTAGCCGATTGTGTCGAATCTTTACAAACTCATCTGTTTTTCTTACAAAATTATATATATTGCATCGTCGTCGTCGTTAATAACCGGACGACTTCGTAAAAACATGTCATCGCGTGCGACGGAGCTTTATATAACGTTATGTACATAATATGTGCGATGTACAATACGAAACTTTGGCCATTAAATAAAATATATATATTTATACATATATATATATATATATATATATATATATATATATATAAGGGGTCACGGACGTTTTATAGAAACATTAAACCGATAAATTAGGTACAACGTTTCCGAGACTGCATTTAATTTTTACGTCGCCCCCGCCGTACTCCATAGTTATTGGAATTTCGCGTCGTAGCGCCAAAACAGATGTCTGCAGCGACTATACGTTCTCGGGCGTATAGCCGTACAATAAATTGCATTGCGTTTTCAGTCGTTTGGCGTACGTGAGACGTTTCCCCGAGACCAGCGGCGATAAGTACAGTAATGATATTATGTACATGGGATATTATATTATTGTACGTACGGTCAACGACGTATTTAAGTGAGGGCCAACGGAACAGTCGACCGTAGTGGCGAATTTTTGAAAATAACGAGAGGCGACAAATTATCAACCTATTCGGCGGTCCCAGGACTGTTATTATTATTATTTTTTTAAACGTTATCATTCGATTTATCGGCGACATTATTGTTACGACTCGAGACTGCGCTCACGACAGACGTTTAACGAAACGAGCGAGAAAATCCGATCCGTTAAAACCTATTGCCACGACGCTATTGCAGTCATTACGGAGCTGGTGCGCAAATTGTATTTTCGGGGCCTAATTTTTTTCGTTTAATAGATTAGTGTTATGGTTAGTTATATTTTACGGTAGATTTTGAATTATCGAGAGGACCTACGACGACGAGTGACCTATTTTTTTTAATTTAGTTTACAATAATTCGAATAAATTACGTAGTATAGTTAATTTTAATAGTAATATTTTAACGTCGATAATTTTAATAATATTTTGAGCCAACCACCCAGATTAACATAAACTAGGAGCACCATGATATTATATCAAACACTATGGCAATTAATATAAAACATTGGATACATTTTAAGACTTAAATTTAGGTTTGAAAATATGAGAACTTGAGATTTTCTATCTTTTACATTTATGTGTATTATTGTTAATCATTTTTATATATAACTGAAATAGCATAGTAACACGACAAGTGTTATGGCGATTGAAAGGGGAATATTTCATGTTCGACATATCGAAAATTTCCGAGTCTGCGAGATTCGAGTCTTCGAGATTTGACTGTTTACAGAGATTACGAAATAAATTGAGACAGCGAAATTGACATTGCACCTAGCCGACGAATAATAATCATAAATACGCAGCAGCGTACGGCATTGTTGTCTCGCGGTCGTCGAACGGATCCCTCCCTCCCGTCCGTCCGTCGGCTCTTTTACGGCGCGGTCGTTTGACGTATTATATTATTAAATTTGTCGGCGGCGACGGTGGTTTGTGCTCGGCCTGCGACTGACTACTGACGATTATTACCGTTTATAATTTCAGGATCATCACGAGGTGGCGGAGCGAAAAGCTCGTCCGCGTACAATAGCGTTCGGCGTTGAACGTTTAGCATACTTGATTTTACGCCGCGCAGCTGTTTCTTTTCACAATTATACGACTTCTCGAGTCGGTCGAACGGTTAACGCGCGCTTTCGGTCGGTAGGTAAACCCGTGCAAAAACCAACGCGTCAACCTACGCGTTGGTATACAAATCCGAGAGAGGTTCTCAATCCGACACATTGCTGTCGTTTCGCGGTTTTTCGAAAAGTTTTTCGTTTTTTCGCCGGATTCTTATTTGCTCCCTACTAAAATCGATCGGCGTGATTGGCATACATTTTTATGTTCAAATATTGGTCGGCTCAGTGTACACCTTTTTTCTATCCTATAATTTGTTTATTCTATACCTGTGCTTTTCGGCTCAGTTAATAACACCTACCCGGAATTCTAGTTTTCCGTGGTCGATCTACGAATGCATTTGTGACGAACTGCCCGACGACGAATACTACGGTATAGCTGTTCGAGACTGAGGACCACGATTATAACGCTAATGATAATAATAATAATAGCAATAACAATAATAGAGCTACCGTCGCATCGTAGACTGACGATATAGAAAGACACTAATAAGCGCCAGCATTTGTAGTAATATTACCGACGGTCCATTGTTCAAGGCAGGCCGACACCCCGCGATCGTGGGTCGTCTATCCTTTGTCGCCGGCCGTATACGTTAATCTACGTCTGCACGTGACGTTTTAGACTTCCGGCCGGTCGACGACAGACGTAGAGAGAGAGAAAGAGAGGGAGAGCAGAGTGAACGAGGGGAAAAGGAAAACAAAAAACAAAAAAAAAAAAAAAAAACAAACCGTTTGACTATATTCCGTAGGTATACTTTTTGTTCGCAAACTCGTTTGTACGTCACCCATTGTTTGAAAGTCGACGAGACAATTATAATATGTCAGAACTCGGGTTTGTCGTACCGCTGTGTATAGCGGTCTCGATTCGATTCACAATACTATGCGTATATATATGCATTATTGTGCAGGGCACGACCGGAATCGGGCTCGCAAAGGATACCGCGGGATACAAACATCAAAAACAGTGGCGGACGTCGTCATCGTATAGCGCGATATTATAATACGCCGTTCGGTCAAACGAAATAGAATAAAAACTCACGCTCCATTCGCGTGAAATATTAACATATAGACGACGACGATTCGAGCGAAACAAATCGCGTCGGAATCTTCGACGAACCGTACGTTGTTATATTTTACTAATTATCGAATACTAACACTTTTACGTCGTAAAAAAACCAGCGAAACGCGTAATATATAATTTGACGAACGACTGCGAGGGCAATTGAAACGCTGAACTCGCGGACCGCCGATTCGCTATTCTATGGCCGTTTGCGAAATTCCCTTTTATATCGTTCGGAATGAAACACCGTCACCAAGACGCCAGTGCGCCACTTGGAATAATGATAAAAATCACAAGTGATAACAAGTGTAATCTAGACGGCGGCGCGTCAGTCGTTCTGAAGTCTACTCGTCGCTCAAGATTTTTGGACACGATCGCTGTCTTTGTGTGAAGAATTCAGAAATTTTAATAATCTTATTATCGTACTTCTTTGATGTTCGCGAAAAAAATAAAAAGAAAAGAAAAGAAAGACCGCGGCGTCTTTTAACATCTCGAAGACCCTCGAAAGCGTGTCGCGACCCAAAGCAAGTGTACTTTAAACCATCCGTTCAAAACCTCGCGGCAGAATATTATATTACCGTATTGTCATCGAACCCACTCGATAATAATAAATATCTCAGATATTATACATCGCGATGATGACTTATTTTCACTCGTCTTTTTCTGAAACGACGAGATTTCGTTTATTCTGATTTTGCGAACCGTCCGATCGTCTTTAGGCTTTGCGCGACAGTATAAGACGTCCCGCGGGAAAAATCGACGCATCAAATTCATAATAATAACGATTTCACAAACTGCGAAAAGATTTGTGGCTGAATTTCCCGTAGGTACTGCGCGACAGTAGCAGAGAATCAGACAACGTACCGTTGTCTCCGTATTTGTATTTATTTAAGTCGACCAAACGTTTTACCGTTTTCCAAATATTTTCCTAATTATTTTATCGCCGCGAAACGATAAAATATACTCTACTTTAATTTTTTATTATTCGGCTTACGCGCATGCAACTACTATTAAACTGTAATCATACTGAGTAATATATTAAACGGCGCACATAATAAATTCGTATCAAACGTTTGTGAAAATATCGCGAAAATATAATCGTTATGTGTAAATAATCAAATAATTCTAAGAGGTCGCCGACGTAAATGTGTCTGGAAAAAAAACCGCTGTACGTTTTCATATAAACAACATTGAACGATAATACCGACGAAAACACGTCTAAACTACTTTTGCTCGGGTGTGTTGTATTCAAACCATATGGAAAAGTTCCACGAAATTACCACGCGGCGAACGAATATTTTGTTTTGCCGCCGAGTGCGTACGCCATTTAATATATCTCACGTCTTCTTTAATATACAATATACTAAGTTTATAAAACGAAAAACATTAGGAACAATTTGCATCGTTCGCCAATTACTTTGGATGCGTATATAGGTATTGTGTATGCGGACGGCACGAGCAACGACTCGAACGAAAAGACCTTTTCGAGTTTTTAATCAATATGTAAATGTAACGTTTGAAATAGTAACGGTGTGTACAGAGTCTTTCGAAAAATTTAAAACAGAAAGCGATCTCGACTAATTGATGTAATTTTCAGAAATTTTAGCAAAGACGAATTATTATTATGAATTAACGGCATTAATTATCATTAAATTATTATTGTAACGAGTTCAAAAAGTAAACGCATAGTTTTTCAACTAGTTAAAAACATTAGAATAAGAAATATCACGACTCTTCGCCGTCAGTCATAAAGTTTTCGAGTCGAATTTTCGTTTTATACGAATCCATTAGCAGTCGATTTAATTGTATAATTTCTACTCGAGAATTCATAGTGGTATATTATGGTTACCCGTTACCGAAATCTGTTATTATACGAATAATTGGCGTTGACAAATAATAATTTTTTTTTTCATTCACCATTGGACACGGCAGATACAGTTGATTGAAAACTGTTTAAAAAAATTTCACTTATATATACTAGTTGAACGTAAAAAATATTGTGTTTGCTATTTGATTGTTTAGTTTAAAAACTATAGACAATAGATAAAAATTCGAATTTGAGCCGAACGAGTTGACGATGGAAATGTGATTTTGCACACTTGGAATATTTCTAACTGATTCTCATGCATTATTTTAACGTTTTCGGAAAATATAACTTGATCTTATTATATTTTTAATTGTAAATTTAATTTATTTAACCTCCTAACCTCCTCATAGTATACCGAAAATATTGAGTTTGAATTGTAATAAACAAATATATAATACGAGTATCTAAACGAATTGCATATGCGTTTCGTCTGAACACCACTCGTTTTAATCGAACTGAATTCATTAATTAATTTTGTTAATTCCGACGGTGATAAGTGCAAGAACGAGCGTTTAAAGAAAAATAATATAATTCAGAGTTATTAAAAACGTCGTTATATTAACGGTGGGCGCCTCTACTACCGAGTATTTCGAGTGCTCCCCGGTGCTCTGTCTCGCGGCTAGGCCGTGTTAAATTGTATCTTTCTATAAACGCGCCGACGCGTGACGGGTACTACCTAACGAGAATATTCCTTTTTATTGAGCTCCGCGAACGAGCAAAACAATAAAACAAACACGACTGGAAACGCGTGTTGGCCGCGCGCACAAGTACGCCGTAAAAGGAATAATAATATTATGCAATCCTCGTTACGTTATGGCCGCGGCGTTACGCGGAATTCGGACGAATTCATCTTTAATGTCTTGGCACCTGACTGTTTTCTCGGCTCGTCTCGTCGCCCCGTGCCGGACGGGCGAGTGCGTTTATTATAATACACATTAAATACAATACTCATAACGTGCGAGCGCCGCCGGTGTATACATTTTAAAGTGAGATTCGAAATTTAAAATTCAAAACGACTCACTGTTTGTCGGTGACCGAGTTGTTGAAGAGCGTGAGTCTGGGCACCGGGTAGACGCCGGAGACCATGCAAGTCACTCGTATGGTATCGTTATTGACTCTCTTCTGGTAAACCTCGAACTTCTTCTCGGGCGCTGAAACGAAAAGAAATAAAATGAAAGGAGAATAAATAAACGAGACGGAGACGGCGGCGGGGGGTGGGGGGGCTAAAGAAAAAGAAAAAACACTTTATAGAGCGACGCCGCTATTATTATACGGTCGAAACGTCGCGAGTAGAGTGTCACGAGAGAAAGCGGTGGGGGGGGGGTGGTAAACTACGTATACCTGCGCGTACATAAAATAAATAAATAAAAATCTCCTAATCACGCGAACGAGGCATGAATAATAATTACGAACTTAAAAAGAATACCGTACGCGTATAATAATATAGTTAATGCTCGGAACGAGCTTAAGCCGCGCACGAAAAACGTAATCGGCGGCTGCGCGGGCGGCGGCGGCGGCGGCGCGGCGTACGGATGACGGAGCTCAACGGTTAAGCCCTCGAGACTGTGCGCCGCGGAGTCCCGGTCCGTAGTCGTCGTGGCGGTTTTTTTTTTTTTTTTTTTTTTCGTATTTTTCGCCCGGCATAATATCTGGTTAAGTCCGCTCGCTATACTCTCGGCCTATTAGGTATTTCATTAAAATAATAACGTCGCCGCGGGCAAACGGTCGTGCAGTTCGTATGCGTTTTCGACCGAATTTTTTTTTTTGCATTTACCATAAAGTATGCTTTTTTCTCTGACTGTCGTCGCCGTTACAGACTACGACCTCATTTAGCCTCGTTTAGAATCATATATGTAAAATAATAATAGTTTTACGTGGGTATTTTATTTTTTGGGAATGTTGACGAAACTCGAGAAAATCACGAAAAGTCGCAAACTTTTTGTCAGTTCGGATAGATTCGTAAATCCTTTCGTTTCAATACTCTAGGCTCCAAAGTGTAATACGAGATTCTAGATGAGTTGTTGTTGTTTTAAGTGAACAGAAAAGAAAAAAAAATGACGTGAAAAAAAGTCCACGCGTTTTATTCCGCCTATTAGATTTTTCATTAAAATAATAACGTCACTGCGGGGAAAAGGTCGTGTTTATATACGTTCTCGCAGGTTGTTAACCGTTTTTTCGGGGGGTAGTGAGAGGAGGGGATCGGCTCGGCAAGAGGTGGATAACGGATGAACCGGGTCTCGCTATAAAAATAAAGGGCTAACGACTTCCCAGTCGTGCCGTTCCGTGTGTTTGTGCCCGTGTACTACAATCCTCTCGTTCCATTTCATTTCGTCTTCGACCATCTCGTCTCGTGTACTTTCTCTTTCTCCCGTTTCGTTTTGTATTGTCTTTCTGTTCTCTTCGTTTTCCCTTCTTCCTCCCCCGCCCCCGAAAAATACGTTTTTCCTCGGCGCGGCGAACGCGTTCTTTTGGCGAACCTCCAAAAACGCGTACCGTCGCAGCTACCGCCGTAGTCGTAGTCCTCGCCGCCGTCGCCGCGCTCGCAAAACGATATGCGAATATAATGGAAACTCGGTCGGTCGAAGGCCACTGCGGTACTTTAGGCTTTTGGCAGCTGCGCGGGCATTCCTCTTCTTCACTGATCTCTCTGCCCCGCCGCGAGAAACCGTCTTCGAGATATCACGTGAAATAACCATAATCATAAATAAGTCGCAATATTCGTGCGCGATGACGAGCGTCTCGTTGGTTTTATTTTTTTCTATTCGACCGCTACTACTCGACTAATCGAATCGTGTTTTAGAAACAGCGACGATCGACAATAAACGCCGCCGGTCTCCTCAAAGCTAGACGAAGAATTTCTCGGGTCCCGGGGCCCGTATTTTCGTATGGACCCATTATAACAAAACATTTTAGACATTCTGCAAAGTC
Source organism: Drepanosiphum platanoidis (assembly GCA_948098885.1). NCBI lineage: Eukaryota > Metazoa > Arthropoda > Insecta > Hemiptera > Aphididae > Drepanosiphum > Drepanosiphum platanoidis. The sequence goes on from OX402533.1 coordinate 347,380, forward strand.
GCTCACTTCGTTCGCAGAAGAATTCTAACTACTTCTGTCTTTTTCACAAATTAAATTTTAAAATAATTAATATTTATACGAATTCATACGATGCTTTTTTCTTCTTGGAACGAACTATAAAACTATATTTATTGTATTAAAATAATAGCCACTAGCCGTGTAAAATACACGAGCTAACAATAACAAACTGTGTATTCGTACGTTCTTTAAAAATACAATATTTTTAAATTATCAGTTATTTATGTTCGGTTAATAACAAACGTGAGTCAATAAATACAACAAAAACAGTTTCATCAAAATAAACTTTTTTTTTTCTAAGTTTTATCAAAAAACATAAAATGTAAATATTGATTATTTCCACTTTGGACAACAAAATAATTATGTACGCGAGAATGTATGAAAAACCGATAGCATTATCGCCCCTAAATCGTAAAAGGGAATAAATATCCATATTCATAACGGTTAATCTCAATATCAAATTTATAATCATACATATTTGTTGACATGGTAGAATTTAATACATTAACGTCGCTACAATTAGTATGACTTATATAGGTTATCGTGATATTATTATCGCAGTGGGTATATAATAACTTGTATCTATCACAGACTTTAATTGCATTCTGAGTTGAACTTATTGTGTTATTAATGGCGCAATTAATCATTCGTATGTTTTGTATTTCATATTTTGATTCCGACAACAATTATTGATTGATATTTTCAGTAATTTTTTTTATTTTTTATTTTAGTACGATATATTTTTAACTATTAATATAAAATATTATACGTTCGTCGTACATATTCACACAAACGTTTATTATTTATTCGAAGACGCGAGTTCTTATTTTTGTCTTTTATGATTTCCGGAATTTAATTTCTCAGCCGCTCCGAGTTCGAAAACGTAAATGTAATATTCGCTTTAAAGGGAAATGTTTTAAAAACTATGTTCATTAAAGTTGTTATTTGTATTCGCCAGTGTTTGCTCTAAATAGGCATCGCACATTGAATTTGAACCAACACACTAATAAACACTCGGCGTAGTGTACATTTCTATAACGACCCACGTTAAAAGAAAACTCTACGAAAAAATAAAATAACAATAAATACTTGTACACGTATTGCTATAGATTGTATATTATTTTCATTAATATTATTACGCGAGTTCGCGAGTCGAGAGAATTTACAAACAGACTATTTTTTCTTTATATATTCGTATATATAACTATAAAAAAAGCACGATATTATTTGTAAACGCGAATACGTTTAGGTACCGAACGGGACTTTTTTTTTTTTTTTGTAGTTTAATCGGCAGCAGAGCAGGTTTGACCGAACGGGACTTTGGGTCCAATGGTGTTGTATGCGATCGTCTAAAAAAAAATGTGGTTATAGATCAAAATATGTTGGTGTTGTATTCGACACATGTTACTGATAAATAAGAATTAATTAAATAAAGTTTAATAATTCGATTAAATTTTTTTTTGCATCACTTTTGAGCCGCGGTCTCGAGTCGCGAATGAGTGACGAATGAGAAATACAAGCGAATTATTTTTTGGTCGGTTAAAATTTCGCGGAATAAAATTGATAATGTCGTTAGGTGCGATACTGTACGCGTGGACTGCGTATAGTGACGATAGCGGCGGCGGCGGAGGAAAACGCTAGAAGTTTTAAAAACATCGCCAAACGGGCGAGAGTCATCATAAACTACTTTGGAGGACGTAAAATAATGTAAACCATTTTTTCACTCCTCTCTCTCTCTCTCTCGCTCTCTGCTAAGGTTTTCGAGTTTATGTACGTTTTCGCCCGGGTACACCGAACTTTTCCCGAACGCATAATTTACCGGCGAGCGACCCCTCCGAGCCCCACTGGTCCGCGTCACCCTCGCCGTCACTAGCTCACGGTCGCACCAAAAGCGCGTGTACATTATTATATTATATACGTATACGCCGTAGAACGGGGGAACGGCGAAAAACAAATGGCGCTGTCCGCGAAATGTCACCGTCGGAAAAATAAAATAAAATAATAATAATAAAAGTGAAAAATAAAGGACTCCTCCGGACGGAGTGCATTGCATGACAAACAGGCCGAAGTGTATAACTTTGTCGATTTCGTTCGCACTAAATTTAAACGCAACGGAACGACCGTAAAGCGTCGCGACACGTAATTTTTTTTGTTATTGTTGTTGTTGTTGCTGCTGCTGCTGCTGCCGTTGTGCGCCTCGAATTGCGCAGGGAACTCGGCCGGGCCCCGCTGCGGCCACATCTATATTGCAGCTGTTTCCGTCGTCCTTATTTATCTATCGCGTCGGCTTCATTAGACGGTCGACGACGGCCCGGGTAAATGTTACGACGCGGCACGTCCGTCATCAGGACGACGCCGGGAACTTTCACGTTTTTCAATCGTAATTATTGTTCGACAAAAAACCGAAACGCCCGTGGACCGAGCCGGATTTTCAATCGGCCGTACGAAGCGAATTTCTAGTGTGGATTCGTTAACATTTTTCGCGTCGGTTTTGCAACGGTATGTCCGCCGTATTTTCATTGTCGAATAACAATGCCGCAGAATATTTTAACGACAAACGACATCTTTATTACTCTTCTGTTTTCGATTTCTTTCGACCGTTCTCGCTGGCTGAATAAATAAGCCATAACGGTGTTTATTTATATTTTTCTGTGTGCCCCTTTTTTTTACTAGAATTTCACGATACACGTGTAACCTATTTTCTAGTGGCTAATTTCATGATTTTCTCGGTACTATTGAGAGACCATATTTCAAAAATAAATAAAACAAAAAAATGTGGTAATACAATTTCATCTATCGGTTGCTATGGTAACGTATAACTATATAACTATCGGTCACCCGCTCTTATAGTGAGGAAAAAAAATGTGCTTTGAGCATTACGTTCACAACTCGAGTAATAATTATTATAATTACAAATTACTAACAATAGTCTTCAGAAATAGAGGCCCATTCATCCATGCTCCTCCGCTCGGAATCGTTTTTCGAATGCAATGGGATAAGTAGAATTTATTTTTTTCCCCATATTTTGCGGACTTTTTTTTTTAAAATATAACTGCTGGAATGTCGTTTGACGAAATAATTACTATGGCCTTTTGAACTCTGTAGTTTTCCCTGCAAATTGCGCGATCAACGATTTTACGGTCGAGATTGTTAACCGTCGATATTATTTCGTACACGTACGTAGATACCCGTAATTATATACATTAAATACTGAACAATCAGAAAAAGCCAATAGTCGAACGGATTTTAAACTATTCGACAGATTTTCTGAACATCATAATTATTACAACCGCGATAATTGTTTATTGTAATTGCCTCTGTACTCGTCGATCGGCAAATCTAATAGAAAAACGGGTTTACCGATTCTCGGGCGGTATTTCGATAATGTTTTCGCACGAGCACCGACGTTTAATCGCGTTGGACGACTATGGTGTTTTTATTTCATAATTTTTACTTTTTGACAATTATGTTATCGCGTCGAGTTTTCGATAAACTCACGTATTATATTTTAAATAATAAATGGGAAAACGGTCAAGACTTTAGCAAAACGATATCGCGATTATTGATTTTTTCTCTCGCTTTTTGTTTGATGAATATTGTCGTCGCTCCGTCAAAGACCGGATAACGAGACGACGACTTCTATAACGACACCGCGGCGGCTTCTGCCGACCAAACAGTAATAATTACAACGATCGCGACGAATTCGCGGACTCGTTTACTCGGGCACTCGAAAAGAGATTTGTATGAATAATGCACGCGTTTTATTGAAAATCCCCTGGGGAATATGATACGTAAACGTCGGACGAATTATTTCCGCCGGCAGACGAAATTCGAATCGATCGAGACGTCGTCGTCGTCGTGCGCGAGTAACAAGCGGTTCGCGATAAGGCGTGTAAATATTAGGCTTTGCGCGTTCCTCGTCTCCGCGGCAGTAAATAACGTCACGTTTAAAAGCGGCGACGAATTCGTTTGATGCGCGTGTCACTGCGACGGGGACGCGTCACGCGAGGGAGTTTTATTTTTATCGCAAAAAAAGCGTGTTTTTTTTTTTCAAAAACGAACAAGTTTAGAAAACGTTAAAATAATATGTTAAACTTATTTTCGTACGTGAACGCATTTTCGTTTTAAAAACACAAATATAATATAACGTTTGGAAAGTGGCTTGAAAATTTTAAAAAATGCCCAAAAAAACATAAGAAGTATATGACAGTGAGCATAATACCATATTTATCAGTGGAAGTATAGATAGTAAAATAATGGACAGGTTCTCGCTTATAACAGTGGAATAAGGGGACACGTGCCGAAACGGAAAAAAATAGAAAGGCGTTCTTTTGTATGTTACACTCACTCTAAGAAGGGGACTTATCGGTGATTATATTTTACAATGATAAAAAGTACATAAGCGGCTCGCAGACGCGATGTTTGAAAAAAAAAATTCGTCAAAGTACACTGTGGTGTGCAGTATCATATAATCGTAAAAAAAAAAAAACGAAGGCCAAAAAGTAAAATTATGAAATAAAAACTCCATAGTGGTGCATGATTAATGTTGATAGCTGACAAGTGATAAGACCCCTTGTACCAGTTGTAACCTCGAATTTTATAAATGTTCATTCCTGTGAGATAAACTCTCGTTCTTTTATTATCCATAGACGGGAAGGATATATTCCCTTCGCGTCAAATCGATTTATCATATAATATACTCTTAAACTTATATACATCTATGGGTTACGGTGTAATCGTACATAATCGTCGGATCGAAAACTGAAAAATTCGGTTCGCCAGAATGAGCGTTGCGAACGGTTTCGGACAGTGCGTAGCAAAACGTTCCGCGTTCGACGAGAATTATATTTGTGATTTGTCTCCGGTTTCCGTTTAGGAGAAAAAAACATACCGCCCCCGGGCGAATACGGTTAGCATATTGTGTCCGCGCATAAAAAATCGAGTTAATCACGCGTACGCGCACAGTTTACGAACAGCACAGTATAAAATATTACGTGTGGTTGTCGTTCGGTCGCCGCCGGGCGCGTGCATTCGTATCGGTTCGTTTTGCGGCATTTTATTTTTATTTTTTTTTTTTTGTTATCGCCGATATTTGAAACGGACGTTGTTTTTCGACTCGCTCGCGCAATTCGTAAATTCACGTTTCGGTCGTACCGGCGAGTGCAGCGGGTAAATCGAAAACAAACTATGAAAATATATTATAAATATTAATTAGAAGAAGCGATTTTTCTTTCTTTCTACCGAGGAAAATAGTTCAGTTTTGCATGTGGTTTTTTTTTATCGTAAAACTCTAAATTTCTCATAGAAATTAACGGCCGAGAGTTAATTATAATTTTCGAGTTTTTCAGTTTTTCTAACATTTGAAAAACAAATTTATTTATCATATATCTCGGAAGTTGGAATATTAATTATCTTAGTTTTATTCAGATTATTTGTTATTTTTATCTATTACCAAATAGATAATTTTTTAAGTTATATTTGCACAACGCGGGAGCCAAAGTGGATTTAGAATATGTACGTGATAACGGAAAAAAAAATTGATCAAATATCAATCATTGTCAGTATAAAGGATTACTGGTTTTGATGATTTATGAAAATACAAGCAAATTTATGGTTGTAAAATTCTACTCCTGAAAATTTATCACCCTTTGACAATCCCCGTAAAAACGTCTCCATGCCTACCGAAGAGCACGCCGGTACTTTCAATCGCTACTGTCGTGTCACTATACAGCGTTGTATATGATACAGCGTTTTCTACTCGCAATTTTTTCCGCCCGCTTTAAACAAGAACTAGATAATTGCATAATAATCAAGGATTTGAAAATTCGATCACCGAAGTGCACGGCGGCGGCGCGATTCGCTTCCTAACAACGGTTTTACATTATTAAAACTCGATCAATCGATTAAAGTGAATTTTAATATGTTCGTTTGAAGCATAACTATATAACGTCTAACAGCTGCTGTGAGTGTGGGCAACGGAAACACTGCTAACAAGCACGTCACGCCACTGCAGGGTTCACGGAGTCTAAAACAATATGCGTGCACGTGCAACTCGATGTGATCGCTCAATGACACTGCGGTCGAATCGCGGGGCACGATACGGTCGAGAAAAAAAAAAGATACGTAATTTATTCGGTTATGATACTATTCAGGACCCGACACAGTAATGGAATTGCATTAATTAATTATTTAAATATGGTATACACGGCGACGACATTTATTTTATTTGTTTTATAACGATAATTCGTTTCTATGATACATTGCAATACGATAGAGCGTAATAATTTCCATATTCCGCTCTAAAGCATTCCCAAAGTTATTACCGACACGTATTTAATAACGGAGAAAAAACAACGACTATTTTTCAACGAATGCTATAGGTATGTGTTTGTACACCATCCGTGGTTCTGACGAAACATAGTCATTCATCACCCATATCCGGTGTACGTAGTAAAAATGTTTACTACTACAACTCGAATACTTTTTAAAATACTCATCCAGTAGTCAAAAGCCAGTTTTTACAAATTTATTTGAAATAAACCCGAATTCTATTAAAAATATTTGCGTCATATAATCGTTAAAAGTTAATTTGAGACGAGCAATAATAATATACGAAATATTAGTTGAAAATTTATATTTACAATTTACAATTAAATTTGTTTTTATAATACATTTATTATTTGAAAAAATATACGTTTTTTTTTTGATAGTTGTAAATTATGTTTTGACAATAAAGTGATAATTTATTGGATTTCAGTTTATGTGAGGTTTAAAAAAAAGAAAAGGTCAATGTGCAAAGTGTTCAATACAAAACGTACTCGATGCTGAACGATTTTATGAAAAAAAAATATTATATGAAACGAATGTTGTGCTTTAAAAGCGTTGTTTTAGAATTCCTATAAATAAATTCAATTTGAATATAAATTCACTCGTCGTAGTTATAATATTTGAGTATCAAAACGATCAATTTGTCACATTGATTATTTTGTAATAATAAAACTCGATTATTAATCAACAGTTTAATCAAATCAGACTATTATAGCACATTATTCAATGGCAGTTTTAGCTGTATATTACGGTTAAAGTGAATAGTTTTAGTAAAAATTACACGTAAAAATAATAAAGCGTTAAAAAGAAAAAAAAAAAAAATCGAAAAAATTATTGTCAATGCGAATGACGTCTGTTTTCAGTGACTTTGCGCTGAAATAATTGCGTTCAACTTAAACATAACAAAACGACAAATTTGAATTGGTTTACCTGCTTTGAGAGGTAAATTCGTTTCTATCACTAGACTCAAAACGTCAAAACGTCGTATGCAGCAATACAGCTGTGGCGTCCACCACAACTGGATTCATAATGACAATTTAATTTAGACGTTGAACATTTTTGAAACAAACAAAATCAATCGGTTTAGCTTCAAAAAAAACTTAATTGCACGCAAACGATGGCAAACTATTTGTTTATATTGAATATATCTTGAATATATGGGTATCCGACGACCGTAACGATTGGACCAAAACTTAAACGATAAATTCAACTAGAGAAATTCGACGATTTTCGTCCGAATCTATTATTCCTGTCTCCGGGTATATATCAGTCTTCAAATTAATAGGCGGTTCGAAAACAACTAATGCATTTATTTTCAATACTAATACACGTAAGTATAATTTTAAATTTCTCAGTGAAACGAGGAAACTATTGATTTTACCGTAAAATGTGTGAGAGTATTTTTTTCCGCGTCTATTTGTCTACAAGAATCAATCACCAACTTCAAGGATGGGTTTTCGTAGTAAATTTCGTCAAAATTCGGTGGAACAAACGGATTTATGCCACTGAAAGAAATAGTGGAATGTGGGAACAAAAGTTGGTCCGCCTTTCAGTCGTTTTTTCGAGACCGACGGTACATCGGTGTCAGGTTCATCAGACCGATTCATCAGTATCGACTCGAACGTCTCCTGTGCCTCTTCCGAGTATTGTACTTGGCTCTTGTTTTTCACTTTCGACTTGTAAACAAAAGGTATTTATTTCTCGTTAGATCGACTCGGTAGGTTTTATTTCGTTTTCAATTCGCGCGCCGAACATTCGCGTATTTCGCATCTACCCCCGACGCCCGTTCTTATATTCCAAGATCCGCCCCCGCGGAGCGCCAGACGATCATACGAATAGGGCACAGAATAATAAACGCATCGGAGAACGCGCTATTATTACGACGTCGCGGGGCGCAGGACGAAGAAAGGATCGCGTGACCGTCGAAAAAAAAAAAAAAAAACTCGCGGAGTTGCGACTGTATACATATAACGCGAGACGATATTACATATTATTACGGCGCAAAGGCCACTTTAAATTAATACGATATTTATGTGCACAGTATAACGTAATAATGTGTGTGTGGTTAAACCTGCGTGCGGTGGAAAGATAACGCGACCGGGGGTCTCTTTTTTGACACGTCGTCGTTTCAACGGTGACCGGGGAGGTTTTTTTTTTACTTTTGCTTTTGGTTTTTCACGCTCGGGTGCCGAAACGCGTGACGGGTCACTACGACAAAAAAAAAAAAATCATAACTCCGTGTCGTTTAATTGAAACGCACCGTTTGACGCGTTACGGCCGTCACACGTTACGACGACGATGCGTGCGACTACGTATAACTGTCGCGTAATCTAAACAAACACGCCGCGGCGAGCACTCGGGTGGACTCACGCACGCCGGGCCGGCTCTCGTTTATGGGTTTTCGTGACTAAACACTCTAAACGGATCGGCTACCCGGTCGGGTAAATTTTACTTCGTTTCGTGTCCATACATTCTGTTATTACGTTAAAAACACCGATACATAAGTTGTGCGGCGAGCGGAAAAACTAGTGTTATCGTTCCGCTCGAACGTCGTGTTTTTTTCGTGTCGTTTAAATTTCACGATTTCCGTTCGCCGTCGGTATCACAGATCGGTTGGGATTTTTCTCAGCGATGGTGAAAAAAAACCCACGGTCTCGACGCCAAAACGGTTATCACATGAAAACGGTAGAATGTAATTTGCTAACGAGGAACATAATTTTTCATCAAGGCCGGCCATTAACGAGTTAATTAGTTTCAGTTACGTTAAAAAGTTAAGTTGATTATAACTTTTAAACTTGACGCCCACGGCTTTTTATTAACTTTATTTCGACTTAACTTATTCGCCCCCTCGTCGAAACAAAAGTAACGAATCAATTTTTCATCTGTCTCGATTATTTAATTTCCAGTTTTTATTGTTATCAAAACGCAATTTTAGTTCTTTTATTGAGAAATTTATAAAAAAAAAATAATTTATTTCTCAAGAGTTTCTATCGTACAATGAAAATAAAAATATTTAACAATGCACGATAATATTTTATTACGTGCGTATTACTCATGGACATTTATGATAGACACGCGGTAAACACACGCGCTGAAAACAGCCGCACGCGAATGCGCCGAAGCGACACCCTTCGCCGACCGAATAATTATAATTATTATCACTATGAAAAATACGATTTAGGTTAGTCGAAGTAATATAATATCGTTTTAATAGTCGGTCATCACTGATAAAAATGTCGAAGTCCATGTTGCGCAGTGAACGGTATCGTTTGTTTGTTTTTTCCGTACCACTTTGTTAGAAAACGTTAATTAAAATGTTACCATTGTCGGGATAGGTTCGGATCGGAATTAACATTTTCGTCATTAAACTGTACTCATAACAAAATCGTTAGTTGGCACCGAAACAGCAGTTGTTTCTTGGCCCTGCCTCCGGACGTGGATTATTCGTCTCGCATTAGGAGAACGGGGTCGTTTCTGCAATTTCTAAATCTCCTTTTAAACTCTATTCTCTTACGGGAAATTCAGTAAAACAGTCTGACCCGAAAGACTTTTTTATTTCGTCCCGTTTTATCGTATTGGCCTCCGCGGGTATGACATCGTGACGTCCGACGACAATTTTTCTAAACTAATTAATTGATCGTTAAACAACGGTCCAAATCGTAATACAGTTTTTTTTTATTTGTTTACTCTTTTACTATTAAAATTAATACAATCGTTTTCACTCGAGTCGAAATTAGATAACGAACAAATATTGCACTCGGGTTCAAACGTAATATATTATTATGGTCACGATCGGTTCGCAAACAGTTCGAATCGAACGTAAACGATATTTAGACGCGTGCCAAGAGAAGATTTTTATCGAACAAAACGTGTGTGTAAAAAGGTCTGGGCAAATGTGAGTATTTCTATTTTATACACGACTTTAAGTGCTTCAGATAAGCATAGCTTATAATATGAGTGGCAATGTTTGACTTAAAAATACTTAGTTTAATCGTTTCTTAACCGAATTCGAGTGCGATCGGAACGAATGCGATTCGATCGCAACGATGTATACGTATGATAGATCGTTATTTCTATTGAATCGCCCCGGAAATCGGAAATATCCATCGACTAGCGTAAAAACTCACGACAATATTTTTTAATTGTCAAGAAATATTTCTAAGCTTTGAAATTGTTTACCCGTACGGACGTCGTAACACACGTCCCTTGTGTTCTACCACTAACAAACATTAATGCGGTCCGTTACAACGATAAGACGAGAGTGATAAAAGTTTGGAAAAAAACCAAAAAAAAAAAACTAGTTTCCATCTCTACATCACATACTTATAATATGGTAAAAAACAAAAAGGTTATTCCCAGAGAAAGTAACCACGCAGTTTCAAAATTACTATTCTCCAAAACGTATACTATTAAAATATATTATCTCCGGACGGTAATTAGTCTTAATTTATAACGGCTAAAACTTATTAGCAGAGTAATGTTATTGTCCGTTCATCACGCACAGCGTCTAATTGCGCGGTAATTACCTCGCCGTTGTCAAGGAACGGTTTCTGTCGCGGAGATGACACTCGCCGTTATTAATAATACTTAATCAATCCGACTGTCGCTCGATTTTCGGGAAACGGATACAACCTTTACAATCGTCGTGAACATTATTACCGTCATCGCTGTAACGTGTTGAATTCAAAACGTTCCGGCCGTTGTCGTAAAACGCGCCTCGAAAGATTTTCAAAACACGCGTCGTCATCGTCGTCGCAATATACTACAGCGGCGTTCGGCCGCAAGGAAAACGTTGCGTCGAGAATTATTAAACCGTCGGCTCACTCGCGAGCACAAACAGACTCGGAACAATGAACGCGTTTATAAGTTGCTCTCATAAATATTGCAAGTGCCAAAGGACCAGCTCATAGTTCGCAAGACCCTACGTCCGTATTAATTCGTAACGCGTGTAAATAGGTACCCGCTAATATTTCATAACGCCCGTAACGCACTTTAAATGTTTAAAACAATCGTTTCTACTGTACGCCAACCCGCGAGAACAACACATTGTTTTCGGACGTCGAACGGCGGCTCGTCGGTTTCTTTTTCCCCGACGCCGCCGATCTGTTGAATAATTGATCGATAATAATTATTATCCACTCGCGCCGTTTCGCAACGTTCGCTATTCATTTTCATCCCGTCAATATTATTATACTTTAGCCGGTATAATTTCGCGAGTCGGGTTTCACCGGTGTTTCCGAATTAATAAATTACTCGTTTACTTTCGTTATTAATTAATTCGGTTTTTTCTTTTTTTTTTTTTTTTGGTTTTAAATTATTATAGGTAGGTAGTATATGTAAAGCAGAACGGAGTGATAAGAAAAACTGCACGGCAACTAAAACCCGCATAATATTAAAATACGTAACGCGAATTATAATAATATATCATCTAAAGGTGACATTAGGTCAGTCAGTTGGTAAATAATTTAAGCCGAGTCCCAGCCAGTGCATAATATACCTCACTGCAGACAAATGGATGCGTACCTACCTCCTACCGGACTCGAATCGTATTATAATATATATATATAGGTATAGTATATGTGTGTGTGTGTGTGTGTGTGTGTGTGTATAATGTGTATTATATTTGTGTGCGATACAATTAGTTTGAAAACTTTGTGTCGTGTTTAAAATAAATAGGAGACTTATTTAAGTTATATATATTTACGGTTTTATAACTTTCGAAGTCGAATGAACAATGAGCAAACTACCCTTTACAAGATAAGAGTGACTTGTGCGAGAGCGAAAACTGCAGAGCGCGGGGAACGCGAATAAAAGAAACATAACGAATTGCAATAATAATAATAATAATAACAACAGCGAAAAAAAAAAAAAAAAAACACTCGGTACAAATATTATTATTCTGAATTTTTAAGGTAGGTAAGCAAAAGTTTTACGGGAGGTTGCGAGAAAAAAAAAAGGCCGATGTAAAATAAATTTGGTCGTCTGAAATGTAATTTAAATATTTCGTTCGACCACATCAACAGATATTCGCGACGAACAACTTTACCCGCCTCTCAGAGTCTCAAACGTTTTATCGTTTTAATTCGAGTTCTCGGCAGAAGCGCAGTCGATAACGATATTTTATTTCCGCCTCGGCAATGATGTCACATCACGCCGCGAGTATCGCGATATATTATTGTTATTAATATCGTTGTCGGACTACGCGGCCCGAGTCTTGTGAAAATAATATTTTCTGTTTACTGGAATGATATCTTATATAGCCATGCGAATAAAGTCCCTAGTTTTTTATTCAATTCAAAATCGCCGTTGAACCTTTATTCACCACGATAACATTTCACACGGTTTTGGTAGTTATTTTTTTAAGTTAAACGATTCCAACCCAAAATAATTGATCTGTTTTCAATTTTTTTTTTCTGAAACGTGAATTTTCAAATGTCTCCAACAATGTGTTAAATGTCACTAACCACTCTTGCGCACTAGACCATCGTACAAGTACGATTTCTACGGCTATGGTTTCGGCCAGCAAACGACGAAACAAACAATTCACCCGGGATGTTGTCGAAACAGGGCGGCTCAGACGGCTGAGATAGCGTTGGCGACAAGTGCGAGAAACGAATAGACGTGGTGTCGGGCAATACGTAGTAAATTTGTGAACGAAAATACCGCCTCGCACTACGGATCGACGTGTTTCGAGAAAGTGTGTTTTATACACGCCGCAGCCGAACTCCGACCGGCCGATTACGAATTATAAATACACGTTTGGAAACCGGCTCGATACCGAACTCAATAATAATTTATGCGTATCTTTAATCAGATTTTGCTTGATTTACGATTCTCCGTGATTTACGACGCCATTGATTTATTTCGTATTATTTTAACGTTCGTAATATTATTTAAGACTATTAACGTCGTCTTTGTTATTATTCTTATTGATGGATATTATTATTATCGTTATGCACGCATCGGATTTCAATCTCTTTCTCTTGGGGTGCCGACGTAATAGTCAGATGCGTCAAGTTTAAATTTAAGGAGCGTTAACTTTACCGAATTCGCAGTTTTTTTTTCTCACCTCAAACTTATGAATAGAGTGGCTGGAGTGGCTAGACGTCCATACTATAAGGCGAAGAACCGTATTCCAAAAGTCTGTCCCGTTGTCCTGACAAAAGTTTATAGCGCGACGTTAAGTTTTTCCGTTTTTTTTTTTTTTTATTAAAATATGTCCCGTTTTCATGTACACGTAGAAAAAATATGTAAAATAAAAATATGAAATTAAAAATATTATCATCATCAATTATTATCCGTATAAAATATCGACGATATTTATTTTTAATTATATTGTAGATAGTATATTTTGTAATTGGCAAAATAATTGTGATCAAGTGTATCAAATGTACAAAGAAAGTTGTTTTATTATTCAAGAAATTTTTTTTTTCAACTATACCTCATGATTTTAAGTTTCATTGTTTAGTTATCATCGAACGATAATTTGCTAGTTATTCGATTAAAAACTGATGTTTTATTCATAATAAAGAAAATTATACCCATTTTAGTCTCGTAATTTCGTATTTTTTATTTGATTCCTTTGTTTATGAACGACTGATTTTATACCGCTCAAAATAATGGACACACTCTATAAAAATGATTACCGACCAAATATAAATATTTTATAAATAAATATAATATCTATTATATTAATTCATATTAATAAATATAAATAGACAGTAAATTAGAGATACTGTTTGGTTTCACGACGGAGAAATGGTCAAATCAGAAACTAACCGACTGTCGTTCGATTCGTTATGATTTTTTAAAACTTAAAACATCGAAATCTACACAGTGCTTAGCCACTGTTATAAGGTATAAAACGCTCGTCCGTCCACCTTTTCGGCGGTTCTAGATCTGTCCGCGATAAATTCCACTAGTTTTTCCGATTCGGAACGAGACGTGGAAAATTTGTAACGACCGCGAGGTGCTCTGACGTATGGCTGATATCACGTGTAAGAATATGGTGGTCGGGCCCATTCGATTTCGGTTTAATTATGTGAACCACATTCGAACGGATATACGCATAGTTTATGCCTTTAAGGCGCCTCCGAGAAACTTTCGCCGGCATCGAATGGTGTGGAATGTTAACGCGACGAGAACGCGCATATGCGATAATAATAATGATAATAATAATAATAATAATCATCATTATTATAATAATAATAACGTCATATCGACGGAAAATAACGAAACTCCTCCGAACATTCATCCGGTCCGAAATCTTACGGACCCCATTTTCGGGCCGGATCGAATGCGACCCGTCCGGATTCCGATCGGATTTTACAACGTTATGTAATTTAATTATAAAAACGACGATAATAACGAGCTAGTATCGTAACAATGCTCTACGGCGGCGTGTGTTTCGCGCTAGCCGAGTTCATCGACGGGCCACGACCCGATCGAGCACTGTTTACCTACGACGTAATCGAACAAAAATCATATCGGAACGCGCGACACGATTGAACGGAATGCCGTTAGTTTTGTACGCGCCGAAAATAAACACACGACATCACGCGCGAGAAAAATTATAATAAATATGTGTAAGTATTGAATGGTTACGAATAGTATATTTTATCAAATCGCCGGGTGTAGTAATAAATCCAACGAGTGGAGGTGACGAGATTCCGTAGTATATCGTTTTTGACAGACGTTTTACTCGGATAGATGAAAAACGAAAAAAATATTCAACACCGGATTATATTTTTTTCCGACTTCTCTCAAATTGAATCTCAAACTCAAACTCAAAACTCTAATCTACAAAGAGAGTTATTCCGACGGCCGTGGTATTACGGTGTTCTATTTTAGTAATTTTCCCGTAATAGTTCTGCAAAGCGAAAGAAATTACGAATTATCAATAAATCTTGCATGAAGTGTAGGTGTACGGAATTCGATTACCAAATTGGTATTGTTAAGATGAATAATTTAAGAACAACGAAAAGATTTGAATTATTTAGTCTCGAAAGGTTATATATAAAGGGGCGTATGGGGGGGGGAGGGCAAGACCCCCGCCGATCTCAGTAATAAATTTTCCTCTGGCGCAACCCGAACTTAAAGTCTGCGCGCGTCTATGACGCACAGTGTAAATTTCAATGCGTTCGCATCGCGTACGTACGACGCGTACTTTACAAGTCACGTCGCTACTGTATATTATTTACAATATTCTCGACGCACTTTCAAACCGATCGAATTTTTTTCCAATTTCTTTTGATTCTTTTCGACGACAACTTTTTTTATCAATTTCACACCGCGTTTACGTGGTAATAATCATCACTATTGTTATTCGATATCCGACGTACCTAATCAGTCGATCGACACTTGGTTTTCGGCGAGGGGTCGTCGACGAATCCGTAGAGCTCGGGTGATCAGGGTGAGTGATAATAACAGTTGTCGCTCAAAAAAATAAATAAAGGTAAGTGACCGACAATTTCGTCGTGCGTTATTATTGTACTGTTTGGCGATCGAGAACGATACGTTAAATTGTATTATTATTGTCGTGAATCGTAGTATTTCTCGTCACTCGCGTCACAAGTCTACTGCCCCGCGTCTGCCGCGAGCGGACCACGACAAAGCGGAACGGGGTAAAAAGAGCGGACTGCCCTTCTCGCGTGGACCCCGGAAACGACTTTGAGAAGTCGAGTTTGATTCGGTGAAATGAGTTTCGTACACGAGATCGGCGCCGCCGCAACGGCAGCTGTCCAAAGTGATTTAATTGACGACCGTTCGGGACGCGATACGGCCGGAAACACTTTTGGAAAACACTTTTGACCGTGATGCCGCGCGCGCCGCCACTTTAGGTAAGTGAACATTTCGTCTAAATGGCCTCTGGCGGCGGCGCGGACCTAAATATTGCTTTACACTCGAGTAATCGAATCGCCGTTATACGCGATGAGAAAATTAATCAAAAACCGTCTCCGTCTCGCGCGACAGTGTCGTATAATAGCCGTTCTCGATCCCGCTATCCTGCCCAAGCGAATCGTTTTCGCAGACGACATGACGGCGGCGGCGACGACGTACGGCCTGTCGAAAAAAAAAAAAAACGCTGCGAAAAGAGGCGGAGACACGTCCGTACGCGTTTCTTTCCGCCGTAATTCACTACGACGATGACGTTTCGCGAACCAGATGAATTTCGAATCGTCGTCCCCTCTCGCGGGGCTCGATAGAGATTGAAAAACAAATATTGAATGGAAAAAAGCGGAAATATAATAATATTCCGAGTGTTGCCGTGTTGTATCAATTAATAGACGATAAATCACTTTCGGGCACGGCGAGAGAGAGAGAGAGAGAGAGAGAAATGACAAGTTTTTTAATACTCTCCGAGCACATAACAGATGGTCGATACTTTCCGAAAATCGCATTATTATTATTATTATTATTATTATTATTAATTTCACCGCTGCAACGGCAGCAGTACGCGACGCTCGCGTTTAGATAACAGAAATTTATTAGCAACATTTCGACTTTTCGCCGTAAATAAAATATGTTTGACGCGGAAACTTTTCTTTTTTTTTTTCCTGTAGGGTTTTCTGAACTTTTCAATTACGCTAGAAAAAAAGTCAAAGGGTAACTGTTTATTATTCAGGCAATGTGTGACCGCGCTGACCGCCAGCGCGTTCGATCGACGGGCATTTTTTTCTCGTTACTTGCTAAAACTGCGACTTTCAATCATCCGAAAACCGCGTGTCCGTGTAATCGATTTCGACCGCGATTATTCGCCGACACGACCGGAGCGTAATATTTCTTTTACTTTTTCCGTACGAAATCAAAAGCTTATAATTATGAAAGTATCATATCGTTCAGCAAAGGGTGGGCATTTTTTTTTTTTAGGGCAGGGGCAGGATTTGATTCTTGAATCCGTCACCGTCCGCTTATTTTATTTTCTTCGTACTCTACTACAACTCTACAGACGAAATAAGCAGAATTTAAATGGGTATTTCTACTCTGTTCACAAACGTTTCGCGTTTGACTGTACACCGCGTCCCGGTAAAAAAAAAAAAAGAAAAAAAGACCAACGCATAAAATAACAATTTCTTCGTCATAATGTAAAATATAATATTATCGCGGGGAAGTATGACGGCGTCGTATACGGTAATTTAATTAGTGACGACCTGTGAAGTACCTGCGGCCAAAAGAGTACACGGGAAATAAATTTGTATCCTTTTATCGAGCCCGTCGGAGACAAATTCTGATTAAAGCTAATGGATTTTTCAGAGAATTGTCGAGTCGGAGAGGTACATTTGAGCGAGTTTAGCGCGGAAACTCTCTGTGCAATTTTGTAATGTACACCGAAACGGTGCGTTTTCTAGTGCGGAAATGTCAAATGCGTGCCGAATGCTCAACTATACATAATAATACGGCGTACTCTTTTTAAACAACAATCGAACGACGTATGTCTCTGAGACGCGAAGAAAGTGCGCACAAAGTGCTCGTTAGAATAAATTATTATCGAGCGGGACCGTGACAAAATTCACAGTGACGCCCAGTCGTCGCCATCACTCATCCTATTATTTGCGAGCGCGAAATTCTAAAAAAAAAAGAGTCGTCAAATCGAGTATAATATATGATCATTGAAGGCGACGTATTAGCTAGCTGGTGGTGCGAATTTTATTAGATGTGAATAAATTCCTCCCGGTCGATATAATGCGAATGATATGCAACGCCGTGCGGTTTTTCGAGTCGATGATAAAATAGATTATAAAACGCAAAAGGTACCGCGTTTATTTTCGCGTGGAATTTGTTCGTATCCAAATTTACGAAATGTTTTTCATTTTCCCGACCGAATGCTGGTGTCAATAAAATCAGTCGGAACAACGCGCGCTGCAGCGCAACCGCAATGTTTATTGCATTATCGGATGTGAATCCGCTACCTATAATTTTATGCAACGATGTGTGTATCGAATAATTACAAACATTAAGTCATCGTGAACGTTTGTAAACCGAATGTTTGATCGTTTGTCGGTTTTATTGTAATAAAACTCCACTACTCCACTACGCACGGAGTATGAAAACAGCCTGTTAAAACACGTAAAGTTTGAATTCGAACCGCGTAAAAATATAATCAATAACCGTGGTATTTTCTCTACACCTTGACGGTGTTAAGCAAGCGGGAATTCCTATAAAAGTAGAAAGCTAATAGATCGCCCTCCCCTCCAAAAAAAGATAATTATTATAATGATAAACCACCAAAGCATGGAATATTAACTAATTTTTTTTTTTAACAAGTTAAATTCGCTTTTTATGGGAAAACGTAGGTTAAGTTTAAAATTAATAATTACTTTTCTTTTTTTTCTCTAACTTGCATGAGTTACAAGTTGAATAAGTAAAAAATATATATATGTTTTCGTTCAAAATTAGTTGCGTTTTTTCTTACTAAAGAATATAAAGAACAAACCTGCATCGCAAATCCATACAATATTATTATACAATTAAAAAAAAATAAAAACTTTACGAGGGTGCTAATAATATACATTATAATTTAATCACAGATGATATTCAGGCAAATTAATTACGTTAATTCGTTATATTTTTAACAAATTACCATATTACCAAGCAACTGATTATTATAGAAAAAAAAAAGTAACTCTGCTGAAAGTAACTTAACTAGAGTTTATTAACTCGTTAATTCGCAGCCTTAATTTATTACGTTTCTATCGTAAGTGTCTCGAACAACACGAAACGAGCGATCTTTAAATTTTTTCCAAAACACTTGAATAGTCAATTAACGACTATTATACGCGCCATGTAATAAATAAGACGTATTTTATGACAGACTCGTTCTGTCGCGCACATAAAACACGTAAAAACATCCATACACGCGCATTAACGTGGAAATTCGATTATTACTTTGTGATCCTTAATAGGGGTTTCCGATGAAATTGATATAAAACGTCGTTTTATTGTAAATTCGACGAGTCTCGCCCGTCATCCGATCGGGTCTTATCTGCAATTGCGTACGAGCGGATCTTATACGATTCGACGCTAAGCTACGGTCAATCGCGCCGACCATTGTAACACGCGATGTTTTGAAACGCGAACCGCGCCGGCGATAACGATTTGCCGCTGGTTTTCCTCGTAAGTTTAAAAACGACACCGCGAAGGATTTTCGAAGCGTTTGTTCCCCTCCCCCCCCCCCCCCCCCCCCGGTCGCGGAGCGGCGCGTTTTCGGTATATTCATTTAATTAAACGACAACGACTTATTATATTGTTTTAATAAAATCAACCGCTATGTCCCGTTTTATCGGACCGCCACCGAAATACAACTACTCCGAGGATAACATACTGAAACAAAGTTTTAAAGCGCCTCCGAGATATCTCTGCGCCGATAAAGTTCCAGAACTGCGTGTGTACC
The DNA here is from genome assembly GCA_948098885.1 of Drepanosiphum platanoidis. Taxonomy (NCBI): domain Eukaryota; kingdom Metazoa; phylum Arthropoda; class Insecta; order Hemiptera; family Aphididae; genus Drepanosiphum; species Drepanosiphum platanoidis. The sequence goes on from OX402533.1 coordinate 367,115, forward strand.
CGGAAAAACAATTCCTCGCTTCTGTAACTTGCGGCCGTGTTAACTTTGCCGAGCGTAAATGAGGTTTCGGCCAACCGAAATGAAGGGAATAAAACCGTCTAGACGAGCAGCGCGTCCGTCTTCCGACCGCGACGGTCGCCGCGTATTGATACGTTCCAGACCGTACGGCAGACTGACGATAAATCGAACGACGATAACCGAGATAATCGTCGGACGGGATTGGCGAGTGTGGTTTTTTTTTTTTTTCTAATTATTTTTCGTTACAAAACGGTTCGAAAGACTCGCGCGCAGGTGTGTGGTAGACCGAGTAAAACGTTAAATCGTCAAATTAAGCGGTGCGCGATTACTTGTGATTCCTGCAGTGTCGTGCGGTGCGCAAAACGTACGGATCGTTACAGAACGCGTCGTCACAATAAAAAAAAAGAAAAGAAAATAATAAAAATGCAACTCGAACGTTTGCGACTTGCGTTGTACGCGCGAGGAATTTCACCGACTTTGCGGTATATCGTTTTTAATGATCTGGGCGAAACCAAAAAAAAACGTGGCGAAAAAATACTAGTACAGCGTTTACGTTCACAGTCAAAGTCGCGATTATTATTGCAAATTACTAACAATAATATGAAAAAAATTTCGAGATAAATTATCCGTTAATCTGCAGTCAAACATGGTTTTTCGAATACGACACGTTACGCGTAAGAACCAAATCCGTCGAAACGATTCATCAGTTTCCCCGTGTCTCTCTTATTCGATTAGTCCGAAATTAGAATTATCGAACGCGACGTCGGAAAAATTAAAACGGGTAAAAAAAAAATTGTTTACCGCAAAACCCGAACAAACGAACGGTTTGTAACGGGCGTAGGTCGGCCATAGCACGTCCGCTTTCGAGCGTATCGAATAAAATAATACACCGTATGCCTCGGCACGCGCACGTACGGCGGAAGATTTTACGTTCGTACGGTCGCGATTATTTACGCGGATAATAATATTGAAAAACAATATAACTTAATCCGCGCGATGCGTGCGTCCGGGTTTACTACGTATTATCTCGGCATTATCATATTAAATTCGATTATAATCGCGCAGGCGTAGGAGTGCCCGAAGTGTGTAAAACGTTAATTTGTTTCGACGATTCAATCGGGCCTCGGACGTGGGAAGAGTAAAGTTTCCGAGAACGCGTATATTGTACGGACACTCGCGCCTAGATCGACAAACACAATGAACGCTCGTGGTATTCGGCGGCCAAGTGTTTGGAAAAAAGAAATCTTTCGCGGCCACTGGTCCGGCGGCCTTTTTTCATGTTAGATGTAAATAATCTAATTATTTTTTTCAACCTAAAAGAGTCGCCTACAAGAGTCTTCATTGCCGAGCTGATAAATATTAAAAGAGCAATAATTTGGTTCATATCATCTCCGTCGTCAATTTCTTTTATAGAACAAGCGACTCCGATAACTCTTGAGAAAACAAAAAACACGCTCAAACTAGAATACAAATAACCTACGGTTTAACCGGACGTTATTTTTATTGTCATATTTAACCGGCGCGTTGGAAAACGACGATTTTATAATTATTATAATAGGGAGAAACACGTAGTTAGCAAAACAACTAAGGGCGCGACCTCGCTTCGGTGCCGCGTATTACCACCACCTTGCCGTTGAAAATTACACATCACGACGAGGTATCAGTCGGCGAGTGCCATTTTGAGAAATCGGGCACGTATATTTTCGTATAAATACACGCGCGTTTCGTACCGCATCGCCTACACTATGTTTTCGGCGTTGTACATTCCAAGTGCTGGGAAATTTAAGAATCGCCGACCGGTTATTTTAATCATTTTGTACAGTGCTCGAGTGCGTTATTACGCGTGACGGCGAACTATCTATATCGCCGATAACATCGTACAACGCGTACGAGTACAAACCGCGAATACGATTATGAATGAACGAGCTCGTATTGTTATGCGAACGGTAAATAATAGTCAAAACATAATATTATATTATCTCGCAAGATATACGTATATATATGCGAATTCGGAATCAATTTCACGCGTCGTCGTCTGGTAAACGGCCAACAATTAAAACGGTCCCGGACCGCGCGCACAGTACACACGCGCGCTACGTTACGCCGCGCGCGAACAAAAGACGAAAGCCGAATTTTATAACACGTCTCGCCCCGCAAATGAATAACGCACTCGAGGGCTGTTTTTTTTTTTTCTGCGTCACCCCTCCCGTGAACTAACAATATTATATTATATATATATATTATACAGGACGCCCGGGCAGGATTTTGCGCCCGGGAAAAACAGTAGCATCGGGATTTTAATCAAACCCGACGGAACACAATAATAATAATACGACCGGCGCCGCCGCCGCCGCCGCCGTTACTTTTGACCCCTCGGCCAGACGCTCGCCGAAAAAAACAAAAAACAAAAAAAAAAAAAAAAAAAAACGAAAACGAAAAACCCAAAGGACTCGCTTTCGCCGTAGTATTGTATACGAGCGAATCGATAATATTCGTATTTTTATAAATAATTATTATTCGTTAGATACCCCTTTTGGGGGGGGGGGGGAGAAAACCCGAAGCGAAATATACGCGTTTCCGGTAGATAAATCGCGAAATTAATTACGCAATATTTATATTCATATTACCCGTTGAGTTTGTTTTGCTGAATTCATTTCGCGTAACGGAATCACAAACGGAAAATCGTAAGTCAAAAAAAAAAACAAAAACGAAAAAGACTACAATACAACGAATGTTCGATGCGAGGAGATCGATAACAACGGCAGCGGCGGCGTTTCCGCACAGTTCAAACTTTTCTCTTTATTTTCGATTTTTTCGCGCCCGACTTAATTATTCGTTTAAATAAATCAAACGCGCCGGATGCGTTGTCGTCGTCGTCGACTCGTGTACACACGCTGTTGGCTCCCCGCAGTCGGCATCTGCGGCCTGCAGAGTTTAGGAAAACAGCGGCGGCGGAGGAGTACGGACGATTACCGTCGGAGCGAACGTTTTCGCCGAACCGTGTGAAATCAATCGGAACGTTAAGTTCGCCGGATCTTCTCTTCCGGCACGGCGGCACTCGGATCGACACACGAGACGACTTCCGGTGAACTATGAATAATTAGACACATTTCGACGATGACGCGCCGCGTGTTGCAGTATTTCGAGTTTCGATCTTCCCCTCCTCGGTCACATCGGTAACATTATCGCGCACTATTACATGTGATATATTATATCAAGACGTTTTTCAACGTTTACTCGCGTTTTGATGGAAAGTTCGGACGTATCAACGGAACGACCCGAAAATAGCAAACAAGGGTATATATAACTATTGTGCCGATCGCCGAAACTCTGAGTTTGTCGGATTATGTGGCTTTCGATCGATACAGGCAAATTTTGGATTACCGATGCAATAAAATGTATTTGATGAGTAAAAAAAACCATTTAAATATATCTATTTATTTCGGATTGTGGTCGTAATAGCGTAGTTCTGCTGTGTTATAATATTGAAATTGTCTAATAACTCTCCATCGGCGGAGGGCCATCGAGTATGGTAAAGAATAGTTTTTTTTTTTTCATTAAAGAGGTTTTACGTCGCTTCGTCCTCGGGTGCGTCACCGGATATATTGTACCCGACAAAACTACGATAGTTTTTCGATGATTTCGGCGACACGCGAGCTGAGAATCGTTTCTCGAAATCACGAAAACGTATACGCGACATTTGAGGCGACAAAACGCCGTCTCGCGTCTCATTACACCTGTTTCTTAGTTTGTTTTTTTTTTGTTATCGTATTTTTTCCATAACGTCGTTTCCGATCGGTCGCGTACACTCGGCTCCGCGGCTCAGGGGAAACGTGAAAAACGATTAATCTTGTAGGCGACACGCGTAGGTAGTCCGTTTATGTTGCGCGCAGTGCGCAGTAATGAATTAAAAGTTTAGGCACAACCCCGCGGCGGAGCCCCAAACAGTCTTGCGATGACGATAATTCCGGCGAATCGATATGCGCTTAATCTCGCGACGGGCCGAATGTTGATGTCGAATTATTCTCGCGCCGATGCACGCGCGCAGACAAAGCCGATTCGTCTCCTCCTACGGGACGCCCGTCATTGTGTTTTTTCTTTTATTTTCGAAATAGAGATTTTTTTTTCTAATCTAATCAAGTACATATAGGACCGTCGTCATTTCGATTTTGGACATTTTTTTTTCTGTTTTATCGCTTTTTTATCTTAACAATACAATTGTTCACGATTTTGTAATTTATTAATTTTTTTCTATCGTTATTTTTGCAATCTTGATTGAACTGCACATGCAATTTGTCATCCGCACGTATATTTTTATATCGTATTTAATATTATACTAATAATTATATAGAATTAAATTAATTAAAAATAACGATAGTAATATAATTTAAACGGTTTCAAGGATATTTTTTATATTTTGAGAATTAATTTTTCAAGGGCGTTTTAGTAGTTCAAGGTATTTACGGAATTTTCGATAAGTTTTTAAGACTTCAGATTCTGGCCTCCTAATCATAATCACGTCAGTATACGTATGATAGTGATTTTCCACAGTATTCAATGTCATAATAATGATACGGAGAAAGGTGCGGAAAAAAAAATAACACCTATTATATTTCATTCGTTTACACGTCGTTATTTCGCGCAAGCGCGTCATTCTTAATGATGATTTATGATAATAATTAAAAAATAAACAAACGCACAAACTTACCGACACCGGTGGCTGGCTACACAGTTGGAGTGTGAAAAACCCTATGACCTATGAAACGTTTCAATTTTACGCACAAAATGAATAACGCGCGCGCGTTCGGAGGGAGAAAAACTTTCACACCGGAATAATAATAATAATAATAATAATAATATATACAGACTTGAAAATATATTACAAATAATGAAGCCAACAATAATGTTTAATGATGCGATCCCCAAGGGGACGTCACGGCCGGGGCCAAATGAATGACGTTCGAAAAGTGTAATGGAAAATATATTATGGTATATAATATTGTACATGCGCATATACATATGTATATCAGTATATGTATTATGGAAAGAGAGAGTTATATATGCATATAAATTATAATATTTTACACTTATAATATATGTTTATATTGTGGTGTAGGGTGAGTCGCGCAGCTATGCGGATTGTTCGTACGGTATTTTTTCTCCCTTTAATTTCAGAGAAAAATGTTTGAAAAATATGTCGTCGACCTTAAAAACGCGGTCTACTACTAAAGGATTTTCTCCCGCAGAACACGTGTACGATACGTATCGTAACGATTGGCTCGATACGAGCTCGAGACGGTATGATTATATTCGCGCGCGGAAAATTTCCTATCCGTAGATTTTCGCCAGAGACCGCCGCCGGCGACGACGGTGTTTGGAATAAGAAAATCCACCGAATATAACGATAATGACGACAGTAATGGTGATAATAATAATAATTTATTCGATTCGGATAGTACAACGCCGGGATTCGAACTGTTCGCCGCGAGACGACGATTATTATTGATGACGCGGGGTGTGTTTTCGCGGCGAAGACGAAAAAAAAAAAAAAAAGGTATAACATTAACTCGAGACGGAATCAGTTTACAACGCGTACATCGACCACTTGTTTATCACGTCGTCGTGATGGATGTCCGCGATCTAAATATTATGCAAGTGGCCGAAACATATATTTTACATAAAACATAAATCATGTCGTCGCGCGGATATCGTACACGCGAGTACATTATAATGCGCAGCACAAAAGTCACACTGTTCTCGTGAAACGTTTAAAAACGTATTAATATAATATGAATACAGGGGACGGCGGCGGCGGTGTCACGCGTCGAGTGGAACATTGCCGTCCACTTAATACCGATGTGGAAAAAGACGACGGGAAATCGCTGTTGTTCTCGTATATTTTAGACGCCTATCCTGGGGTGACCTTATATTGTTTGAAAAAGAAAAATACGTTTTTTTCGCAACGAGTGAAAGAACGAGAATCGATTTTATTATCATCACGTTGTGATAGCGAAATAATAATAATCACAATAATAGTAGTAATAATAATAACGATGATAATAAATAATTGTTTTATTAAAAAATGTATGCGAATGAACGTTTTATTCTGATGTTATGTGAATTTTTCCAGTTACGTAAGAGTAATAATAGATGAACAAAAGACGACGTTTTAACGAAAAATGTTATCGAAGTCACTTTTTGATGAGAAAACAGAAGAAAAAAACAGGACGAAACGTCCTGTTGATGAAAAAAATGGGACACTGAGCCGGAAAACAGTACAATCCTGTTGAAAACATGACGTATGGTCACCCTCAGAAACATTGCTAGCGTTCGAAAAATTACTCAAAGACAAAGAGCCACGTATCCGGAACTGTCTTCTTTCTCATCTCGCGAGCCGTTCTCAGATTTTCCTCATGACTCGCCGTCCCGTTCGCTGCGGTTTTTCGTTACGTAAAAACAGTTTTGGTCTCGTTTACACGAAATTCGTATGTATGACGTTCGTCGAAAGAATAATAATTACTTTTCAACGGAAGTCTGCGGTATTGATAAGAGATGATTCGTTTCCAAATAAAACGTCTGGTACACACGCGTGTAGATATACGTGTAAATATATATATATATATATATATATATATATATACGTACATTAAATATGTATTTATTATTTTCAACGATATTGTTATAGCTTTTTCAGATTATTATTTGATACTAACCGTTATGAGATGAAAGATTTATCGCAGACAACAATATTATTATGTGAACAAACAATAACATATTGTTACGGTAGTAAACAGAACGTAGAGTGGTCAATCCTCCTCCGCGAGGGCGTATAACCACACCACTTCCTGTGGGGAAAAATATAAAAATGACCCTGCGCCCAGATATTACCCATTACTGTTACGACTCTCATGCCAAATATTCTCAACTCACTTTTGTTTGCTCTTATGTTATATATCATTACGAGACACGGTCGCTTGCGCGAGCGGCGTCCCTAAACGCAAAATAAATAATCTTTTCAATAGAGTGAGAGAGAATAAAACATCTACGGGGCGGCGGAATTTTCGCTCGAACGAGGACCTTTTTTCCGGTTTTTTTTTTTTTTTCACGAATAAATGCAATTCGATTATTATCAATATTATTATTATTATTTATTACGATACATAATTAATAAAATCGTTGCGTTCGAAACATTAAAAAAAATAAATAATTATGCGCGCGGTACTTCACTCGACAATATTATTACGATTTCAAAACACTAATGATATTTCACGTCGCAGTTATTTTTTTCATCGTGATTTAAAAAAAAAAAATCGTTTGCGTTGAAATTTTTCGCTTCGTGAAATGCAAGTTTTTTACATGAATAAACTATACATTGTGTCATTGTTTCGTTTTCATATTTCAGTTCTTCTGATAATTACCGAACATTAAATAACATGTTATGTATTAGAACGAATGGAACGATGGAACAAGAGTTGTATATCCATATATTTTTCGCTCGAATAAACACGCACAACGTCTCTCGCAAATTGTATTAACTGCATTTACGTATTTATTATTTGTAAACGCACAATGAAAATGCTAATGCCCGCGACTAAAACTATAAATTATTTTCGTGCGTTTGTAATATTGTTTTCCCGCGTAAGTTTACGATAGAGTACACCTATTATTGGTGACATAAAACAATATCAAAAACACATTAAAAAGAAGTTAACGGTGTTTTGTTTTTTTCCGTGTTTGTAGGGAATAATAATTCTCAAGAGAAAACTTTTATATTTTATACATTCCGATGTTCAGCGCCGACTCAAAAAATATAATCTCATCACGTATCGCGTCGTTTGAATTTCCAAAACCGTTTTAATACCAATAATTCGTAACCGTATTTATGTAAATTAATAATAATGTATTTGCTTAACGTTCTCGCGGCAGAGCTAAATAAAAACTCGATTTTTTTTTCCATCTCACGAAGATTTGACGAAATTCGATTAATTTGTCGAAGGAACTCTCAAAAATAATAATAATAATAATAATAATAATAATAATAAATAAATAAAAATCCGTCTTACCGCAGTTATCTGGCCTTTGCAGGGACGTCGGGAATAAATCACGTGCGCGCTTTACAGAGGAAAATATCGTCCGGCTCATATAATTTCGAGTTTAATATTAAGTGAAAACCACAACACAATATACCGCAGGTAGAATATAATCCCAATAAAAACGGGCCTATTCGAATCGAATTTAAACAACTCGTTTGCGATTCGTCCAACGAAATCGTAAAAATAGTAAAAATGAACGCGTGCTGTATCTATTTGGGCTATACTTCAATGCGAATAAATGTCTCTGTTAAAAACATCTAGCGTAATAACGTTAATAAGCCCTTTGCACATCGTACGACCGTCCGTTTATTATTTGCCCCATTGTATTTATTTGCAGTTGGTCCTATCTGGTTTGACCGGAACGAAAAACCGAATGTATTATATTATACGATGCTCTCATGATAATTGGTTCGACCGTAAACGATATATGAAACTCGAACCGAAAAAAAGAACAAATTCACTCGGTACTCGTACTGAAAACGAAGCTAATCGGACGAATATAATAACGAGAATTATGACGAGTAAAAACTAAAATAAAATTTCGAAAAATCAAAAAAATTAATTTAAAAGAAAAAAGAGATCGGAGGCGGACGATTGATATTAATGAAGTGGTCTTTTCTAAAGTTTAAAGCGACGAATTTAGATTTGGCCGAAAACCGTACTCAGCAAATTTTGCCGGTTTTGAATTTCGGTCATAACTCAACAACGTACTTACAAGAGAGACTACAAAGCAATCGTTTTCCTCCTGACCCACTGTTATGTGATTATGTAATTACCTCTCTGTTTTTAACCCGTCGTTGGTTCACACATGTGAGCATGCCGCTCACACAAATAGCATTTCGAGAGTTATTCGTACAAATATTATCAAATTAATCTGATACTAAAAATACCTTCAAATTGTTATGCCTATAAATATTTACAAAACAAACTATATGACGTTTACCAACGACGGGTTAATTATTATCAATTATTGTAGCCGAAAAATATTGCGGTCAATCGTGTTTTAACCGATTAATGTTGATAAGAATCAGTAAACCAATTATTTGTCGGCCAAAACACGGTTGGCTGTACAGTTTTTGGGCAAAATTATGATTTGACCGTTTTATTTTCGCTTAAAAATTACGGTTCAACCTTTATATTTTCGGCTATTTTTCGCGCGGCGCCCTGACATTCGATACGCTATCGATTTTTTTTTGTTTGTTTTTAACGCTAAAACCCAATCGTTAAAATTCATCGAACTACTATGATAATATTCGAGTCTCGGGACATAATAACGGCACGCAAGCAGCGAAATTACCCTACGCTTGTTAAAATTAAAATTACTTATCGTCACGTCGTTATTGTAACAACACCGCCGATAACAATGGGTCTTTCGCGGCCTGACAAATAAATATCGGATTGTTACGATCGTAACATTATATTGTTATTATTACTATTAGCGTTATTATTGGCAACGGTAATGTGGGCGGGTGGCGAATTATTGTTATTAAAATATTATTAACGGTAGCGGTTACTTCACGCGGTACAGTAGAAAAAATCGGTATATTTGGCGTATTGTTGGTCCAAAAAGTTATCGAAAAACGGCGGTACAATGTCACAACAATTATTATTATGTTTCGTTGTTTATGATTCCCCAGAGTTAATTAATTTCAACAAAATATACGACCCAATAGCTATGACCACTCCGGTTGCAATTTAAATTTTAGATAAATACGATTTAGATTGATCCGAAAATTGAAATTGAATATTGTGAATACACAAAAGAAAAAAAAATCTACTCGATAAACTATGTAATGAATTTATTATATCAATATACTTAATATCGATTAAACCGAAAATATGGAATAATCAATAATACCGAAATCATCGAATAATAGATAAATTACGAAAAAAACTTACCAGATAAAGTTTCTATACGTTCAAATCTTGATATTTGTTTTGTTTGTAAGATTCGTTTTTTCTCTGATTTTTTTTTTAATTGGATAACGACGTCGGTATTCAGTCCTACGTTCGATTTCACATATTCTTCTACGATATCGATTAAACAATATTTATACAGAGGAAAAGCACTAATGTAAAATGTCATCTGTGTGCGCTTACAACACTAATGACGGTCGTATAATATTGCTGCGATGACAAGTGGAATTACGAATCGGTCGAGAACGACGGTGTCACGTCGACGAAAAGAGTTATTCGATATCTGTAAAATATCACCGTGACAGTGGACAGTGAATTTTATCTGCCGTCCCGGTCCGCTCGGAAAACTGCAGTTTACGAGTAACTTTAGTTTGTGTTTGTATTTTGACTAAGCTACGGGTAAATATTTATTTATGATTTGATGTTCTTTATTAACATCGTCTTGACTCCGGGTGCGTATGAATTTATTATTACCGTTTTATGACAGGTGCTATATTTCCCAACAAGTTCAATTAATTTAAACGTCGTGTTTATGCGTATCAATTTTCCAGAGAATAATATTTTTTTTCCATAACGTTCTCAGACAGTGTAAATAATGTTTACGCATAATAATAATAATTATTAAATACGGCGATTCAGTTTTTTTTTTTCCAAACACGGCGCGGTATCTTTTAAATCCAGTCGCAAACTTTAGTGCGTTAAAATACAATTGAAATACAATCGAAGAGGCGAGCTGAATAGGATAATATTATATTATTTATTCACGCGTATCTACGCGCGCGCGCGGACCCCATAAGGTCCGGATTTTAAGGTGATTTCAATAAATTTAAAAAAAAAACACCTATAATATCGATGATTTATAGGTGACAAATAAAGGTCGAAAATCGATATTACGAGGTCGATCGAATAGAAAATATTTTTCCAACTCGGGTAGAGAAATCACAACCCTATCACGACGACGTATTCATTTTTTTTTTTTTTTCATTTTCCATGTCCGCGTCATAACAGTATCGAAAAGAAATCCGCGTGCGAAAATCGCCACCGCCGCCGTACTCGCGTATGGTATATTTATAAACACGGGTATATTACTTTTCGGCCTCGTGCGCGCGCAAGAGCGTGTAAAACGTACACGAGGTGAAAACTTCGAGGCGGTCAATTATTCGTTTTCGACAGTAATGACGCGAGTAACGGGGAACCGGTGGCGCAGTAAATTTTTACGTTCGTTTTTACGGTCGGCGGGGAAAAAAAAAAACACACGCTCGCGCGAAACAAAACCGAAAACAAAATAAAGAAACAATACGAAACACACACGCGCGGGCGCGCGCGCGCGACGCGGACCACGACTTTTACGCCGCGAGGTCGTGTGCGATAAAATAATAAAACCACCTTTTTCGACCCTCTTCGGACGTGTATAGACGGCGTGGCGGAAAAGGATTTATGGTCCTGTAAAACTACCGGGTAACGACTCAATCGACGGCGGCGTCGGCGGCGGCGGCGGCGGCGGCGACGATTCGATCGATAAATTCGTTAAGAATTACGCCACGCGCGCGCGGTTATTGTTGTACCCGTACGATAATAATAACGTGCTTTGATATCGCAGCCGTTTTGATAGTATTGATGGCACGCGCGTGTGTGGCGATATGAAAACTGAACGCGATGAATCATCCGATCTCGTCGACGGAATCGAGTAATTATGCGAGTCTCGGGCTCAACGAGAGGGGTACTTGGGAGACTTGAGCACCTCCGGACTTTAACACTTCCGAAAATCTTGATTTGTACGCAGACAATTATCTGTTACTCTGTTCAAATTTTCATTAACCCTAACGTATGTCTAGTCGCGCCGCCTGCGATGCGAGTAATAAACCGTGCGGTGCACTACAGGGTGCGCGCCACCATATTTGCAGTCTCCGGAATTCTGTCTTTTAAATTCGACGTTTTTGCGTTTTTCTCCAAAGCGAATTTATCGGAATCGTAACGATAATGCCGTCGTATCGATCGTCATTTCACTCGAGCGTCGTGAAGCCGAGTAAAGCTCAAACCGTGGCGGTTGACAACCGATTTACTAAACATTCCGAACGACGATATCCACCGACGACGGTTCGGACAAGACTGAAACGAAAAATCTGACTGCACTTCGTGCCTCGACAAAACGCATACTGCTCGCGCATTCAAATGACTATGCTCCGCCCAAGTGGTATAGTGAGTACTCATACATACGTGTTCAGATTATGCAACAAAAACTCGAATAGTAAATTAATTCACATTGAAATATTGCATGACGATTTATACCTATATTATTTTTTTGTTACGAAATTATTATACAATAAATTATTTTCAAAAATATTTCGATAAAAAAAAAATAGAATATTTATTTATAGTGTTATGTGGCAGTGACTTAAACACAGTAGTACATATTAAAGAGAAAGTCGACGACTAATTAGATACGAATTGATAAAACGTCATTTTCGAAAATTTGAATGAGACGCCCACGCTTTGGCGTAAACTCGCCAGCAAAGCCTTGTTTTATAAAGAACAGAGTTGGACCTCCGTCCGAAATCATGTCACAATGGTTACGCTCCGCGCGACAATCGTGTGGGAAGCGACGCCCGGCAAGATACGTTTTCGGGAAAATACGGTGTAAAAACCGCGAGACCGGCGGAAATTCGCAAACCGCATTATTATCTGCGAAACGTACCGCGCGGGATTCGGAGAGTTTATCTGGACGCAATGGAATACCGCCGACCCGTCGTGATATCGATGATTTTAATGCCATTATTGTTTGCCGAAACAGTCGTGTAAATCTGCGGATCGTACAGTACATAATAGTGTAACGCGGGACGCACAGGTAGCCGGTGGGTCGTGAGCGCGCCTATTGTTCGTCCGAAATCCGACTGCCGATAGTCCCCGCTATCGTTTTGCTCCGTCGTGTTTCGCGAGCGCCCAAAAACAATGCGCTTTTAATATTTTATGATTCGGAACCGCGGTGGGATTTATTCAAAGTCCGGCTGTGAAAATATAGATAAAACGTGACGGCGTATACAATGTAAAGCGGGTACGATGATAATAATATTTATCACCGCCGCCGCCGTTGTTAAACACTCGTCTAGAGTTGACTTTTAAACGATACAAGCCGGCGGCAATCGTTTTTTCCACTGTGAAATAAACGATAATCGATAATTTATGTTATAAAGACAACTACTACATACAAGACAACTACATTAAGAGTAATGATTTGTAATTAAATATATATTTGTTTGTCGTGTTAAACAAAGCGTTATTTAAAATGTAAATAAAAGGATTGTAACTCGTAGCTACACGATAAAAGTCACTTTTATATTTATAAATTAAAATATTTATCATTAAACAAAATCAACCGGACTTTTTTCACTTGCTAACTAATTTAAAACTTCGTACGTTCCCATAACACATATATTATTGTATTATTGATATTACGAAGTGATTTTACCATTAGGTATATCAGTATATGTGTTTTATTGAAGAAAGATAGTGAACGCGAGCAAATGTTTATAACGCGATCTAAATATTCAGTTATCACGATTTATCATCGGATAAACAAAAAAAATAATTTTGGTTTTGGTTTTGGGAAAGGGGGAGAATTACGTCGTACAAATCGATGTCGCTGCTTGTTAATACTATAGTCAATAGATCGTAGAAAGAATGACTAAAAATTGTATTCGCCCGGGACGAAACAAAACGCCTGTGATCGGTGTACGTATATGTCTGTGTTATATTCGATTTTTTCACGTGTCCGATTAAAAAATCTAATCGGTTACGAATGGACAAAAAAAAAAAAAAAACGTTTTTCTCTCGACATTTCGTACATACGTTTCGCCCCGTAAAACACTATAGCGCAATTTTCACACGAACTACGTCGTTATGCGCGTTGCGTACGATGTTTATAGAGAAATAAGAACGGTACGTAATAATATGATTACGGCGGAAGACGACGAGTCAGACGAGAGTCTGCAGGTCTCCGCCGCATTACCCCGAAGTTTAAAATTGCGATTAGATTTTTTTTTTTTCGCGTTCTTTTTCTAAACTTATTACAAAAGATCCGCGTCGCTCACGTGTCCGACGCGAAAGAGGTCGACCGGTGGCGAAGGAAAAGGGGGGGGGGGCGGGGGACACGCGCGCTGCTCGCGAACGTGTTGTAGTCGAGCGCCGGCGTTCGCATACGAAAATCAGTAGTTCTTTTTTTTTTCTTCTTCGCCGATCGTGTCGAAAACTTTTCGCGTACTCGACGGGATTCTATCGGTTCCAACTCCGCCGCGTATTATAAAGGTCGTGTGTTACTACTAATTCGCGCGAGTCCAATTCGACGGTATGCTCGTAGCGAGGACGAGGGTGTCGTATCTCCGCACTAGCAACGTCCGGGTCGTTTTTATTTTCCGCACGTCTATGTCTTTTTGAATTTGTAAATTATTGATGAAAACCAATTCGCGAACCGAGAATCCGTATTACGACAATAATCGAGCGCAAGGTCGTTCGTTTAACGGCGTTTTGTTTGTTTCCCAAGAGTCGAACAACGCATAACTGTACGTAATACGTTATGTACGACGTAAATTCGCTAAATTACATTATTTGAAAACGTCGATTTCAAATTTGATTTTACTCTCATTCGTCGGAACGTGTTACCGAATGAACACGATTAATTAGTCGTCGAGAAACATAAATAGCGTGTTAATTAATATACATTGTTGTACACGGAAGTCGACAACAATTCGTTTCATTTAATAAATCATATTATGAAGGAGAGGTTTTTTTTTCGAGTCGAAAAACCGTTCAAAGTTTAGAAAATCAAATCAAAGAGTAAATGTGTAGAAATTAATGAGTTATGCGTATTAAATCCACGTGATCGAAAATACGTGTAAACTAGAATATCATCTTTGGATCCGATTAATTACACCTTGTTTGAATATAGAGTATTTAAATTCGTTCTTATAGACATGTTTATATTATTTTAATCGTTCATAACACGTTTCTCGTGGTTTTTATTCCCGCCTTATAAAACTTTAGTCTCGCGCTCTTTCATCTTCTATATTAGTGAAAACTATAAACGAGGGTGTGAAACTCTTCTAACGAGTTTTCATTTTAACGTTAAAAACTTTTAAGTATTCGCAGATTGTAGATGGTTTTTTTCATTTGATAGAAAGTGAACATTAAATCTCATTTGCTTCTCATCAGTGTCATATTTACTTTCCATACTTCTAAAATAAAATCCTTTATCTCTCGAAAAAGTGATACATTTAAATGAGACGAATTATCACCGAGATTACAAAGTTTACAGAATATAAAAATCCCCAGATCAAATTCGAAAGACAAACAGGTTCTAAACTATGTTTCGGAGATAGTATCTACAGATGGTTTTTATTGAAAAATTAAATATGTTCAATTATTATTACGTATAACGCAAGTAGTTTTGTGTTTCTTTAGTTGTGAATTTATTTATTTATTACTTATTCAAAACACGTTTTTCTTTGTCTGTTGTAAAAACACATTGACGGGGTTTTCTCTTTAAAAATGAACCAACCATCAATATTATAATAATCATTACAAATTTCGTATACACGTTTAAATTAGATATTTTAACGATTCAATTTTGAAATTGAAAAAAAATCAGAATTCAGAAACGTTTTTGATATTTATGACATTGTATCGTTTTATAAGTGAGCTTTTATTTTATTTTTGTATTTTTGTAATATATACAATGAAATCGTCGACACGGAGCAAAAAAAAAGAAAAAAAAAGCCCGAATAATTAATTCGTTTCGTTAAAATGGATTTAAATGTATAATTGAATAAAGAACAAACAATAATCCGATTGATTATTTAACGCGCGAAAATCGTGTTTGTAGCACAGACGGAGAAAAAGAGAGAGAGAGAGAGAGACGACGAGATAAATTTAGGTATAAATTAATTTCGTATAACTAGCGGCGATTTTCGGTCGATTAATATTCAATGGTGTCCAATTAGTGTGTCGGCCTGCGAGAACGGCAAAACGCGTCGTGCGGCGCCAGACGATTATGGAGAATTTAAAATATTCCCGTCCCATTACTGCTTATAATAAAATATTAACAGCGAATATATTCCGTGTGCGGCGGCGGCTGGAGTATGTTTTAAATCGCTCGGCGCACAACGCGCTCCCGCGACCCTCGTGTTCGATCGAATTTCGTTCTAGACGGACCGACGAACGATCCCTTCGCTCCCAGCCCTTTCGCCCCGAAGTATCGACACGTTAAAGTCTTCGGAGCGAAATATTATCGCGGGCCGAGGCGTTTCCGCGAACAAAACCGAAAAAAGAATTTCGAATTTTGTTTTCATCAGAATCGATTTCTACTCAAACCGTTATATGAGAACCACCGATTATAATTAAAATACGAAAATAAAATACGACGCGCGGCGTCGTCGAACGACGGAATTCGTCACCGTGACTCGATCGTTGGAGGACAAACGGATTTCTCTTGAAATCACCGCCGCCGCCGGCCAAAGGTATAGAAAACAATGCGAGCGAATTCGACCGATTTACTTATCGTTAAAAATCGCAACAACAACACGTGGTCGACGTAGTAAATATTTCTGTTCGTCGGCTCCAGGTACACCGCCGTACTGTCGATCGGATTTCTGGTAAACGTATCAGTACGGCCAAAATAGTCGTCAGTAGGGCTGAATTTTTAATGAAATTAGGATTTTATTAACAAACGGGAATTTACGATTGAAAGTGTTCGATTTCCGACCGGGATTAATTTCAACTGTCCCGACGCGCCTGGTATGCATAGACACGTGTATATATATATATAACTGTCGTTTCAAACGCTAACGGTTTTTATCCTTCATTTTCCTCCCCACTTTTTTTTTCTTTTTAAACTCATTTGATTTTAATAATATTAGTCCTTCCACGTTTCATTGTTTGTACGCCATCGACTGTGAGTGTGGCAGGGAGGGGTTTGGGTCTTAATAAATAAAAGAAAAGCCTTTGGCTAGTACAACAATGTCGGGCGGACGGACGAAGAGACGTCTTACGAAATATTTTGTGTTTTCTCTTCTCGTGGAACATGTTTTAGTTAAATTGAATTTTCATTATCTCGACGTCTTTCCGGCAATGTTTTTATTATTATTTCCTTTGGTCCCGCATACTCGGCGCATTAAACTACACCGGAGTCTGTTTTTCTCGTCGTCTTTTTTTTTTCTTTCATCCGATCCGCGCGCTATAATTATTTTTGATAACGTTTCGTTCCGTGGTGATTGCGATGCCGCGGCTAACTCGATACTCTCTTTCCGAATTTCAAGCTCTCTCCCTCCCTCTCTCTTTATTCTCGTTGTTATTTTATTAATACGAATTTCGAGACGAGAATAATATTCGACTACGTGGTTCAGACGCCGCGACTCGTTTGTAATACGATACGTCATGTTCGAGAACTAATAACGTCGTGAAACAAAGAGAATTGCCTACACGACTCGGCGGGGTTGTTCCCACGAAAAGTTAGTTTTGGAATACGCTGCGTTTGTGTGCTAACGCCACGACGATCACATTGCAATCACGGGCGCGCGCGCGCGCGCTGTTATCCATCAATGTGTAGTAAAGGATGATCGTTGAAGGTTTCAACTGACAGTTTTAAAGCACCGGCTTTGGAAAATTTTCTCAGATACAACATAGTTTGGCGTTCGGTCGCGGCTGGTCGAGATTCGTTGTCAAATATGAAATATAAAATATACGTGCGAATCGACGCCCGGCAGCCCGTTCTAGCGTGTAAAATTGTTGTCGAGTTACTGCTACGGAAAATAAATACGATTGAAATACCGACTCGAGTAGAGACGAATTTCTCCCAAAAACACTGATTAAACGAAACCGGATACTTAGGCCTAGAACAATAAAATCGCAAACAAGATGGGACACAAGTCGTGTGCTTACAAATTTATCGTTTGCGCCGACTTTCGTTTCCTCACGCAGATCGATTTGGCGCGACGATGTATTTCATTTGGCCGTGGCCAAACTGCACCGAACGCGTCGCGGTCGAACCGCATTTGTCTCGAAACGCATACTATCCGTTTGATCAGTTTCGACACTAGAACCTGACGCGTGACGCACACGTTATTTTATAAAGCCCCCGAATACCTTTCAACAGTGAGAATAAGAAAAAAACTATACGCATACATATTTATATATACAGACAGAAAACAGGTGCATCTGTTCCCGGTAAGTGAGTTTTTCCGGAAAATATCGAGATACACGCGTATAATGTACATTCTCGTCCTAATTTTAAATTTTGTTTTTATCGCGTTTCAACCGGTGTCACATTTCCACTCTGCTGTTTAATGGCCCTTATTTCCAATCTTTTCCTCTTCCTCTCCCTCACACGTACACTTCTTTCCTTTCACCCGTAACGTGTTGGCTCGCGCCTTAACCACGTCTCGTTTACCGCACGACCTATTACGGTTTGAAAGCTTAACTATATTATTTTAGTTGTTTTATGTATTTATGTTTGATCGGTTTTTTTGTACAAACGATTTTTTAACAACGATTAAAACATTGAACTTTTATAACCAAATGTGTAACGATGACATTCCAACGCGATTATACTCTGATATATTTTTATTTTTTTTCCGAAGCGATTTTTTAATTTTTGGTCAATAAATTCGATGATGTATATATTATTATATGCATATATTGTTCCTCGAAAAAATCCGCATCGAAAATAATCATAAAATGCTTTTTGAACGAGAAAAATGTATCGGCTTTGATATTTCGTGTTTTTTCGTCAATATACGTACCACCTTTAATGATAATAAATAAATTATAATTTTTATTTAAAACTCTCTGGATCGTTCGCGGTTCCCTCTTTGCACATCAAACGAGAAAGTTGTAATATATGGGTTAAAATTCAAAACTACACTTTTAAAAAAAAAAATAATAAAATCCAAAACAAAGTCCATTAAAAAACACATTAACATAAGTTTTTACGCAACAATTAACGATTGTAAAAGAGTACGAAACTCATGCCGAAATACTTATGATATTACTTTCTATACAGGACTATAATTTATAAAGTTTACAAAAAAAAAAAAAAAAATGGATATCAACTGTATATCAAATTACAAAGTTACACAGAGTAAACTACTGTGTACGTTTCATGATATTGTCTGCACGCGTACGCGTGCATGCGTATGCATTTATAATGACGCGTCATTTGTGCAGTTATTATTAAAATGAAATTATATTCCGTACGGTCTGCACGAGAATCTCGCGGTTTGAATTACTCGGCTGAGACGATATCGTGACACATTGATATTATAACGGCACGTGTCTTGTATTATAATAATCATTATCATTTTATCGGGGGGGAGGAAAAACCACGCGAGTTGTGAAATTATTTTTAGTTATTATACTCACGAGTGAACGAATATATATATATTATTTTTTTTCACTACAATCATTATCTCATCACACAGACGAGTAAAATGATAGTAATTTTTGCCACCCAAAGGGAGGAAAAGAGCAAACGGTATAATGACGAGCAGGACTAGGACTCGTCTAGGTAAATTAACTAAATAATTGTTTATTTGTCTTTTATCTCGCATACTTAAGATATTTATTTACAAATCATTACAAGTTTTTATTTTAGTAACTTTAGTTGGTGAAACTAACTGTCGCCAGATTTTGACACCGGACGACGAGGTCTACAAACAGCGTCGCTCGTTATAATCTACCACAATATTATTTCGGTCGGGACGATTGGAACTAACGCCAGCACGATTTACAACGATATTTCAAACGTACCTTTAGAAACGATCGCTCGCTGAATCGAATAAAACATTATCAATCACCGGAAATGATACACCGGCCTCGTTTTAAATGTGATATTTATCCCTCGTGATGTGCGCGCGAGTTTGTCGGCATTATTTATTTGTCGTCGGACAAAAAGAAGTCGGCAAAAAATATACTCTCGTCCGCGGTATTAAATTAAATACTCCGGAGTTCACGGACGGGTTTCGTTCGAGTTCAACGATGATAATAATTGAAAAACGCTAGTTTACCAAATCCAATCAAAAGAGTCACGTCGTTAGGGAAATAATGGAATTTTTTTTTTCTTTCCGTTGAATTTTTTCAATATTAATTCAATACAGACCGACGACGGGCCCCGGACGGACACGGTTTTGTCGGTCGGAAGGGCCGACGATGATTTCGATCGAACTCGATAAATAAACAATAATAAACTCGTCGTCCGGACGTGGACAGGGCGGGGGAATAAGACAAATAACAATTTCACGAGAATCGCGTTGTTGTTATTCTTTTTCCTCTCTCCTTCACAACGAAATATATACGTCATATTATTATTATAATATCGTACAATAACAATAGTGTAACGCGGGGCGAAATTGAAAAATATTATCCTCGCGCAACTCTGCAGCGCTCGAGTTGGCGTTCGCATTCATTTCCGCCGTCACACCGCGGCCGTTGTTAATTGGTCGACGGCAGTGGAGATTTATACTATATTATATATTATATTCACGCGCATTAGGGTTAAACTAAATACAACAATTCACAATTACACGCGCGCGGAGGTGGACGGCGAGTAGGAACTCAACTCGAGGTGAGAAACATTGCGTCTAGTAAAATTTATTAGTTATTAACTCGGCAGCGCGCGAGCGCGAGTACCTATATGATAATATTACATCCCTGGTTTGAAGACGTGAATAATTATCGTAAGTATACGTGTTCGCGTCGTCGTCCCGGGCGGCCGGTAGATGTTATTATTATTACGGTGGCGTTATCGTCGTCGCTAATATTTTAGATTCCGAGTGCGACACACTCCGCGACGATTTGAAAATCGAAACGGCACGACTATCATGTTGAGCTGTCAAACGTTAGAGTTCGTGCGAAATTATTAACACGCTCAAACACTTAAACTTCTTCTATATCGTGTAATTCTCTCCCCGGTAATCTAGTTCACATAATACAATAATAAAATCACGTCGAGTTCCTCCAATAGACAGGTTTCCCTACTCGCGTAAATATCAGATGAAAAAAAAAAAAAGAAGTAAATATAATCAAATTCACTTATTGTTCCGCGTACAGATTGTAAATATTTCTCAATAAAAAAAAAAAAAATTATATAAAAAGATTTTGAGAGAAGCGAGAACCATGCGTTAGTTTTACTACCACGTGAGATTTTTTTTTGTGTGTGTGTGTGTGTCTGTCTCCACGTTTTCGACGAGAAGAAATGATCCTGTTTTCTACTTCAGGGAGGCTGTCTGGCATCAGAAATGTCGTCTAGTCGGTACTCTGGGGAATCGATTTCAAAATCTCCTCAACAGTTTACTTTCAATAAATAATGTGGGTATAATGACCAATTCTTAGGAAAATATTTCAGTGAAATACTCTCGGGCGGTCAAGCGAAGAAAAATATTTAAATACGCATCTGTTTTTATCAATGAGAAAAATTCATAATATTTTTGTTTTCTCTTCGCGCCGCAGTGCATGCCTCGGCGAATACCGGACGAGTAGAAAAGACGACGAAAAATATAATGATAAATAGAATTTCGTAATGATTCACGCATCCCGAAAAACACACTCTACGGAGGACGAGACGGGCGCGACGTCATCGCCGCCGGGTGTAATGTGTGCCTTTAAACGATATGTGTCACGGCGCGTTTATCCGTCGCACCTAATCTCGCAGCGGATTAAGTCGAGCGAAAAAGACAAAAAAAAATAAATAAAAAAACCTACACTCGGTATCAAATCTGACTCGAAAACGATATGTGCTTATAATATGTATTATGTATGTGTTCGTGTGTCGGCGCGAGAATGTCGTCATCTCGTTCGTATCGACAGAGTATATATTATATATATATATATTATTGTGTGCGCGCGATATGTACTTCTTGTATATAGGTACACTGACAAGCTACATCCGTAAAAAGCGTATTATAGACTTATATGTGTACGTACGAATGTTCGAGTGCGAATGTTTGTGTACGAATGTTTGTGTATGAGTGTGTTGCATTCCATTTAGTGAGACGTATAATATTATACGGGCTCACATGTATTATTATTATATCCAAGGGAAAAATTCAGCGGCGACGCTACACAGGGTGATCCGAGTGTTCCTTCCAGTCGACAATTTCTTCGCCGAATAATGTTGTCGAAACCGGGTCTAGTGCGTTTTCAAAGGACCATGTTTTCCAATACCGATATTTTTTAGGAGCAGTGTTTTTTTTAAAAAAAAATTAATAACCGGATTGAAAGTTCGAGTTTTTCGAAATTGTTTCAATTCGTTTTGGAAAAACACACCGGTCGAGCATACTATCGCGCGGAATAATTATTATGATAACGTTGATCTGGTCGTCCGGTAATGAAAATCACGGCCAACTCTACGAACAGTGTTGGATGAAAAACAATAATCATTCGTCGGTCGCAGGTGAAATCAGAAATCGGTTATAGAACGCGAGTGTTTTCGGCTTTTGTTAAAACAATTTTATTTCGAGTCCGAGTACTTACTACTGTGCGGAGGCAGTCGGAAAAAATATAATATACGCGTCCTCGCGGGAATAACGTATATAATGATGTAAAAAAAAAAAGAAAAAAATAATAATAAAAAAAGAAAGGGGGATTTCGAAATTATTATTCAGAAAAAATGTCGTTCGCGGTTACGACACCCTGTACGTGGTATATACATAATATTATGTCTGAGGGGAAAACTCAACGGTGACGTATTTTTTTTTTTTTTTACACTCTCCGCGCGCCGTATCCAACGACGACGACGACGACGACGATCCCGTTTAACCCTTACCCGCTCGCCGTCTCCTCGCCGCCGTAGCAGCAGCAGCAGCAGTTTTCCCCCGACAGTCGCACACGCCGTCGCCGCCCGCCGACGGGTATCGGCTCGACATATTGGAATATTCAATTTTTACGATTTAAACAATATTCCGGATGAACGTAAAATATACATACGAGCAGATGTATATATATATATACGTATACATGTACGTTTACGTGTGCGTACACGCGCGTGTGTGTATACATTTATAATAAAATGTAATATCTCCGTACGTGTTTTCGCAGTCGAACGATCGCGACGCTGCGCTCTCGGGCGCGCGGAAGAAAACAAAATCAAGAAATAATCTCGCGCGTCAACCCTCGTCTCTCCGCGTCAATATCCGATACGAACGTGTATTTCAATAAGACCGCACGCCCCCGCGCCATAAATATAATATTTATATAATATAATATGTATACATGTATACGTTACGCCGGAGACTCGAATTATTATTAGTGCTGCGCGGCTCGCCCGCCGCGCCGCCGACGAGCGACGACACCGCGTTTACGACGACGTCAGCCAGTTCCCGCCAGTCCGCGTCGTCGTGCCCCCCGGGTTTTAGAGTGCCGTTAATCGTATAATAATATTAATCTATAGTCTAATGACTATAATGTGCTCGGATCGCAGAAATAAAAGCAGGGAAAAGTTTTTAATTTGAAAAAAAAAAAACGTAGTTAGGAATAATTTTTCTGGAGATCTCATCGATTCCCCGCTAGATTTTTAACTTTTATTAAGATACATTTATGGTGTATATCGATCCCACTAGTATAAATTATACTATGAGGTCTGTTGATTCCACCAAAGTCAATTTTCTCAGGTCTTAATATAAAGTAAAATAGACTAACCGTTACGCATTATTGTTTTCGTTCATTATCGTAAAAGAATATAATAATGTAATATATATATATAATGCTATAAATATCTCGTTGATTTAAATCGTTTTGAAAAATGTTCGATAACGTATTGAAATACGCATTTTTTATACTCTTCAAATCTTAAAATAAAAATGAAAACTAATATTAATTGATTCAATAGAAACACGTAACAAATTTGTTTATATGTCAGCATTATAATAACGGGTTAATAGGAAAAACTCTGCGATTTCATAATATTATCCAAGCCCTATAGTAATGACTTATACTATTGTCATTATTATTACTACCCACTTCATCGTCTGACGTCAGAACGGTTACAATTATCGTTATTATTGTTCGTACCTATGCTATTATATACACACGGAGCAAAACGGAATACGTGATCTCGGTTCATTTTGTTTTTCAAACGTCAGTTACATACGGAATTATAATACGTTCATTCGTATTCGCACAGCAGAATTATGTGTACGTCATGAAATGGTGTTTTATTTCAAACGCGAAAACTGTCGCACAAAGCGCGCATCGTTCTGGAGGCCGCTCGACTAAATTCGGCGCGTCTCTCCCACACTTGAACAATAAGTTTGTGAATTATTATCGCCACGCAGTCGTTATTGTCAGGTATTTCTTTAATTGTTTTTTTATTTCTCGTTTTAACAATACAAAATGCAGTGGGCGTCTAAATAGCACTTGTTACGTGGTTTACGAATCTCCAAGAATTCATTTATACAATTTTCCAATAACACGAACAGGTTAGGTAACGCGTTCCATTTCATAGCTGAAATATATTAAAACTTGATATTTGCCATTGGATCGTTATAACAAAACATGTGCTTGCTTACGGATAATTATTGAACCTCTATCAATCGAAACATTGAACTTTTTAAACATAGAAATATTAGAGACTAAATAATTGTTTACATCTGGAAACAATACACATTAGCGCATTTAAATGTATACAGAAGAAGTGTACGTTTTTTTTTTTAACATTTGCTAAAAAAGATTTAATTAGTGAACCCTCCCATTGAGTCGATCAACGTTGAGTCACTGTTTAATATAGTACGCACATATTTGTACACTATTTATTACCATCAGAAACAATAGCGGAAAGATAGTGAATCAATGTTTGTTTTTGTAAACATCGTTTGGTACGGGGAAAAAATAATATACTTTAAATAGCGAACACTGGAAAGAAACGTCTTGGAAAAAAGGAAACAATTGACATTGAGCCGAATGGAATATGATTCTAAAGTCTACCCTCGGGCGGAGATTCGATGGCTCTAAGAGTTCAAATTTCTCATGAGGTTATTTTTATTTTGCTCCGAGCAAATGAAAAATATATATATATATATATTAAAAAAAATTTAGTGGATGTACATCGTTATATCACACACACAATCGTTTCGCGGAAAGAAAGAATATTTGATACAATAATAAAAAAGGAATTACGGAAAAAAAAAAATCTGACAATGTTTGAATTGGGCGAAATCCCAAAAGTAATGCCTGCAGCCAAATATACTCGTATAATGCTATAGCTGTATGACCGTGGCAATAAAAGACGAAAACATCGAAATTAAAAGAAAAAAAAATTAATTCGATATTTATGGACAAAATAAAAAAAAAAGTGCTCTGTGAATTCCACCGAGAAAGAAAAAAAAATATAACCAGACTTTTAAGAGGTTTTTTTTTTTTTTTTTGACAATGCGAATACATAAAATGCACTTAACGTGGTGGAATGAAAAAAAAAATATTGTGAAATACTTATTGTAAATATGTAGAACGAGAAAGTGTTCGGAGAAAGGGACAGAGCAAAAGTTTTATTAAAGTTGACAACATGTAAACCTCAATTTAGAATCGTTTCGATGTGTATAATATACGTTTAATGGTTGTTTCGAATATATATATAACGATGTTTTTAAGTATTAGGTGTTTGATTCGACGTTTATTCAGTTATGTACACGTGTGTGTTTTGTTCGTTTTTTCACGTCGAAGATAATAATCCGATATCGAGGCGCATTTCAATGTTTTAAAGAAACAAAACTATTTTCCGAAAAAAAAAAATTTCCATGCATAATTTGTAGTATTTTTAGAAAAGGTCAAGTCGAACAAAACGAACTAATGGGAAAAAAAATCGCAAACACAAATAATAATACGTGATTGAAACCGACGCTTGCTCCGACGAGTGAAATAATAATTGAAAAAACGAATGTTGATCGATCACCTCATATTCAATTTCGTCTGAGATCCCGACGTCGGCCGTGCGATCAACGCGACTCGATCGTAATCACAAAAACTAATCAATCGTTGTTTATACGAAAATTAAACGGAACGACGGTATCGTACGACGGCACGAATTCATAAATATTCAACAAAACAACGTTTCGAAAGTTTATGAAATATTATCGCTAATACGATTGTTGACGACCATACCGAGACCCACCCACACGCGTACACCTCAAAACGTTATATTAATATATTATTATTATTTATAAAAAGTATTATGAAAACGAATTAATCTTTAAAGTTCTAGATCATTGAGCCGGAAAGTTTTCAATTGAAAATAATAATATTAAAAAAAAAAACGCGTCCGCCGACGTTCGTGTCCGTAAAATAATCTTTTTACGGAACACAATATTCTAAAGATATTAGTTTGTGTTTTGGTTCAAAGCATTTGCGCTGAATTTCGACGATAAAAACCGCTCGATTTAAATGATAATTCTACTCGAAAACGATGATGAAGGGAGTTTAACTTTTTCCCTAGTGTAATGAAAAAAAAAATAAAATAAAAAAAAAAAAAAACGTTTTCCTGACGTTTTCGAGATAACAACGTCGTCTCTTTGAAATTAAATATTTAACCCGACACGTAGACGCGTGTGAGTGCGCGCGCAGGCGTTACTCGTCGGCTTCGCGAACATTAAAATAATTAAAAAACTCGACGCTAATAATTAGAAGCAAAAAAAAAAACGCCTCGGGCGCCGAATAACGCGTTCGATTGACCGTTTTTTCGTCGGCGACTCGGTCCGAACGACGACGTCCGACACGCGATTTACGTACGCGATTTACGATAATATTATTATTATTATTATTATATTCGAACGCGACACTATCTCCGCGCTAATCATCTTAATGATGTCGCTCGTCAACGTCACGGCGAGACCGAAATAATCGACTTATTGCCTTACGTCGTCGTCGTATCGCTCCGAATCCGCAAAGAATGCCCGAATGATTTATTATTATTATTACTATCATTATTATTATTGACGTTCGGTAATTATTGCTTACCCGTATCAAACGAATTTGTCACTCAATTCGAAACGTTTTAAACAACTAATACATCATCGGCGTTATCATTAGCATAATAATAATAATAATAATAATAATACGTCGTCGTCGGGAACGTGTGTGACACAAACGGTTATCGATTTAGTCGGCGGCGCGATAACAAAAGCACTCGTAGAGCGGCGGACAAATATAATGATAACGATGATTACGTGATCTTACGTAGCAGTCGATAAAACGCCACGCGAAAACATTTCGAACCGTAGGTGTTTCTTTTCTTTTTCCTGGAGGGACGGCACTTTGTGGCTTTTTGCGAAATCACAGAAACCACAATTGTGTTCAACGGGTTTATTTATTTTGTTCGTGTTTTTTTTTCTTTTTTACTTTTGTTATAAAAATGGTATCCCTCTCTCCTCTCTTTATATATATAATTCTACTTTTTTTTTTCTTTTTTTTTTTATTATTAAAGGATTACGGGATAGAAGAGAAAATAAAAGGTCTTGTTTCTGATATGATGGGACAGATGGCTACTTTTTCTTATTTCTTCTCCCCTCCCACTATATCCCATATATATATATATAAAGACACACATAATATATATACTACTGGTAAAACATCGGAATCGTTTTTCTTTCACTCCCACAGTCCACAGGTTCTATATTGTAACAAAGTCAGCACGGTTAAAAAAATGCCCGGATTTCGTTACTTCATAGGGTATTGGTTTCGTTATAGGCTTATAAAGATCGAAATAGCTTTTGGTCTCGAGCGACGTAGTCTGTTCCTCTCAAACATACAAAACTGTCGAATGCGCAGACCGTAAATCATCGTGTATCGTGTCAAAACCAACCGTATGATGATAATACAGACCTCGAGGCGTACACGCAAACATACGATGATCTCAAAAGCATTATCATTATTATTATTATTATTAGTGTTTTGTTTCCAACTAGTCGACGCGTATTTAATTGCGTACAACCGCAGCGGTCGGTAATTGGCGGCCCACGCACTCGATTCGTAACAGTCATTTACAAAAACCTACGCATTTAAACTCGATTAAATCACTGAACATCAAAGTACATCGTTATGATTTTAATTTTAAAGATCATGATTTTTTCCTCGTACAAAATATTAGGTATGGTTGAAAAACGATTGAAGTGTGCACACAACAATGACACGTACACGTATGCAACAAAATTCACGTCACAATACCGAAGAGAAATAAAATAGTTAAATATTATGGCACGAAATAATTACAAGCATAATAATATGCCACACGTAAAATCATTATCGGCTGTTTATTATCGGATCGCGATATCATTTACTAATTTTTGATTACATATTATTATCTCTAACAATGAAACAATTTTACACGATTGATTTTCGTTTTATTTTAGCGTTGGTAATCTCCGATCACTTTTTACACACGTCACTTAATGCTTTCTAAATACATTTGTAAGTATTAATGAAAATAACAATTTTTATTGAAACACCCCGTCTCTTATTGTCTCGGCTTGACTTTAAAAATACATTCCAACTGGTTTATTATATTGGGGTAAATATTCAACACAAAGTGAGTAAAAATGGTTTGCGAAACCACGCGAACGGTAACGGGATATGTGTGAACAGAAAATCATACACGCACGCGCGTAAAGAAGTGAAACACGACACCTCGATAACGATATCGGGTCTTCTTACACGCGCCGAGTTAACGAGAATGTCTCTCGTTGAATATTCTTTACCACACTCTCGTACGTCGACTCGCTCTCTTCTCGTTCGCCACACAATACTAAACTTTATATTTTTGTTTCGTTACGCTTTTTTCTGGTTATTTTCTCCTCCTTTTTTGCGAGTTGAATAATATAACACAACGTACGAGTGAAAAAATAATATTTAAAATCGATCGAAAGCTTGTTGGATTTTCTTAATCCCGAGGCTTATCGTGTCGTTATTTTAGACGTTGTGATGGATATTTATAGGAATCGAATAGCAATTTACCGTTCGAAAAATTCGATTTAGATTACCATTAGCAGTCATTACTTCATATTATTATAAACCTGATGAGTGACGAGTAAGCGGTTGCATTTATAGTAAAGATTATTCAACCGTTGGGCGTAAACAGAATAATGAGTATAATAAAATGTGCTTATAAAAAGTTGAATTAATTTAGTAAAAATTACGCGCCAAAATAATAGGGTTAAAAAAACATATATAAACAAAACAACGTAATAGGTGTATAGGTTTACTCATTTTGAGAGAAAATTCGTTTCTATCATTGGACTTCTAACGTCGAAACGGTATTTACAACACAATTGTGGCGTTCATTACTATAATTGGACTCATAATGACAGTTTACTTTTCATTTTTTACGGACATAAAACAAATAGAAATCAATTAATAAAAAAGAGAAAAAAAAACTATGACATCAAATTAACAACAAATTTTGGACGACGACTCGAACAAGACTAAAACAATCAATAGAAAGCCAACGATTTTCGTGCTAATTTCATCCTTAGGCGCCAATGTCCTGTTATGTAGTAGTATACTGGTGTGACGATAACGAGCGAAAATCTTTTGTTATTTATTTCGATTTTGAATACAATCCCTATGCGCCATGGTCTTGCCGATTAATTTTAGGCAGTATGACAATAACAATCAGATAGGTTAGATTTGGTTAGAACATTTTATTTGTTTGGTGAACTAGGCTATACCTATTTTATTATCGCAGACGATAAACCGAATTTTCGTGACTATTATTTTCTTAATTATTCATATCCCTATGATAGTATTTAATAGTGAAAATAAAAATAAAAATAGGAAAAAAAATTAATGAATAATTTTAGTGAGTGCCTATTATTTAATTCGAAAATTCAAACGCGACGCCGCCTTCGTTGCTCCCACTCAAAAAAAAAAAATATATTTTAAACTACGGCGCTTTTACTCGAACAACGTTTTGTGCGGTCACATTAAAAACTTACGATGTCACGTGGAACGAAAGGCACCGGCCTTGAAAATTCGAAAATAAAAGCGCCCGAGTGGGAAATGCACGAGGACAACGAAACGTTGAATTAAAAACAAAGGAGTACTGACGGTTTTAATGGGACGTGTGACCGTAAAATAAGTGACCAAAATGTGTGACCGTAATAACGTAGTCGTAACAGTGGGGCAGTCATAGAGACTCAGAAGTGCCGGCAGTAACATTATACTCTGTTGTTGTAATTATAACGGATTATAGTCTTAATCAACACGCGCAAACGATGTAATATTACAATATGTGTCGTGCACATTGTACGGCTGGTCAATGGTTTTTTCGATCGGGTCTTCGTCAGCCGCCGCGCCGATCGGGAGACCATCGTGTTTCGCCATTGTTCTCAAAAATCACCGACGGAAATTTGTTTTGATATTTTTATAATTGTGAAATCATTTATAATTTTTTTGATTCGAAGTTCGTTCTGATAACGGATGATAGGTTTGTAAAGTGTAGAATCGCTACACAATCGTACGCATGGAGAACAAATTTATTGATATCTTCGCGTGAGCGTAGGAATATATTGAAAAGATTCGTGTCGAAGAATTCCAATACTTGGGTGGTTAGACGAGACACGTTTTGGTAAAAACAAATCGTCGAGGTATCGGTATACGATGTTTACGTTATGAATAGGTCGCGTCTCGCGTGTTTCATAATATTATCCGTTTTCAAAGTATCTCTACGTGTTCGCACGCGATGTACAATTACAGTAGTATTTACGTACGTTCAGTTATCATTTTTATTGATTCACAAACGTGAAACGTTAAGATAAAATTAATTTCGACGTAACCGAGGATAGATCGAGTAGTCGAGTTGATCGTTATTTCTTTTTTAATTAAGAAAAACCTAGACCATTCAGTCGTGGACGGCCGAAATTTAACGAAAATAATAACACTAACTCGTAAAAGAAAAATAAACGTCGATAATACGGACAGGTAAACGTCAAATGGAACAACGGCGGGGATTGTGAAAAACGAGAAAAAACTTAAAAACTGTCTCGGGAGAGCAGAAACTACCGCGGAATAATAGTCTACCGATATCTACTGGAACGGCGAAAACAAACTGTGCATTTCTATCCGCAGCTAAGGAGAACGAGTTGGAGGTTTGAAATGAAAAAAAAAAACATTACAACCACGCATATTAAAATACGAAAAACGCGCGTCACTAATTTTCGACATCTGTCTTTTTATCGAATGTTTACGATATATTATAATACTACATAATCGCGTGTGTCGAATAATAATAGCACATCGTCGTTCACCGTCCGACTACGTTTTATTTGTTGATTTTTAAATCGCTTTACGCGACATCCCGTCCCGACCCGCCTGCAGCCGTCCGTCCTAACTTCACCCGTTTCGCCGTAGACCGCACGCGCGAGAAGACGGTCATGTTTGCCGTGTGAGTTCGGGACCCACGTGCTGTTCAATATTGGTTTCACGTATGTTTTAAAATTAATTTAATTCTAAGAATTTATCATGCGACCCAATAAATACAAGTATTATGAAACCGCGAGTTGACGCGCTAGTAATAAGCAGAGGAGAAATTGAAATTGACCAGAAATGCGGAAACGATTATATCACGTCGGATTGTTATTTCTTAAAACTCGCGAATTTATATTTAAATTTTTTAAAAAAATAACTTCATTTCACTTATGAAAATATTAAAACGAAAAAAAATTCAAGTTTTGATTAAACTGTGGGGCTTCCGTTTCGACGTTATATCGATGCCATAGACCAGTGGATAAACCTTTAACGATTCGGATAGCATTTTAATAGTAAGTTACACAATATTACTATAATTGTAATCCTGTAATCAACGAATTTAATTACGTATTAAAACGTTAATAACCTATTTCACTGCTTGTTCGAAATGCCGTTCAAAAGTTATAAAAATCGTATTAAAAGATTTAAACAATGGACGATGAAATAAAGAAATCTTTTGTTGATTTGCAAGACGATATTACGTATATCTATATGCGTTCTCGGGGGAATACTCTCCTGCTGAGCAAAAAAATAAAAAATAAAATAAAAAAATAAATATCTTCATAGACGGAAAACTGCTCAACGATGTTCACTAAAATTGACATAATGGTATTCCACTGGTGTTTCTTTTTATCACCGGATGGATGTTTAAGTACTGGTCGTTCAGTTTTAGCGTTTCCGAACTAGGTCGCGTTGAATCAGTTCAATTTTCTACAATTTCTTGCATAATAGTTTAATATCGTGAGCGGTGCTCTTTCTTTCTTTTTTCAACAATAATTCATTTCGTTTCAGGTCATATTAAACACTCACGCGAGTATTATAATATTATCGTAAACCGAGTGAACGTTTCTCGTGTCAAACTTTATGTAACCTACTGTAGTAAACCGTTAGAGAAGACGAAACCGTTTCAATCGGATTCTATCTCAGTGTTCAAAACTGGCCTTCGATAATAATAATTATTATTGGCGTGCGAGTATTCTTTTCAATGCGTTTGAAAATACCGACGAAAAATATATAAAAACTCTATCGACAATGAAGGTTGAAAACTCTTAATTACAATATTGAACAATCATCGGTTTTTTTTTTCCGGCACGGTTTACAGTTTTTACATTGGAAACAACAGAATATTATGTTTTTAAACGAATTTAAAATCAATTCAACGTTTTTAATGAACGTTTTATTTGATTATTTTAAATCATTGTTTAGTTTCGCGTTAAACGATGCGTATGGAACTGACGGTTTTTTTTTTTCATGACTACGATAAAAAAAATAAAATAAATACTGTTTTTACAGCGTGTGATAAACGTTGTAAGGAGTTTAACAATAGTATTTTTCTCGGATGTGCTGGTGAATTATTTGTTTGTTTTTTCTTTATCTATTCACTAAATTTGTTGGAATAAACTATTTTTTCCATTACGATTTAATGTATAATAGAAGACGGACTAAAAAATGTGTTATTCGAAACATACAACAACATAGTATCGTTCAAAAACACAAAATATAAAAAATTTCTATAAAAATTCCAAATAAAAAAAAAACTTATAATTAACATTGTGTTCCAGAAATTTTAGTTACTAACCACAAACTCTTAAACTCAGTACCGTTCGAGACGATTTCTTCTGATTTAATTTGGGTCGCATGTCACCTAATGTTCATGCTTATTATGTTGAGTTCGTCCATCACGCGTACAAAAACGATTCGCGTTATTCGTTGATTAGCGTTTCAAAGGCAAAACTGTTTTTTCGGAAACCTCACAATACGCCACTATGCGGTGCCGCGGTTCTTTTTAAATTAAAACGAACAAAAATAACGAACTGTTTTTTTTTCCCCCCCGACCAGACGTCATGGTAAAAATGTTGACGATTGTTATTATTATTTTTCGCAAGCGAGTATTTTCCACTCGGGGTACAGCTGATAGATCCGTACCGCTTTCAAATAATATCCCGAAATTATTGACGAATGCGACGTTAGACACAATGCGAAGTACGCCATTTGTTTGTGTACGGACGATTCGCGCTTCCTCGCATATATACATAAACGTTGCGACGCGCGTACGTATCGTATTTTGTTTTCAAATTGTAGATAAACAGAGGAACGACGAAACGTTTGAGAAAACAGTAGAACACGACGCTCGGCTCGATCGGAAACATTCGATCAAATAACAGAGTAATTCACTACGTTTTCTGTACGGACGCCAAACGGTCACATAATCATGGCCGATAGAGACAGTATAAACAATACAATACGAGAGCTACACTGACGACGAGTTCTTTTTTTCTTTTACGCAAAATATTACGCTCAAACAATGTGTATACGTACACGTGCAAATTTCAAACCGTATAATACCTCTGTGCCCGGCGGCGTTTTTTTTTTTTTTTTTAATTTTTGGAATTGCCTTCGCTCCCACCTCTACCAACCTACCTACCTCGTGTACCGAAAACGCGCGCTTTTAGACCTAGACAAACGTAAATATCAATCAATTTTTAATAAAAGTTCAACACATCGCGCACGCTCGAGCGCACATACAAACAGGCCGATTTGCAGCTACGTGGCGACGGACGACGGGGAATACACGGACAACCCGGGGGTAACAATGGTCGTGGCCAAATGGTTCAATTAATAACGACTTTATTTGCCCGGGGACTGTATATAGAGAACTCCGCCGCGGTCGCCGCTCGTCCCGACTTCACGACCCTCGGACACCGGAAATCAGCCTTCGTTCGTTCTCTCCTTCTCTCCCTCTCTCTGTTCTTTCCGTCTTCCTTTCTCTCTCTCTCCATCTCTTCTCGACGCAGGACCATTGACAACCGGAGAAAAACACAACAACGAAATTAATGATCGCAATATTATGAGGAAACTCGAATGACGCGAGGCGGAAGGCGCGTACGGCCAAACAGTCGTCGGCCCGAGGACTGACGCCGGAGGAGGGGAAGAAAAATGTAAAAATAAGTATAAGCTTTCCCGATCGGGCCAATTATAAAATTTCGCTCGTATTATTTACACTCGGCCGTTATTGTTGTTTGCGCAACGTCGCCGCCGCAGAGCTCCGTGAAATATTGATGGTTTTTTTTTTTTTTTCATATTTACTTTTCCGTCGATACCATAATATTATACTACTATACACATGCTCGCGCTCACTCTGACGACTATGATTATGTGTTTGGTGACAACTTTCCTATTTTTTTTTTCATTAGTTTTTTTTAACGGTTAGGTCGAATAATGATATCGTACGATCATTATTGTTTCGCTTTATTTCCCGAAGCTGTTACTGCTATACTCGTTCTACTACAACTAATATTTTTCCCGTTACAAGTCGTTACACTGCAAATTGAAATATCAATGTAATTTTTTTTTATGTTTAACTTCGTTGCCGGCATAAAGTTAACCGTTTGGTTTTTCTCGTTTTCATCAATTCAAAACGATCAAATAAAGCCTCGCTCTGCACGACTCTCGCCGGCGTCCAACAGTCAGCAGTACCAATATAGAATTACTGTTTATAGAATACTTAAACGTAAATATTTCTATATTTTATCCGGTAAGATTCTCAATTTCCGGTCGAAAATTGTTTTATTCGTGCGGTTCCATTGCTTGACGATTTTGTCGATTCGATTTGAACGACTACTGTTTCCGAGTTTAGAATAATATAGAAAATAGAAACTTCATACACGACATACCGATGGACTAATATTCAAACCGTAATCATTAAATTGTCAAAGTTGCATTCTATTTCGACAGTATTGAAATGAATGTCAGCAATAATTTTCAATTATCGTGGACACGATTGATGTAAAACTCTTGGGGTTGTATTCGTTTAAAAGTTAATTTACACTCGGCGACGAGTTTAATATGATTGCGACGGAACAATTCGGTCGCATATGATTCAGAAATTCGATTAACAATAATTTTAGTATGGTAAATAATAAATGCGCTTCGGTTTGAATGTCAATTAATATTAATTTATTTGTTTTAAACCGTTTGATTATTTCGTTTAAAACCACTTTTATAAATTTCATATTTTTTATATTATGTTTATCAGTATAAATAATAAAAGCCCGTATTTTTATTCGTCGCAAACTTAATATCGGGGTGCTTATTAATAACGATTATGATCAAAGTGCTATTGTATAAATACGTATTTATCGTCATATAATTTGACGGTATATTGAGATGGATTTTTATATATTTAACTTTACGGACGTTTACCAGTTATCAATAAAATATTATCTAATACGCATTGGTATATTTATTTGAATATGAATTAAATTAAATATTGTAATGATACACACACATTTATTTGAACGAGATTTTTTTTACAGTGACCACGGAAAATCAAATGATTATTTGACCTTTACGATTCGATTTACATTATTATTCAACCATTTGCAATTTCTCTGTCGGCCACCACTCACGCGGTCGCATTCACTGCAGTACGAACGCATACACGCAAATGTGCTCGAAAAAAAAGTACTACGTCATAGTCTAATATTCTACACACAATATTATAATGTTTAACCGGAAAAAAAAAAAACATTTTTAAATCATCGATTGACGAGGTAATATTAAAATTGGTTATTATTTTGTCGCCAGACACGGTCAAAAACATTTTATTCTCGCGGTGTAATTAATTGTTCGCGATTTGTTTCGGTTTTACTACGATAATAACGGAATTCCAACACAACACAAAGATCATCAATTACTATATTATTACTCATAATACGACTCGACAGAGTGAAATATTATATTTTACCGTTTTATTCCCTTTCCGTTTTGAACGCGGTCCAATATCGGTCGAATAAAATAATGTGAGAATGTAATTGATACAGAGATGACCGTTTTAAAGAACAATAAATCTTTTTTTGGTTTTTTTCTTTTTTTCTTTCAAACTAGTCATCGCCCTTATTTTGTTTGATAACGTAAAAATCGTTTCGTCTGATGAAACATTTATTATTGTTTTTTTTTTTTTTTCTCGTCTGAAAACAACAAAAGGGATAGACCCTTGACGGGAAATTCTTATAGAATACGAAAATAAAAAGAAAAAAAAAACGATTACAGTGTTCTAAGTTGATTTTAATAAAGATAGCGATGTTGAATCCTTATTTTTTTCCGATTTGACAGACCACCCTAAATTATTATGTCACCCGCGGGGCCGATAACATCAGTGAAATAGTGTTGTTATTATCGAGAGACCCCCTTGGTAATTTTTTGCTGATCCTATCGGTGATTTTATTTCCAGATTTATTTTCCGCCGAATTTATAAAATGGTCCACAGGGAGAGATGTTTGTGTAATATGGTAAAACCATTGAACTGTATAATATGTATGCGACTATACACGACGTAATGTCATCATTTTGTCGAGTTTTCGTAGTACAGAAGCATTATATACGAGTTTGCTTTTCGAATTCTTCGACTACTCGCCGAGTGAGGAAGATTGATCGGACTTTTTTAAACAAATTTCTAAAATTTAAAGTTCAGTCATTAAAAATACACCGGCTTAAGCCTGTTGAGCTAATACAGAAATCGATCACCAAAATTACCACACGTTTCACATTATGGCTAACAATTTTACTAACAATTCGATTAGAAAAATGTATACGTGTACAGTTTGACGGCGCGGCGGTTATGATTCATTTAATATTTAATAAAAAAAACCTTTAATTTGATTATGTAGCATTTGGTACGAATAAATAATAAAATAAGTTTTTAAACCTTAAGCCGCATAATAAATGAATACAGCACATCATAATAAAACGGGACGTTTTGTATTTCATTGTATTTATTTTTTTTATTTAATATCCTTAAAATAAATAGTATATTGAATAAAATTAAAATTAATGTAGTTCTCATGTTTAAAATATTGTTTGACTATTATAGTAAGGCATGTTTCAGTTGATATGAATTTGATAAAACACATCTGACACGTTAAGTATAAAAAATCGTGTGAAAAATAACGAAAAAATAATAAACGATCGATATATTTTTTATTAATTTATACTTATACGAATACGAAAAAAATCAAAATTACGTGAAAAAATTACATTACGCGCTGTGTATTTCGAAGACTTCGCGTTCGTCGAGGAGTATGTCAATTTACAAAGACAACAAATAACAGCGGTAGTGGACGGTTAGGTTAGTAGTGTTAGTCCTAACGTTCGGATTCTAACGGATTTTCGAACGAAATTTCGCACAAAGTAAAATCTAAAAAAAAAAATCAAATAAGGCTGCACCGGAGATGGAACACTCGTCACACCACTTCGCGTCACGATTATTACGTGACGCGTACGTGTGACGAAAACGAGGAAGCGTCTCGTGAAATTCCGTCTGCGAACGATATCGGCGAACGAGAAGGTAGGTTGTGCCGGCGGAATATCACCGTGCCGTTAGTGTTTCGTCGGCCGAGGCGATTAAACGAGGAGACCAGCGTCGTCGACCGAAATGTTTAAAACATGACCGGAGACGAAACTTTTCGACGTCGCAGTCTCTGCATTGAGTGTTTATTTTTATTTTACTCGAAGTTCGTTTTAAATTAAAAAAAAAAGAAAAAAAAGAGCAGAATCCTTCCGATCTTTATCGTCCCTCCGAAAAGCGCGCCGGGGAGCCGTCGGAATACGGAGAGAGAAAAAAACTCCGCCCCGGAGAGTTACGCGCCTATACACCGCGTATTAGTTGGGCGCGAACGACGGCCGCTCGGTATATACCGCGTTAATCCCGGTTTTATTAAAATATTACTTAAGACGGAGCAAAGTTTCCGATACCGCGAAACGGTCGTCACAAAGACTACCGTAATGGCTTTAATATATGCGCGCAATATATTGCATAAGCGATTCGTACGGATCGCGGCCGCGATACGCGGTTGACGTATTGCGCGTTTGACTTTTCGACTCGGGCCGAAAGAATCGCGCGCTGTTTTTTTTTTTTTTTCAGTGCACGACAATAAATTGCCGTGTTTTTTTCGCCGCGGGTTTCGTGTTTAGTCCGTAGTAGACGGGCACGTCGCGTGCGGTTTTTATCACGGCCCCGTCGTCGTCGCCGAGCCGCAGTGAACTTGAAATTATTTTTATCTTAATTTTTTTTTTCTCTTTTTCATTCTACGCGTTATTAACGATCGTCGAAAATTGGCGGCACACCCGTTGAAAACAATTCGCGGTACTGAAACTGAAGGGCGGCCGGGGAAAATAAAGAAACGTGCCACACGTGTATTTGAAGTATCGCCGTGTGTGTGCGTGTGCGCGCGCGTGCGGTGTTCTCACAGGAGGGAGGAAAAGTAAAGGATACCAGAAAACGCTCGCACGTATTCGATAGTTTCACCCGTGGCGTGGAACCGTAAATGACGATTTTTTTTCCAGAGACAATGCATTTTCTCGATAAATTTCTATATTTACTATTGAAAATCAAATGCAATCCTCTCAAGTTGGTATGGTGAGATGACGTTTTTGTAAACGATATAAAACATTCATCGTTTTTACTATATTTTATCTTCACATACTCGTTATGTAGTGTTTCGCACTTATTCTAGAGATTCTCAGATCGGAGTGTAAAATGAAAAAAAAACATTTTATACTACTCGATATTAGTATTAATCGTTGAGGGTTGATCGTATGTTTTTACCGAATTTCCGCAGATCGTTTTAATCTAGAAACAACGAATCGTATACACGTCGGACGGTATCGCCGGAGTCCTGGACGAAAAGAAACCGGCATGTAAAAGTCTAAGCCGATGTCATAATGATAACGAAATAATAAAAATCCGGCAAACAGTTGGTGGGAGCGCGTGTGAGAGACGATGAGAATGTATGGAAATTCGTACGCTCGCGACGTTGCTATTGTATTCTCACAGGGAGGAGGTTAAATGTTTTCCTAATGAAACTGCGGAGAATATAATAATTTATATACATAATATATATTATAAAGACTACAATACACTGACAGTGGCAGCGTCAGCATACCACGTACATAATAAATATTGTCTTTTTTTTTCATTTTCTCATTTCTTTCACGCACACACACACACAATAATATATAATCGAACAACGACGACAGCGAGATTCCCTACGCACCGACGACGCAAAATAAGAGAAAAAAAAAACAACAAATCGTCGTTTGTTATATTATTTTCGACTCGAAATTGTTATTACTCTTTTTCTTTTCTTTTTTTTTCTTTTTTTTCCAGTTCAACCGACGAAATGACATAAATTTTCGCTTCGTTCCGGACGCGTTCGATTTCTAAACTCGTAATCTTCAAAAACCCGACCCGTACTGTGTGTTTACATAAATGCGTTTTTTTTCCTCCGCCTCGACGCGAAACGCGATTTTCATACGCGTTGTAAGTTTATATTGTGCGCATAGTTAAACGAACCTCACGGGCTGGCCGCGAGAGTTAATTTTTAATTATTAACGGAGGAGCTTATCCAATAAAAAAATAAAAATAATCATTTATTCATGAAATACGATGGAATACGATTTGTGTATAATATTCATAAACGAGTTATCAATAATGAATTATATTTCGTGATGATGAATACAAAATAAATAACCTGTACCCGACATCGATTTCCATTGGTATTTATTTATTTATTTTTTTTGTGTGACAAAAAAAGTATCGTAGCGTGAATAAATATAGCGATAAATAACGTACATTAATAAATATTATACGTTATATAGATTGAAATAAAACCTACGCCTTCTCGCAGTCGAAATGAATACGTAAAATATCATTTGTGAAACGGATATTAAAATTTCGATCGGTAAGTTAATATATTTTGTATTTTTCCCCTCTCGCGCGCACTACAGACGATCGCAGTCTTCGAACGGCGCGGCGTCCGCGAACGAATGTATCCAAGGAATATTGGTTTTGCGTCTAAACGGGTAGTTGACCGTCCGAACGAAATCGATACGATTTCGACAGAAGCAGACGAGGGCCGTCTCGACTAGTAGGTACACGGAATGAGACGGTCGTCGAGGAAAAATACAAATGTTTTCCAAACAAAACGTTTCGCGATAAATATTTATACTTTTCCGAATACTACCGGCGATCGTCGTTCATCGCTGCGTAAACATTTTTTTTTTTTTTTCTACTCAGTCCGTAGTGTTTTAACGACGTCGCGTTATCGTATAAATCATACGGATATGAGAAAGAAAACAACGCGGCGGCGACTGCACCAGTGCACAGAATTAAATGCGACATTGCGCGATAGTCGTGCGCGGGCCATACGTATATAAATACGGCGAAAAAGTTATTTTCGAGAATCTCTTCCGGCAGAGATCGTTTCCACCTCTACTGGTTTCCATGGGGGGGAAGAAAAAAAAATATAACCCCACGCGTACGTGCGCGCGCGAGGATATAATAATAACATACAATATAATAATATACATTGTGCGGTTTTTATTAGACGGCCCGCCCGGGTGGCCTGTGCCGCTGTCGCGCTATATCCCGTGCGCTCGTTTATATATTATTATATACCGTGTGGTATTACGTGGTTAATAATACGGACCCGCCCCGGTACGCCTCCTCCGCGGGAAACGAGGAGACGGCTTTTATCGGAACGAATTTCCCTCCAAGACACGACCGCCGCCGTATAATAATAATAACATCGTACGCCGCGTTGTCGCCGTAGCCTTAACCGAGGACGAAGGACGACAAGAGAAGGGAACGCGCCAACACCGCCGGCCGAGGTCTGTTTTACTAACGTCCGAAGGTTTTTCAATCCCGTCCGTCCGCTATCGGCTCCGCCACCGCGCAAAGTCTCGTTTCCGCAACCGACGCTGGGGAAGACAGAAAAACACCGGTCCGAAAAATAACGTACCGGAACAATAACGATAATAATAATAGCCTGAGAATATTGGCCGACTTGCGAGGATTTCATGCTATCGTAGTTTTTACCGACGCACACCTCGCATTGATGGGTATACCCCGAAAAACTCTTCCGAGATTATCGCGTGATTTTGAATTTACTCTTCGGTCAGATCGAGAGCAAAAAAGAAGTCATAAGGTAATATGTTATGTAACTATTACGTATTACCTACTATTAGTCAATGAATTGTAATTTAATTTTGTTTTTTTTTTTTCACATTACAGTTTGTTTCTCGGTTGTCAGTGTATTGTTTGTGATTAATTTGAGTTTGTGTATTCGACGATTTTATTTTGAAACTACGATTACTCTGGTTATTTTTACCCGTCACAAATAAATTCGGTACATTACACCGTCAACACGAGAGTTTTAAACCAGTATAATATTTAAGTATATTCACGAGTTGCTTAGTGATTGCACTATATTATCCTAAGTCGTTTCACAACAACAACCACATCAAATTAAAGACAAAATATTTCACGTAAACAAATTACTCTAGACAGCGGCAACGTTCTAATAATATCGATGAAAAGCCATGTGTTTTTTTTTTAAATTTTCATTTTCAAATTTTAAATATTATATGACGCGAAAATGTAATACGTAAAATTAGCGGAAACCCTTATCGATTCGTTTAAAACCCCTGAAGACGTTTAGAATCATTTTAAGAGTTGGATTTCACGAAATCGTTTAACCGGTATATATATAATATTTGTTTTGATATTAAACGAGTTAGGTATAAAAATAATATGATAATCGAATCTCTCGTCGAAGGATGCGTTGTAATAGAACTCGTAGTGTAATATTCGTGTTTTCTAAACCTAACGGTACGAAAATAAATATGCATTATTATACACCGCCCTACTCGTGTTATAATATTATGGTATCGACCATGTGTATTGTCACGGAGCTTCGGTGTGAAAAAAAATCAACAAAACAATAAGTATTCACAGTCACAGTTTCTACTAAAAATATATACCACGTGCACACGTATAGATTCCCCTCGCTCGACATATAGGTATACGACGTATTATACGGCCACCGATATTATATAGCGTCAAGGGTCATCCCTTTGGGTACGGCCAGTTTTTCCAATGCGGCCTTTCATCCTCGTGTAATGGACACTATAATTTTGTTTTACTACAGTGTACCCGTCCCAGTGTTTACCCTCTTATACTGCGCGAGTTACGTTACAGTTCAATGGAACTGATGTTAATAGCCTGACGCGTCGTGTATATTATATATAAACTCTATGCCATATAATATTATAATGCGAGTGTGTAAATTATATATAAATATATATATATTATAACGCTGTATTATGTGCAGTTTTATGATAAAATAAAAATGTTTCACTCAAAACGTGTAGTTCG
This sequence comes from Drepanosiphum platanoidis, assembly GCA_948098885.1. Taxonomy (NCBI): domain Eukaryota; kingdom Metazoa; phylum Arthropoda; class Insecta; order Hemiptera; family Aphididae; genus Drepanosiphum; species Drepanosiphum platanoidis. Next base: position 409,850 of record OX402533.1, read on the forward strand.
TGTAAACAATTATAAAAATACCGAATATTTATCGTATTGTGCACTGATGCGGATATAACGAATAGTCGTTTTATGAATACCTAGGCGGAGAATTATTTCAGTCGACCAAATGTTAGCTTATACGGCTTATAGTAGTGCTAGTGCATACACAATATATGATTATTGCTGCAGTAAAATCCCCGGTATCTTAAATCCCGATAAGTTTTTGTGGCGTTGGAATTATATTTTTATGCGTGTGTTTAATGCGAAGTTTAAACAATCTTATTTTTTTTGAACGTCTGGAGGCTTTTTATATTCTTTGAACGAACCGTTCGGTTTTTAATCCAAAAGAGAAAAAAATCGAAGTTTGATTTTAATATTATCAATCGAATGAAGTCCGTTCCGGTAAATTGAAGACATCATAAAATGTATAATACGAGGAAAAAGATATTACATTTATGTATTTATTCGAGTTCAAATGTTAAATAATTTAAATAAAAAAATAATCCTGTATGTTTTTGGGCCCAGTGAATGGCCTTTGTTGTGTTAATCGTATTTATTTCTATACGTTGAAAGCCATGATTTATCGTGGCATTCGGAAAACGATTTCTAACGAAGTTTATTTTACTTTAAATATGAGCATTGAACATTTTATTCAACGCACCCGAAACTGACTTTAACTCTATGCATGACGTAAAGGAACAATTGTATGATATTATTTTCGTATTAGCTCGTATCTATAATTACGTAAAGTGTACACTATGACTGATAATAAAATTAATTAGTTTATTCATATCGGAACATAATATGATAAATATTCGATGTACCAGCTGAGATGATCGACTGATTTCTATTCAAAATAAAAACATACGCCCAAAGAGCTTAAAAGTGTGGTCAATCCTAGTAGATTTAAATTATTAATTAAACGCGACACTTAAATACTGAGAATAAAATATGATTTTACAATTTTTTATAGTGATATTGTTTTAAACGCGACTGCGAATTGATAAACAAGCGGTTCGCGTAGTTATTGGCCCCGAACAATGTCAACTAAAAAATAATCGGCTAACGACCACATCGATACAATTATGATGGATGAGGTATTCGTATGTGTGTACGCATCAAACGAACAGATTAATTACATCGCACATATTTTTATTGATTTGGAAATAATCCAGTTACACACGATAAAAAAAAACAACTATACATAATGTAATCACGAACACCATAACCAACACGTTGCGCTGCTAACAAATGTCCAGGGGAAGGGATTCGTTCGATTTTACGAGTTTGTCGGTTATAACATGACGGACGGTGTCGTTTGAATTGAAAACAATAAATGAAACGAAAATTCCCAGAGCGTAAATACATAGTGTAGTGGGGGCAAATAAAAGTTAAAACGATCGTCGAAAAATAACAATGATTTGCACTTGCCATCGCGTTATTTGGGATCATATTATAGACTGCGTGTATCCGAATACTTTTTTACAATTCAAATTTTTATCCGTTTTGTCTACTCTGTATGCGTAAAGCAGAAAAATCCTACTCGAGAATACGTTTTGTATGTTTATATAATCACCGACACGAGGACATATTTTAGGTGACTTTGGAAAAAATCAAAAATATTCCGCGTGCCCCGTCGTACGAGAAAATGTCGTTGTCGTCGTCGTCGTCGTCGCGATTGAAAAATCATTGTTATTATTTTTTTATGGTTATTAAAATATTGCAATCGAACACGCACCACTCCTCACGTGTTCGTAAGAAAACACGTAAACATTTCGTTGCAGACGATATTCCGTTCCGCGGAAAATAATAAATTACATCGTCGGCCGCCGCCCCGAAATAAGTGAGAATGTTTACATTCTTTGTGCAAACTCATTATGGACGGAGAATGTTTTCGAAAACTTCCGGTCGAGAAATTAGAAACGGCTCTTGTTAAAAGGCGGGCGGTGGCCTACATTATTATACCGTGGCGCGGTGCACGCACTCGCATTCTGGAAATCAGTGTACATTCATAATATCGTAGAAACACGGTTTAAAACGATATCGGAAAACGGTGTACGGAGATTAATAATATTATATGGTATCAAAGGAATTTTTACGATAGCCGAAACGGCGATATTGGCGATTGTTTTTGTGACGCGCACGGATCGATATGGTAAAACGCGAAATAAAGAGGGAAAAAATCGAAATTCTTCATACCGTCCGAGATGAAATACAATCCACGGTTTCCTGTGATGGACACAGCACCGATCCTTTATTAAAAATGTAAAATTGCAAAACCGTTGATCTGGAACGTGAATAGATATCCTCGCTGTCTATGTTCTGGTCATGCGAGACGCACGGATACTCGGGGAAATATTATAATAGTTTTCAAAACAAACACCGATCGCACTGTCAGACGTTTTGTGTACTTTGCCAGCTCGTTATAAGAAAAAATAATTATTATAATATACGTCTACTAAAAAGCAATGACCGTTTCTCGAAGGAAACGTTAAAAGAACGAGAAACCCTTATAGTAGATACTTATAATAACCGACAAAGCAGAGAAACTAAGTACGAAACGAAGATATTCGAATAGTACCAATAGTCATTCGCGTAGGTTTTCAAGCTGATTAATGTTATTATTATTGTTATATTTTTTTTCTGAAAGCCCAAAAGTAAATTAATTAGGTGAATAGATGTTTAACTTAGTCATATCAAATTTAATAAAAATGTAAAAAAACTCTTCTTAAAAACAAGATTGACAAAAATAATAGAAAAATTAATAAATAAAAAAACCTAATATGTATCAATAACTATTGAATTTTACATGGGATTATTAAAAAGCCACATTGGAAGGTTTTCGAATTATAAATATCAATATCTCGCATAACTATTAAAAAATAATTTGAAAAATAAATGTTACCTCTAATAACTTTACAGTTACTGTACAGTAGGTTATTTTCGCAACGTCCTGGTTATAATTTTCCACGCGTGCATAAATTGGTTTTTGCAGAAAAGTTTCTCGTACGACTGCGAGATTCGCAGCAATAGTCGGGCGAGTTGGTTGAATTTGTTATACTGTACACGTCGTTGACGACAGTGTGGAATGGACAACGATAGTAATATAATCAAGTAGGCGATGGCGGGGGAAAAAACTTTATTCTTCAACTATTGTTCGATCGAACGATTCTCGTGCCCGAGATCGCGGACTATACACGCGCGGTAAGGGAGATTTATTATAGTTGGATAATAATTGGATTCGGGATGACCGACTACCGTGATAAAAACTAACAAGACCTGGAGAATAAAAATAAGGCGAGTGCAAAATATTTTTTCGAGTGTTTCACAATGGTGAGCTTTATTCCCCCCCCCCTTCAGCCATCGTTGCTATACTTTCGTCGAGACTACAAATACTGTTCGTCCGAGTATATATTGCAATGGTTCTACAGAAATAAACAGGTATACCTGAGAGAGTAGGCACGTGAATTTAACTGATAAGTAAGTACGCGGTTCGTAATTTTTAGTATCGTAACACAACAAAATATCGAAAGCATTTTCAACTGTACTCGACTATTATTTTCGTTCGGAGTCTACACTTGTGAAATTCGAAGCATTAATCTAACATTGTAAATACATAAAAATTTAATAGTTTAATACAATTATTAGTTGTATCGATTAAAAAGTTTTTTTTTACTAAAACAAGACATCGAATTAAAAATATATTATATTTATCGCGCACACAATACACATAAATATGCGTATAAAAACGTATTAACTTTTAAATTGAGGACTGATATTTATTTATTTCAATATTAAAATACGTATATTATTATCACACGGTCGCGGTTTGATTGCCGCCGTAACAATTATTTCAATCAATTTTAAACGTTAATATATAGAAATACTTTTTCATTCCGATCTCTCAGCGGGGACTCCTACTGCGAACCGCTCTCTTGGGTACAATCCTCTATCGAACGTATAATATATTATCTATTTTACCCGTAAAAGGAAATATGTGTCCGTCTGTTTGAACTCTTCTTACTTTATTAGTACAGACAGTGTGAATAGGCTCAAAATTTCCTAGTGGCTTACCCTTTCTCTAGGGACGGTTCTGATGCGATTTCAAAACGAACCGCTGGAAACACGGGCTTATATAAACGCACTCTGGGATTTCGAGTTTGTTAAATGTGTGTTACTATGGTTACGCGCAATTTAAATGTATTAAACGTGTTAAGATTATTTTCAACTCTCCGCGGTGGTCAACAAGTATTTGAATTCAAACGTATATACGTATATTGTCAGTAACCTGATCGGACAACGCGATATTACGATTTTCGAAAGACGAACGAATTCGAAGAGACGTTTCAACAACAAGTTAACTAACCCCGAAAACCTGAGTATACTTTTCAATATGACTAATATAATAATTGGTATTGAAAATTACGAGACGTCGTTATTTTACAAAACCACGCGGAGCAAGATCAATTCCATAAAATGCCGTATTAAATATATTGTTTAATTGTTTGTAAATATAACTAATTAATTTTAGTCTGGGTATAAAACAAACATATAAACTCACAATAAACCATTGCACACGATCGCAATAAATACAACACACACACTTCATAAATTATACGAGTTTATTATTGTATATAAGGATGACAAATATCGCGAGAATATTATTATTTATGCGTGTGCATACGATTAGCGTTCTGTGTGTTAATTCGACGGGCGACATTAGCGTCACACGCATTATGCATGCACACGCGTAACACAACATGTGCCATGTGTTTGAACTATCAGTGGTTAATACGGCGGGGCTCGTCGTACTTTTCGAAAAATTAACATAAAATTATATATATATATATATCGAAATGGCTGTATCGGAAAAATAATCAAGACCGAATCATTCGGTCGACAAAATATCATTTCGTCATATCATAACAGAGTCGCAACAATATTATGATATTTAGGAACGAATCCCGTGATTTACGAATCATCCAGATCACCACAGATACACACGATTGCGTATATACGCCACTCAATTCAAAATTCTCACCCGAGATGTGATATAATGTCAAGCCCAGACACAATGTTTTTTTTAATTGTAAGCGTTTGAAGTAAGTATTGTGTGCATTTTTAATTAATGTAAGGTCTTTAACGACTGCGCTACTATAAAAATCATATTAAATAAAGACACTAGGTTTTAATTTACATAGACCATAATATGTGACTACTTCATTACAAACAAATTTTTATATAATTTTTATTCAAAAATTGAGTAAATTTACTATGAAACGTGTCGATATCGTCAAATCCGGCTAACGTTTATGAATATTTATTTTTTAGTGATTAAAAATTTAAATTCGACATGTAGTCGATTTCGCGGAGGTGATAACGACATTGCAAGGACATTTGGGTCAAAAGTGCACGTGGGTCAATTATATTTTAAATTAAAAAAAAAAAAATCTAAATAAAGTCATTAATACAGATTATATCCGTCTTGGGTAATGAATTTTTGAGTTGTTTCCAAAGAAAATATAATTAATAGAAATAGTTGAACACGGTCTAGACCAAGTAAAATTTTCGTTTCATCGTATCACAAAAATGATAATGATATATTCATAAGAACTGATAGTATAAAGATCGATTCCGTCACTAAGGGAAAAAATTGTAATTACTGAAATTTGGATTTGAGCTTAAATGTTCCGAAAGTAATTTTTATTTTTTCCCCGACAGCGTGGTAATTATTGGCGTTTGATCAAATACGACGGAGAAAATGAAACGAATATTATTGTGACGCGTTAAAAAAATCGTCCAAAATACGGGGCTTTTACAGTGCGACTTTCACCATAAATGTTTTTGCATTAAAACGCGTTACTGTTGTTACATATTTATTGCGATGTGATCGTATGAAAACAACAAATGCACCTAGATTATGTACTAAAATAAAATAATTTAATTTCTTCGAGAATGACGTAAACACATATTATACGGTTGCATAATTCCTCGGGGAAATGGGATGGCTTCAGTGTTTACACGTTATATATTTCGCGAGGATATAGAATGGCAACTTCAAATTAACATTCAAACATCCCATGTTGCGTTTATTTATGTTTTAAACTTTGTTTGACGGTTCTCATATTACCATTAAGGCAGTTTAATTCTATATGTTCAAATGTATTTATTATACGAAATAATATAAAACGATCGGCACAAGTATTAAAATAATTGTACTGCTGGCGTATATTGATGTGATAAGGCAACGAGAATATTTGCGATATTCAATAACATCGCGTAAAAGGGTATTTATTTTTTTTTTTTTATGAATATCCCGTTAGAAATTAAATGATGATTTTATAATTTCAAAATTATAATCATGATTGAAATATCATAGGGTTTCTATTTGAAAGCCATTCAATGAATTCGCTAATATGATTAACAATCGTTTGTAGTTTATTACGATGAAAAAATACCTAATAATCATTCGTTGTTGTAAGATTTCATTTTCAATACCTAGTCAGAATGACATTTTTTAATTAAACGCTTACATATAAATGCGTGTATATTGTATATGCATAAGGAATGTATTGAATAAATGTAAATTTAGATAATAAGTATATACACCAACGTCTAAGAAAATAGAAGGAAGACATTGGAATTGTACCAAAGTTTAACAGCTTTTTGGCATAGTGGAAAACGACGTTTTTTGACTTTCTAATACGACCAAAGTTTGTATCATCTGTGAACAAAAGCTACAGTAGTAAACCCTCGAAATCTGCTCACTGTGCTCTTACTGTGTCAAATTAAATTGTTCAAAACTACAAATAGACTGTGACTGATCCCTATGAGATAAAAACGGCGGACTTTAATTAGGAAAAAACGCAATTCCATTGTCAGCTTGTTTTTCGCGTGACAATGCCGTAATTTGGAAAGTTTGATTTACTTTAAAAGTTTTAAAGGCGCACTAATCTAATATAAACGTAAGCTCTCAAGAAAGACTAATTTTAATTAAATTAGATCCATTCCAACAATAATTTTTAATCCGAAATTTACCGTGTATGGGAGAATGTAGATATGCCAAGTTCAAATGTTCCTATATCATACTAATTAATTTCATAATTATATTTGTAAAAGTATTAGAAAAAAAAAAAAATGATAAACATGTGGGTTCTAAAAATCATGCCATTATATTGATTTATTCAAGCAAATTATAATTTTCGGTCAAATTGAAAATATTGCGTAACATTAATATATATGATAAAATAATAATAATTATTCGTTAAGAAACGTTTAAAAACGTAATTTTCATGATTTTTTTTCTTTATTTTGTTTGTTACATAAATAATTGATTTCAATACTTTACGTTATATTAATTGTTTTTAAATTTTTAATATCTAGCAGTAGGCAAATATAATATTTTTTCGAATAATATTAGAAATAATTGTTATCGTACAAAACAACTCGGTCGAATACGATAATATGTTAGTAGAAAAACTTACTATATCACTGTTGGACATTTGAATGTATACAGTTGTTAACCATAAACTATTTAATATCGAAAAATATTTAATTGTTTTTTAGTATAATATTTACGACAAGTTTATCGAACTTTTTCGCTACCGGAAGAAAAAAAAATGCGGTCAATAAAGTTTTCAAATTAGTTAAATTAATTAACAATAATATTGTTTACGATAAAAACACTGGACATTTTTTGAACCCACGTACAACTCGAAGTTGTGAATAAACTCGAGAATTTCACACCGCACGTATACACATTGTATCTCGATGTTTTTATTACGATTGTCTTGTGTTTATTATATTTTATATTTCGTCGGTTGCGTAAGTTTATCGATTCGGCGGGCTCGCCGTTATTCGCGTGCAGCTGTTAGCATACGGCACGTCCGTCGTTCGGACAACCGTCTTGTCCGTGTATTCGCCGTAATTAACGTTGTACAAGGGGTCGAATGCAGTTGCGTTTCGGTGGCGAGGGCGAAACGGGCCGATGAAAAATAGCTTTTACACGTTGTTAATATCGTCGGATTGGATGATTAATATTTGCCGGTGCTAAAAACGCGGATAACCGAAGGAACGTGCGAGGAGGACAGAAGGAAAATTACGCGACGGCCGAAAATTTCGAAAAACACACACACGCCAAGTACAAAATACACTCGCACGGGATCCAAGTGCGGCAATGACCAAACGTTCGAATAAATCGTCGCGACGTTATCAATTCCGGCGGAATGTTTATGAGCTGACAGCGAGGAACGCGATACGTACATTAAACGTATACGCGTGCATAATTTACACGCACGCACAGAGTTACTGATTTTTTTATGCATGCGTGGGACAGGTAGATAGTGCAAAATATACACACACACACACACACACACTTATAGTAAATCTACAGCCAAATGTGTCACGAAACAATTACAGCGCACATATTATAGAAGATTCATTAGATCTATGTCGTATTCCATTTCACTATTTATTTATTTTTTTATTACGAATTAACTGTGTTTTTTTGATTTTTTTTTACGTATTTTTTGACGCGTCACTTGAGTAACGACTGATATTATTCCATTTTAAATTACGGCGCGTAACTCATACTGTTTTCAATCGAAAAAAAAAACTTTGCGATCTCTTTCGGATACTACTGCGAACCCGGGTGGGGGTTAGGCGACACTAATTATTTTTATTTTTAACTTTTATATAATCGTAAGATAATACAATACTAAGTGGTTCCGACGTAAGTTTTTTTTATTTTCACAGCGGCGCGGCGTCCATTTACTTTTTTTATCGGAATAATCGCATACCGATTGAAGATATTTCACGAGTTGGAAAAATATTTTATTGCTTTTAATTCCACCAAGACTTATTGAATATTTTTAAGTACCTAATATTATTTTTCGATTTACGTTCCGAGCGACACTGCCGAATAATCGTTGGATTATATGCCATATTGAATATTATCGATTATATCTACGTCACACGAGTTTGGCAACAACGAGTGTATTTCATCTAATCTATTTGATAATTTTTAATCATAAAAAAACGCCATTTAACAGATAAAATGTAAAGCTAGACGACGATGGTTTTTTTCAAATTAATTACACGTACAGTAACTTATTTCATAATCAAAGCAAATATTTTTTTCGGAATTATAAAATATACAAAATCTACTAATTTCAAATCTAGATTCGAACTGAAAATACAACGAATAATATTCGTTCTTTATTTTAAAATATATATGGTTAAAAATAAAAAAAACGTGTGTATTGTTATACAGAATATATTATTTTTACGTTACGAATAGTTGAAAATAACAATGCATTTTATCTGACCAATTTATAAAAGAACAGTGCATAAGTACTACAAGTGTTTCTCTAACCTTCTATTATTTTGACCCTTACACACAACAACAATACTTCACCCACATCATATTCACGACAGGAAAATTAAAGATCGCTAATCTCCACGTGTTTCGGTAACGTGTAATTCTTCCGATACGAACGCATGTTCAACGTTTTACACGCTCAACATGTATTCGCAGCGTTAGGTCGAACAATAAAAAATTACTGTTTTATAGAAAGAACGGCGAAACCATTTTATCGCGTGTTGCTCGTATTACTTAATAATATGGCGTATTTATAAGTGTAACACCGAGAAAAAATGTCAAGTGGGATACGCAAGACCACTTTTTTTTCTTTATTTTTTTTTCAAAAATTATTCCTAGTACTTATTCGATTTATACTTGTAACTATTTTCAAAAGTTTATTATAAGGATAACGCTACGTTATAGGTACGACCGGCTAGCAGTAAAACATTTATGGGTACTTACAGTATACGATCATTCTCTTGATCATGAAATCTTCATCGTGGTAAGTAGACACAACGCACCTGTAGTCGCCGGACAACTCAATAGTTGGATTGATGATGTGCAATGCCCTGTACATAGACAACACAATTTCAGTAAATCTATCACTTGTATTTCAACACAAATGAACATGAAAATAACGTCGACAGTAATTTCACATGGCTTTTTATGATTACCGAAAATAATACTCTGTGGTTTTAATGTTGTACAACCGCAGAATAATTAATAAATTCAAAAAAACGCTATGCCATACTATTTTTGTGTCATATATTTAAAAGTATTTTTGTCTCTTTAGTTTTTTTCATAATATAATGTCCATAAAACAGTGTTGGTTTAAAAAAAACAACTTGAAAATGTTTTAAAACGTTTCTCGTAAATTTTTTTTACTAGTATAGAAAAAATATTAAAAATTTATATTCCCATTTTTTTTTTTTTTTACGAGTATCTGAATTAAAAATGTTGAAATAATCACAAAAATTTTAATCTTGAAATTTAATACGAGATTATATTTTATAGTCACTCTTTCAAAAGTTTTCCGAAAAGACGTCAACAGCAAATGATTTGCGACAGTCGAAAAACGTCGTCCGGAAAACGCACAATTTTATATCTTTGACATCAATCATAGTGGTTGGTTTTAATTGATCGACATACATCGATCGTTTTATTATACCGTTTCGACACTTTTTACGATGAAACTAATGTTAGATAACATAGTAAATATTAAACAATAAGTACCTGTGCATGGTCTCGTTGTCGTCGGACACCTTGTAGTCAAGATTTGCCCGGTGACGGAACACACCGATGCTCAAAGGTTTCTGTCCAGGAATCCACTGGTAAACCGGTCTGGCACTGTTGTTGAAATACCAGGCCACTACTAATCCGACCGAGTTCGGACGCAGCGTATAAAGGCAATCGAGCACGACACCGGATTTGACTCCAGCCATCACGGAACTGGGCACTCGGAGTTCGGTGAGTGTTACGCCACCTGTAACGATACAAAAATATGAGAAACATTGTTTACGAAATATCGGCTTGAATATAGTTGGTATTAAGTGGTAAAAAGGGACAGACCACATCTTGCGAGGAAACTCGAATTGCCTTTTGGAAAAACACAATAATTTGGTTTGAAACAATATTTTCAAAGTACGTTTACATCTCGAATGATATGTTCACATAGGATTTTTCTGACTGTCGGTACATAGGTTAGGTTCGATTATATTTCTAGTGAATTTTGTAGTATAAAAAATAACTAATTTATTGTACGGCGTCTATGATCGAATGAGCAATGGAGCGCGCACGCACGCAATTTCGGTATAAGTTATGTAATAATATACGACGTTGCAAAATCCATACCATTTGGTAAACATCGTCGGGTTTTTGCTAAAATTGTATACGTCACGGCAAATCGGTCGAGCTTATCGACCAATGACAATAGATTTGCCTGCGATCGTATTCGACCGTCCAATGAAAAAAGTTCTATTGTACTCGTTCTATTGTTCATCGCACGCACGCAATTTCCGTAAGTTATGTAATAATATGATATTGCAAAATCAATGCCTTTTGGTAAAGATCGTCGGGTTTTTCGATGACATAATAATCTGTTTACATAAAATGCAAATTACCACGCACTCGCTAATCGTTGTATCTCAAAATCTAGCCCGTGAAAAGTTTATCCCTGTATGAGAGAGAAATAACGTTCATTTTCAACCCCTTTAACCCCCTTAGGGGTTGAATTTTGAAAAATAAGTTAAAAGATTTTTCATTATTTGAGTTACAGAATATTTATGCTAAGTTAAATAAAATCTGACCAAAAAATATCATTTTACATTTTTAACACCTTTTACCCCTTTTAAGGGTTGAATTTTAAAAATTAGGTTAGTAGATTATTCATTACTATGTATGATTAGTTTCAAACAAATCCGATCGAGAAATTACGTTTTCCATTTTTAACACATTTTACCCCTTCTAACCCCATTAAGGGATGAATTTTGGAAAATTCTTTCTTACATACCTACCTGGTTAATAGGGATTCATTTTTAAATAATATTATTTTTACCGATTTGAACCCTTTAATAGCAAAATTTTGAAAATCGGGCGACGTGGTGACACTTAGGAAGGTATTTGGGACAACTCCGTGAAAAAAATTGGAAAAAAGTTAAATAGCGTCGTCACAAAACGGAAACATAAAAAAAGCCCTGTTCTTTTATATATATAAAGGATAAAGGATATACAGCCAAGTCTATAGTAAAGAATAACCGATTCGGAGAAGTAATCTTTCGCCAGTGATGTCGGTCATCCACACTCCCTCGAAGAATCACTCGATACAATGTAATTATATTTACCCGTCCAATTTCTGACATGTGACATTATGATGAATATATTTTAGAACCTCGCCGAAAACCGATTGGAATTTTTTTCCGAACTAACATCGCGAGACATGTACGAGATATATATATATATTTTTTGAAACGTGACGTACACGGATAGGGTTTCAAATTGTAAAGAATTCAAAAGTTATCAAAAAATTCATAGATATATATAATTTGGAAAAATAATTAATGTTGTAAAGGTATATTTTGTTACCGTGTATATTGGACGTGTGTCTACTGACGCATGACCAAGGACGTTAACGCGATCACGTGCACCTTTATTTCGCCCGTTTTATGCGATTTTCAGTCGAACACATCCGATTAAATGTAATACGTAAATATAATATACTATCACGCATTATAATGTTATTAAGTTCATACTATAATAAATTCATCCTTCTCCTTGCAAACGCTATGCCGGAACAAATAAATAATAACAAACGCGAAAAAAAAAAAAATTAACCGTAAAATACGAAAATCAATTTCGAGCGAGTAGCGCGATGTTCTCCGCGTGTGTGCGTGCGTCATTGATCGGTTTCGGAAATTTGCGAAGAACGTGCGAAACTTCTGAATGTGTTTACACTACTATAACACTACTATAGTAATACAAAATGCATGTGTCATCTATGCCGGACCGATTTCCACGTAAACGCGGGCTGATGATCCCGTTTCTTCGTCTCGTCTAAATAAACTTATTGTGACCGTACGCGTGTGTGCCGAACGAAAACTACGTGTGAATAAAATCCCCCTAGTGCGATGAACGTGCCATGAATGTAGTGGGCAAACAAAGCTTTACTTTTTCCCTGTTGACATGACCACATTTCAATACTTCGATAATCGTGTTTGACTAAAAAGGTTTCATAAACAGAATTTGCCGAATATAAAATTCATGGCGTTTTTAATACAATCAAACGTCAAAAAAAAAAAAAACGTCGTATACGCTCGTGTATTAGATTCTACAGTAATTGATTATTAATCGAGTTCACACTCAAATAACGCGCATACTTTTTTTATTTTTAAATCAATTAGTATTTCTATGGAAAAAAAAAAACGTCATTCGGCTTTTTATAGTACGATGAGTCGAGTTTATAATATATCGCGCCGGCCACTGACCTTATGTCCTTGTTGTGCGACTTATTGATAGCAGGCATACGCGAGCGTACATAAACTATGGAGTCGAATAAAGTCTCAAAGACACTTTTTTTTTCGTCTAAAACCTCGTGTATAATTATATGAAAACCATTGTCATCATACTATGCCGACCGACGACGTCTGATAATAATATTGTTTTATTTATCAGTAAAGTCCGTTTCTGCGCAATCTCAAAATACATTCGTTTCGCGTAAACGAGCTCACGATTTATGTTTTCAAACGCAGATAGCATAATATTATTTAAATTACATTACAGCCCAGTACGAACGATCCACGCATGAAATACAATTCCATTAAAAACGATTTCAGACTATATTTACATTTGTGAGATTTTTTTTTTTTTTACAGTAAACAGTAATTTTCATTCGTCAACCAGGATTTCATATTCTTAACCGACACTCCGATTTAAGATGAACGTAAAATAACAATTGAAAAATATAGTGTGTGTGTGTGATCAACTGTAACTTTTATAATATACTTTTTTTTACCACGCGGTGATTTAAATACCATAAACAATAAATACTCTTAGGGCGTTTAAATACATTATTATAGTTTGCTCATTTATAATAACACTCATCCCGAAATATTCAATAAATCATTAATGACCTGACATTCAAAAGATAAGAGAATCCAGTAAACTGGTAGTATAAGTTACGACCAAAAAGTCGCGTGTAACTTAGTTTATTAAAGAAACTAAAAAATGTGTTGCAGCATCACACCTTGTTATATGATCAGCACAATGTGTCAAGAGCACCATGTATGTAAGACACCTATTTATCTCCGATATCAAAAAACATCCCTAACGTATTTACCACTCACAATTTATAGTTAACATTCACACAATATAAATAATACACATTGTTATTTAGTTCTGAAAGTTTGAAAACTTTTTACATATCAATCCACAATTTTACCTTTTAATCTAAACTTTGCGTAGACAAATATTATCAACAACGAATACAGAATATAATAATATAAACACATTAATAATTTATTATTTTATTAAAAAAATATTAAATTCGTAAAAAAAAAAATGATAGTATAAACTATTTTATGTAAATTAATTAGGGCCTAGGAATTAATTAATTCGATCAATTTTTTTGGGAATTTTTATTTTATCGTTAATTACATAATATTAAATGAAATTTTTTTCAAGTAATTATACTTTTTATTTCAATGAATTTTAAATTAAAAAAAAAACGTTAACGATTTAGTTATTCAAACTGCACACGTTGTCGCATGGAAAAATGTAATTTCTATGAATCGGATACATTTCATAAATAAGAGTAGAGAAGTATGGAAGTCTCCGAGATTACTATGTGGTGTTTATATTTGAGTAGAAAAAAAAAAGAAAAACTCGAAATACATTATGTAAAAATTCTCGCGTGGGGACAACCCTCGAGGTAAATACAGTATAAACACTCAATCGCGGCGGCATAAAAATAATATATCATTCAACACGGAAACTCCGTTGTTGTCGTCGTGACGGTAGGTATGCATAATATTATAATGTCATAGAAAACACTTTAGTATTTTCGTATATATTATAATAAGAGATGGTGCGCTCGGCGAAACGTCTCAAAATTGAATAAAACCCTATTGTATTATCATATTGTTGGTATTTGAAGTTCTCTGGAAATAAAACTACTGTGGTGTTTCGGATTATTTCAAAGGCAGAATCGGTCAATAGTGCGACGAAGTCATCAAAATTAAAAAAAAAAAAAATATCGTATGAAAATACTTGAAATTAAAAAGTGTGAGATAAAAGACTCGGATGAGATACTGATGATTGGTCATTAATATTTTTGAACCGTTCTAATAAATGTTAAGCCTGTGTATCATTATTTTCAAAAAAACGATTCTGGCAGGATAAAAGTGCTGCTCGATCGGCCTCTGTTTCCTATAGATAATTTATAATTATTTTTAATGATTTCTTAATTTAGTTGGTTAAACAGTAGGTAATCGAAGTTTTGATAATTAAAAATTAAATCCCGCGTCACGAAGTAACGTTTTAATTTTTCATTTAAACGAATAGTTTCTTCCAAAATTGATTTCCGAACGCTCGCGAAAATTAATTGCGACTTTTCCAAAAGTATACCACAAGTTCAACGAGGAAAACGATTTTCAGGTCTCGCCGATTAAAATAAAAATGTTATCGGTTTTTATCATACGAGTTTAAATTTCTAAATCATTACATGCTCGTTCGGTATATCACACGTTTGATAATTCACTAAAACTGGCCTAGATTATACAGGGTGTATTAATATAATATTATAAATTATGATTTACGTGCAATGAAATGACATACGATTAAAAAAAAATCCAGGGGGGGCAGAGGCGCTCTAAGAGATCATATAGGCAGCACTTGTTTCATTTAAAACTGGCAACCGGCCACTAAAAATTCTCTTTCACTTTTAGCACACACACGCACACGCACACTAGACTCTTTAACAATGACTGTGGTGACTGTGGTGACTTCTGAGCTGATTCAGCCCTGTACCGCAAATGCTTTGTGTGTGTGTGTATACAGGACTTAACCCCGCAGACCGTTTAACGACTTCAAAATGCCAGGCGAAAATGACGGTAGGCGAGTAGGGAGTAGAGACATCGTACCTCGTTTTAATTGAAGACCCCCGGTAAAAGGTTTAAAACCGTGATCTCGGCACTTAATTAGAACGCATGCAACAATAAATGTAAGTTTAATGCGCTTCGGCGACGACGGCGACAACGAAGGATCCCTTTACGATAGCAATAAAATGTTGAAATATTCTAAAAGGTATTTTGAAATCGAACACACACAGTATCTTATTCCAATTCGATCGGAATTTGCTAATATTTAATGTCGTTTCACAATTTAAAATACAACGTGTTCTCGCAATATAAATACAGAAAAATGTTGTAGAACAAAATTCATTTTTTTTTTTTTCATATTAAGAAAAAAAACTAACGCGAAGCTAAAAAAAAATTTAAATATTCAAAATTGTTACCACCTGTCTAATTTACAATGTAAAAAGTTACTGCATGAAAAATAAATTGGCACACATTTTCTCCACACATTATAATACAATATATTATATATAAAAGTTGAAAATTGAGAAAAAAAAAATACAACTGTAAACCAATACCCGGAATTTCGTAATTTATTTTTTAGGTTCTTAGAAAACGAGGAAACTCTCGGTTTTACTACGATTAGTGTTTTTTTTTTTCAAATCGTTTCCCTTCTGTGGACACGGTTTCGACCAAGCATCAGTTTTAGGGGTGGTTTCTGGTATCAAATATTGTCTAGTCGGTGCATTCTGAACGTTTAATGGTCCAAGTATTTTAATGTATTGGAATCGTATAAATAACGAGTGAATACATAAATAAATATATAATAATGGGAGTTTTACACTATTCCGTAATATCTGGGCGGTAAAACTTTCGTTCAACTCATATACTCTAGCAGTATATGGTACTCTAATAGGTAGACATTAATATTTCATCTCGATATTCATTGCGTTAACCTTAATGTACTGCCATATCATATCATCATAAGTTTTATGGATACAATTTTACTACGCAAACTCCTGCGATTTCGAAATGGAATATTTATCACTGAACGGTACCCAAACCAATACGCTTGTTAAAATTAATTTGCATATTATCGTCTGCTGTCAATCATTATCCCGAGGCAGTGGTCGAGCTCGAAAACTATTTTCTCTAAATAATTTGCAGTGTTATTAGTAGATTAACTACTGCTCAAGTTTGCATGTTTATAAACGACCTAATTTCCTGGTAAGTAATTATTTGTTAATGTAATAAATCCTTCTAAATTTGTACGATATTATAACTATAATATTATTGTACTGCATGTTTATAAAAAAAATTTAAAAAAAATATGATTTTCGAATTTTTCAGAAGACGTTTTCGCTACCCTAATAAACTATTAACAAAACAAAATGTCTATAAAAATAAACAAATAATTATGATAGTAATAATATTGATATTGAAATAACACAAACTTTTATTTCCCATAATATAGTCAAGTCCTGACCTTGGTTTAATTAAAAATTGTCCTTTATCGGGTGATTTCTAATATTTTCTAATACGTTTGCAAGATATACCACAAATAAATACGATAGAATTTTCAAAACCAATAACATCTTCCGTGATCTTTTTATTAAAATTGAACACAAATTTAACTTTGGTTATTAAAATCCGCGATAAAGTTAACAAAATCAGACGATTAGCTTGTTAGGACATATTCTCGTAAAGCCGTAGAATGATAATGGACACGGACAACGACGTAGCGCGAAGGACAACAAAAGACGCCGCAAATAACAAACAGATCGTATAGAGAATTTACCCCGTTTTGTCGTTACTATTATTACATCAGCAAGTTTAATTTACTCGTTTTATAATATTTTAATAAAGTCTCAATAGCTATTAAACCGGAACATCAATTTCCACGCATGTCCGGAAACCAGAGTACCTTAGTAATATGCCCGTGGACCGTCGTAAAAACGTATTTTCCAAGGAAAAATCACACGCGTCCATAAGATAATTAATTCAAGCCGGAACATAATATAACGCTTTATCATCGAAATTACTTTAATATGACTCAAATGAACTCTTATGTGATGATAATAATATTATTGTAGCGGTAGAACGATGAAAATTAAAAGTTTCATTTTTATCGCGCATTACCTAATGAAATCGTCGAAATATATCGTTACGATTAAAATAAAAATACTGCATGTGTACACGCGAGGTTTTATAGCGATTGTCCTCTCATAATAGCAAAGATTTAGATATTAGATTTCCTGTAATACGAAACGAATTCATAAACAACCGGTGGTGAACAATCAAAAAGTATACGCGAGAGAATTTCGTTATTTTTTTTTTATTTTCGTACCGACCGCATTTTAATACAGTCGATATTAGTTTCCGGCGCATTTCACACACGACAGACTCGAGGAACGTGTTTTTGACGAGCAATTAGCGTTTCGCGCAGAGAGAGAGAGAGAAAATAAAAATAAATAACCGCATCCGGAACAAAACACCGTCGACCGGGGAAGAAAAGACTCGCCCGGCCGTAAGTGTATCGTATTTAAACGCGTTTACGTGTACAAATTTAATAAACCATCGCACGTACCTAACGCGCGCGCGCGCGCGCGCATATTGTACCGATGTGTTTGTATTATTTTTGGTGTTAACGCGTGGCGTCGGGAAAAAATACAAAATATATATATTAATACAGAGTAAAAACAAAAAAAAAAAAAAAAACAAAATGACGAGAGGCGAAAACGTACGGAATAAAAAGGCCGTTGCGCGAATAAATAAAATTACGGAACCCGCCGCGTCGTATGCGGCGTACGCGGCAGTGAGCGCGTGTTGCGTCGTCGTTTAAGACCCACCGAGACGAGTCTAATGTCGGCGCACGGGTGAAACACAAAATGGGGGGCAGGGGAAGAAAAAAAACGAGAGAAAAAAAGTAAACCCCGTACGGAACGGTGTCGAGGACGACGATGCGGCGAGCGGGGTGGTCGTGTGGACAGCGGTGCAATGCGCGTTTCAGTGGCTTATATATTATTATTATATATAGAAGGCAGAGCATAATAAATTCTAATAAAGATTTATGCGAGCACTGGAAAGGCGTTTTTTTCTCTCTCTCTCGTCTCCCGTTTGTTTGTCGGGCGCCGACGTTAAAAGCGCACACATAAAGGAAATTCGCCGTATAAAAGACAAGCGGCGGCGTGTGTGTAGTAGTGGCTCCGGGTCGCGGGCTCCAGTGACGCGCGCGCGGCAGGAAACGAACGACACGTTAGTCTGTGAGAAAAAGGACGTTTCCATTGAATCTAGGAGAAACGATTGCAGTTAATAATATACCTAGCGGAAGTGTCGGAGTAACCGTTAGTGCGACGCGCGCTGTGGTTATACGGTTAGTATAAGTTAGCGGTGTAGCGGCAAAAATGAAATATCACGGCCCGGGGAATAACGGCGGCGCACGTAGACGGCGCGCGGCGGCGGTGGAGACGACGGTTTTCCGAGGAACATGTGGTACGGGGTGCGACGATGATAAAGGACAAAGAAGAATCTAGGGACGGGGCGACGGAAGGTCGCGTGGCGGCAGAGAGCGGAGACGTCGCCGTGCCACTACGCGATAACAACGGTTTTGGCGACGACACGCCGACTAGTATAATATACGATTTGGACCGCATTTAGCCCGCGAGCGAATGCGATACGCGATGCGCATCTTCTTCCGTTCGCCGCCGCGAGAACGATTTATTACCGCCGTCATCGTCCTCGATAATTTCGATTGCCACAAAGCATACGACGACGAGATCGCCGAGTTGCATGGTCGTTCGGAAAAATTAAAACCCCCCGCGTGCTACCCCAAGTACATACTGGTGATAGTGTTTTCAAAGCCAGTTTTAAAAACCGAATTTGAAGAGAGAAAAAAACAGGTCCTGTCCTACCGTGCGCTGAAACATTATACGAAAAAATAAACGCGACGTATGAAAAACCACTGTAAAAATATATATAATATGTATGTATGAAAACTCTATATGTATTTTTGATCTTAAATCTCCAGACGCGAATGAGCTCGAATGTCTTTTCATAACTCAAAATCTTGAGTGGAAAATCCCATTTATCGTGTTCAAGAAACGTGAATAATTAATAAACATCGGATTCGGTTGTGTGTTTTAATATTGTGATTTACTTTATTCCCAGGTAGGTACTGTGTATAGCGCGACAAAAAGAAAATTGTGTTTACTCTGTTATTTACTACAGAGTTGATGTAAAAAAAACTAAATACTAAATTAAATTGTACACGTGTTTTAATTTTAAATTTAAATATAATATTGATTTAAACGTTATAAAAAAAAATTATAGTTCTGATAAAAATTCGACTACAGTGGTACTTAAATTCAATGAACATAAATTTTTAAATAAATTAATTTTCAATTGTCAGTCGGTATTTAATTAATCTTAGACTTTTTAATTTATTCCATTCGTATTTTCTTTTTCTTTTATAGATTAAATAATATTTAATATCTAATTCGTTTATCTGATCAGACTTCCTCGTAACATTAATTATATTAATATATTATATTAATTAAAGCGGGTAATACTAAAAATGTATTTCTTTCTAGTGATAGGTATAAATTTTAAATTTATTTTTAGCATTTGAACGCTGTATGAACACCAAACCTGGAAAATCGTATAATAAAATTAATTTATGGTAACTATATGTTGAATGTGAGGATTACTGTGCAGCTTTTCAAGATAGCGCGCGTCATGTGCGAAATAAGATCCACTTTTATCCTGTCGGAATTTTTATTTTTCGACACTGATTACCTACCATTTTTTTTAAAATTTTTTCATTTTTACGTCGTATGGATTTTTAGATAACTAATAACGACACTACTGGGGATTAAGTTAAATGGGTTGACGTTCGTTCTATTAAAATTGGTCAAGCCGTTTATACATTGCTGGGGCACGAATGAACATGCGTAGACAGTTAAACTCATCGTCATTCCTATTCAGACGGTCGCGGCAGACGGTTATTAATATGTTTTTTTTACGATTTAATTATAATTGTTTTATATACTATAATTTAGGTACCGTAGTCGCCAGAGAGTAAATATTACGACCCTAACATTTTTTTCACCGTCATAATGTCCGGTTCCCGCCACGCTATGATGATACTGAGGGAAAATTAATCGATGGCCAAATATAATAAACTAACACACACGATAAACTGTATGACGCTTGAATCCTGGGACGCCAGTGCGTCCGAATTCCTTTCTAAAAATAATTTTCTTCCTGGAATTTATAAGTATAACTTATAATTCTTATATATACATGTAATTCTCTCTTCTCCTGTCACCAAAGACAACCGTATCAATGAAAAAAGTATTTTAATTTTGACAAGCAAGAGAAACCATGAAAAAATTCAAAACTCAACGTTTATTTTCAAACCGGGATGGATAGTATCTAGAAAATGTTATCTTTTGTGTACCATGTGACTCTGTTTTGTTCAGAAAAAAAAAAACTTGAAACAAATAAAGAAGAATTTTTTCGTTTTAGAAATCGAACAAATAAAATTAAGTCGTCGATGGATTTACGATTGCCACACACCATTTCGCGGACAACACTGTAGAAGATGAATTACTACTGCGCACGAGATGACCGACGCGCGATGTTCATTGTTCGCGTTTTGAATTGCACAATCGTTTGTCGAAACGGTTTGACGGTGGTAAAACATTTTATAAAATGTCAGTTTTTGCGCATGCCCAGCGCGCGCGCGCGCTCGCGTGATATATACGTCTCGACAGCGGTCGTCGACCACATTAACCTACACGGTGTGAGGTTTCTTTTTTTAGCATTTATCCGATAAAATGGACCCGATAAAACGGCATCGACCGTCTTGGGCGCGCACAAAAGAAAGAGCATAAAAAAAGGGATACAAATTGGTATGCAGTTTAAAGTGTCGCAGCGCCCCGAAATCCTCCCCCGGAAGTCAACCAGCTACTCGCTGCCGACCGCAAAACCATAACGACTTTTTCTATATATTATATATATTAGGGTCGGCGACTCCTATAAGGTTATATTTTATTATGAAATCGAGTTATTTTTTTTTTCTTTACCTAAGAAGAGTAAAAATTTTCGCGCCCGACTCATTTCACGATATTTTTCGTTCATAAACACCAACATTATTACACCAGAGCCACACAATGGCGGTTTATAATCTTGGACTGACAAGGTGTTTAAATTTCAAAAATTATAAAAAGAAAAACGGTAAAAAAAACACGTTTGAAATCTCGATTTAACCGAATAATAATTTCGCTCGGAATCACGTTTCCGATTTATAGTTTATACAATATGTCATCTGATAAAATGTAGCTGTTTTCCAAATTAAAATTCACAATCGTATATTAAATCTACCATTTACCGGCCGGCCGTGGTAAGTACAACGATGCTCGTGCCGAAGCGAGTGAAAAAAAGACACGAAATTGTTCGCGTAATTTTTCCAAATAAATATTTTTCGTCTTTTTAAATTATTATTTCAATACGTGCGGGAGAAAGAAATGTTGACAGTATTCACTTTTTTAATCCAAATGTGTTATCGGATGATTACTTTGCACGGTGAAAACAATTTCTCGGCTGCGACTACTGAAATACTAACTATGTTATGGCCTTTTCTCTTCAAACAATTTAATTCGAACAATCACCACCACCACCGCAAAGTCCACAGAATAGTGTCATTCGCCATATTAAATAAATATACCATCTTACACAGACTGTGCATAAACATTTAATCGGGACGTTTCTTAAGCATTTCGTCTTTATCTTAATTATTAACAACCGGAAACGAAGAGTGGATAATAACGAATGTTTTGCCGTACCTAATAAATTATTATAATGTTCCATTGTTATGGTTAAGAAGTCGACGGTAACGGTCCCGTCCAAATGTCAATTCATTCGTCGTTTCGAAATAAAACGTCCCTTGGCGTTCCTAATTTGACGTCGGTGTATTTACCAACGTTTTCGTCCTTTTCAAACTGTATAGGCGTTATTATTCTAAGTTTTGATATACTTAATTGCCACTCAGTACCGTCATCTCCATCCCCCGTAGACGTCGAATATTTTTGCAACGTTTTGATGTGGTTTTTTTTTTTTTTTTTATCAATCGTAAATTTAGCCCTAAAATTCATCTGTATCGACAGCAACGCAAGCAAATAGAAAACCTTTGTTATTTTGGTGAAAATCGCGGGAGAACCTACAAACATTTGATTGAAATATCTTGTCGAAACATATGTTTCGTAAGTGTTTATTGATAATAATTAATGTACGAGTGTGTAAACTAATATAAGATTATTATGTAATATTATTGCGTGTACGATGAATAATATTAAATAGTAGTAATTGTTATTGTGCAGTAAAAAATACATTGATACACGTCGTCGTCGTAATGAAATTTAGATATTTTTTCACATAGAAATCGATTTAATAAATTATACTCGACAACAATGGAGTCGAAAAAAATATTAATCCATTTACTGGAATTTCTCCCAGTACAAGATGTAACTAAGCCAACAATAAAGTTGAGCATTATTTTATTTTTTATTTTTTTTAATATTTTATGTTTTAAGGTAGGTTTTATTAAAATCACTAAACGTGTGTTTAACCCTCATAAGCCCTCTCGTCCATATGTTACGCCGGTTGAATATAAATGCTTCATAAAAAGTTCTAATTAATGTTCGAAAATAAATTTAATGTCATCGGCGGAACTGAGCAGTTAATTTATTTTATTTTTAAATATGTCTACTGCCTATGGAATACACTTACTCCCTCCTGTCCGTTGTGTTAAAATTAAACGAAATAGCTGTATTATTATAATGTTATAACGTAAACAATAATGTATGGTATTTGACTATAATCGAGTGTTTGAAAACGAATATCTTTCACGTGTACAAATATCTAAAAACCCCACACAACACCGCTATACCCAGTTTTAATAAATATATATTGTGATAACGCTGTATAAGAACCGCGAGACGAAAATTTCTTGTCGGTGTCTTAGCATACCTTAGCGCCGAGTTTCTCGGTAGAAACGAAAAATATAAGCCTTTAGTCCCATTTATTATAAAACATATTCTTCATATTATTATTATTATTATTATTATTATTATTATTATTATGGTAACTATTATGGCTATAGGTAGTATAGAGAAACGCCACAAAAAAAAATATTATAGTGACTAGATGATAATATTGTGTTTATAATAATATTTTATTTTTACAAAAATGTAAATTTTATGCTAAAATTCTTGAACGATATATTGACTGAATTTACGTCAAACGTTAATTTTTCTCTCTCTCTTTAATGTATGCAATTTTTATTTTCAGTTCTTACGAATAGAGAATAACCAATGAGTTGTTTCAATTTTCAAACACAGTCAGTATCATTTGCGTGTAAAAAAAAATTCTTTTAAACTATATCCGATAGCGTGAGTTTAGTTTTAGTTATTTTCCAATAATTTAAATTTAAAGATCACTGCTCATAACGTATTTGATTTGGATTTTAGCGATTTTAAATTAATAATTCTACACGACAACAATACGATAATAATACCGAACCGTTTTCACCGCCACGCCGTCAAGTTCATAATATTATCCGTCAACAACAACATTAATGTTTTAAGCACAGCTATACATTTAGGTGCATGTACGTTCGAGTGTCTAAAAAACCATTAATAGTTTGAATGGCAAACTGCGAATATGGGTTAGACGCGTAGCTACAAATACTATTAAGAATATACAACGACCTAAAAGGTTATACTAATGGATGTAAAGACATATTAAATGATTATTAAAATCAATGAGTTACTTCCGAAATGAAAATCACTTTAAACCGTCAATAGAAATAATAGGTCTATTCGAGTGCTATACAATGTGGTATGACAATAGAATGAAATAGTACGGAAAATCATACGTGTACGCGATTGCGCGCACGCGTAGACATTAAAATCTGATTAAAATCAATCGGTTACTTCTGGAATGTAAGTTTAATTACAGTAGACTTTATAAATGGCCCACCTTGACTTTGACGACCGTCATAGTCTGCTGGCGTTAAACGAAACATCAGTATTTCTAACTTGGTACGCGTGTGAATTTAGTGTAATAAACCGTCAAACACACACCACACGTATTATACGCGTATTTCAAAACTTGAGTGACAAGAAGATTGCTCCTTACCATGACAATGTTTTGTTTCCAAACGAACGATATCGACGAGATATTATACTCACGTCGAATACGAAGCATTGTTTAAGTTTATTTATACATGACTAAGGACTCGCAAGAATTGTAAAAAAAATCACATAACACATTTCGAAATAAATCTACATATTATTTAAAATCAAAAAAAACCACTCGCCCGCTTATCGTTGCATCTCAAAAACTACACAGCCTACGAGCTTGAAATTTGGAACAGTTATTTTTCCTAATGCTCTTGGCGTGCGACGAGAAAGGATTTTTGAAAATTCCCACCCTAAGGGTGGGTTAAAAGGGGTAATAGGGGTAAAAACGGTAACGCCCGCAGTATGCAATATATTTGTGTTGTATAATTAAATATAATCACACAGAACGTTAACAATCCTCGTGTGTTAACATATTTCTCCGAAAATAAAACGATTGATCAGGTTCGTATGAGGGCGTGTGAATAGATTCTTTTGATCATGTTTAAAAATGTTACGCCATTGTTTGCATTGACTATCGATACTTAGAAATTGACGTCATTAGCATTCACATTATTGTCGGTGAAATACGCACGCCGCCGTCGAAGCGCAATCGGCCAAAGAGATTATGAAAATAACACTCGTAGTGGTTTTTATGGTTTTTTTAATAAACAGAAGAAATATCGTACATCTCTATACTAACAAAGAACCCCGTCAATATGTACAGCGTACACGTAATAATAATAATAATATAAGTTTAGTGGACGAGACAGACAATAATAGTGCGGGCACGTTTTCGACAATTTTGAACGTCCGTTGCAAACGGTCGGTTTTTTCCTCGTTTCTCTCGTCCTTCCGGACGATAATCTTTAATAATACGTCCTCGAGACAAAACATAATTTATACAAAACGACCGCGTGACCCCGTTAGCGCTGTGTAATTTAATACGATCGCGCAGCCGTCGTAACGGACGCGGCACTGCAAAACAAATAACATCTCGGAAAAGCTCGGTTTATTAAAACACAATAGAAAACTACACCGCGAGAATCGAGACGAGATTTCCAGAACGATCATTATAGATAACCGTGACGAGCACGGACTACGACGGCGTGTAAAAGTGGATATCTAAAAGACGAACCAGCGCCAAGACGTGGAGGTGATTTTTCGAATAGTGACTATAGAATCATTAAACCCATGACAATGCACTCATGACTGATGAAAGTATTCTTCGAAAATTAAATTACGATCTTTGCAAGTGTCGATAAAATACCGCTCGGATGAGAACTTGGATTGTTTCTTCGTTTCGAAATCAATAATAATTACAATTAATAACCGCGTTTGTTCGGAGAAAAATAATATTACGATAAAACTTTAAAATACCGATTCGTAATTCGATCCAGATACGATAAAATGTTAAAAGACGAGACCAGTTGGCCTATAGTTTCATGAAATACTCGTATATAGACGCAACGTTTTTCCTCGGAGTAAATCAAATCATGTCGAATACAATTTTTCAATAAAATTACTTAATATTTGAGTCGATTGGTACGGCGGCGTCGCAAACTATGTGTACGCGTCGTAACAAGTTCATAAAGAAGAACGCCGTCGTCGGTGAATAAAATATACGGTAGGTATTTTTACGTATTTCGATACGAGTCATTTTAATATTAGTTCGTATTATTAATAATAAAAAAAAGAATGTTTTTCGACTCGATAAATAAAAATATGCATACGGGCGTTCTCCAATCGTATTTTTATACAAATTCAATCTGATTTGAAGCTCGTCGCCGTTTACACTCAAAACAATATATTATTACACACTATACCGGATGTGATGTAAACACGTCGTATTATCGTAAATGTAAAATATTTCGCAGTTTACCGGCCGGTTTTCGGTCCGTTTTATGTCGGCGAAACGAAACGCCGCCGCCGCCGCCGAGTTTTCCGCGTTGCTTTAACGGCGCGTGTAAAAAGATTTTACGCTTTTTGTTTCCAGGATAAAGCGCTCGTAAACTGTCGCCGGGAAATAAACATTTCGCACATAGTTTGAATAGGCGTTATGACCAGAAGCTTTATTTATTATTATTTTTCTCCACGTATTTATCGTTCGACGTAGTGTAATTTTAACAACGCGGCTACGCGAGACCGAAAAGGTCGTCGGCGATACGCGAACTCGCACGCTTCCGAAATGTTATTATTACCAAGCTCGCGCGTTCGTTATAAAAACACTGCGCGTTTCCTTTTTTTTTTTCCTCTCGCTTTTTATGTTTTTTTTGTTTTTTCGATTCGGTAGCAAACGCCGATGTTTACCGATTACACGGCGAACCTCGTTTGCGTGACGCCGCAATAGTTTATTTGCCACCGTGTAATTATTAAACAGTTCGTACGAAAACGAACGGCGGCTATTATAATTGACCGACCGGCATGCGGTCCAAACGCGCTCAATATTTCAAATCGCCGCTGTCACGTTTTGCTTTTTCTCCTTTTGGTCTACCTAACCCGAACGCGATATTAATATATTATTGTTATTGTCTAGGCGTTTAATGTGCCGTTATTATTATTTTTTTTTTTTGCCATCGTTATTTGTTGTTGTTGTTGTTATTATTATTAATTGTTACGCTCGAAAAAAGGTTAACCGGGTAACTGGTTATTAAAAATTCCGGAAATATTTATCGTGCGCGCAAATTTACGAATGCGAAATTCTTCGAAGGAGTGAATAATTTCGAGAATTACCATATTTTCAATTAGCTTGTATTTATAATTGACCACTTGTTTTTTTCGACTCTATACGATATTATAATGATATACGTGGCGTTATGTTTAAGGAATTGAAATATTATTTAATAACGTCGCGAACAAGCTCGTGATTATAAAACACAACTCACAATATTGAACGTTACGACGAATGAGGGTGGTAGAATCGTAAACAATCTTAACATTACTGCGACACATACGATTCGCTAACGTCAAATTCAAACGAATAAGTGTGTTCTGACAGTTGGTAAGTTGATTTATCGAATTTAATGTACAACAAATGATATTGTATTGTTTTCTTCTATTACGGATTAGTTGTAAATTTCTGATGTTAAGCGTGTGCAAACCGTTACTTCACAACACAGATGAGAGAGATTCATTATTGCAACGCAACTCTCTGGCTCGTAACAATAATATTATTAGTTTGTTCTAAATTTTCAACGAATTACATATTGTTTTAGCGACTCGTAATTATTTACGTCTGGTTTCGATTTACTCGGATAAACAAATCACAGATACGCTGCGGACGAATCGTTACGCGATATTAAATGTCCACGTGTCAATATTTATTATTTTACAGTAGTTATTGCGTTATAATATTATATAAATATCTATCATCAACTTTTAAAACAATTAAATTAGTGGCGGCTGTGGGGGCTTTATTATTATGACCGATTCAGTTTTTGTTGGACATTGTCGTCTAAAATTGTTTGTTAATTTTTTTCAAAACTATTGATTTTTGTATATTTCGAGAACGTAAAATATCTAAATTAAATCGTCATTTTGAATATAATTGTGATAGATACCACGGTTATATTGTAGCAAACTGAAGTAAAACTATTACCTATTTCGTCGTCTTATTATGTTGAAATTGCGTAATAATTGTTCTAGGTTGAAACTTCACCAGGAACAAACGTTATTTGATACGATAATAAATATTTTATGTTTTTTACTGAAATATTTCGACGTGTAATTTTTACTAAAATCAGTCACCTCACCTGAAACAGGTAATAACTAGAACTGCAACTGATAAATTATATTGTTATTGTCTGGTATGGTTAGATTTTTAATTAAAAAAACACTATAAAACATGCGCGGAGTAGACGGTTTTTGGATGATTAATTTTTTTTTAAATGTTTTGATACATAAGCTGTAACAGAACGTGAATTTAAATGCAAATTGAATTTCTTTGAAGGAGCTCTAATATAATTCTTTTGAAGCACACAGTTTGAATCATTTAATATCATAGAATTAAATATACAATAAAATTGTTATTTTCATTATTTGAATTTTTGTTTTGTTTTTAAATACATAAACGTATTTATTATTTTTTTTTTTTTAACTAATTCTTTTAATGCAATTAAATCCCCGCTCCAGTTATACTATTATTATATTTTTCAGAATAAAATTGAACTACTCCAATAAAATACAAATAACTGCCTTCTCGTTTTTTTTTCTCGATAATACCTAGTATAGTTGTGTTTATCAAAACTATTTTTATAGTCGAACAATCCCCTTTTTCGATACTCCCTCTCTCCAAATGTATGCCTATGAAGAATTGTTATTAAAATATTTCGGTGACATTTAAGAAAACTGAACAACAACAACCCGGAAATTCCCCTTTTTCGTAAATTCACTTTGAAGTGAACATTTTTCAAAGAATATATTTTGAAAGAACAAATTCAATAATTTAGTAAATGTTAATATTATCAATAAAGTTGTCAAAGGAACAGATTAATTTCGTTTTTAAAAATGTCGTCGTTTATATCTTATTACACGTTACCTTTTCTTCTATGTGTATACTAAATAAAAGTTAGAAAAACATATTTATTTTATTTTTTAAATTTATTTCCCAGTTGACGGTTACCATTTCTGTAAACGTTTTCCGTACTTATGTGAGATTTACAGTGTGATTAGACGTTTATCAACGTAGACGTTTCTCTGTATCAGAACTAATTAGCTTTGGACACAGGACTATAGAGCAGTAATTGACGACAAACTAAGTAACATGGACGTTTTGTCAATAGACGTATTGACCTCAGCACACCTTTTGCACCAATCGCGTGCTCTCCAAACCTTATGTTCATAATGGATTATGTGTCTGTCTTATACACGTAAACACTGTTTCCCCGATCTTTAGTGTTTTCAATGTAAAAATATGGTACTGAATTATCTAGATTGTATCGTTTATTGAAAATTTCATTGATTATTTAAATTTTTTATAGGCAGCACTTGTAATCGAATAAATACTTTGACTTTGTCAAAACTAAAATATCCCGTTACCATTCATATATTTGTTGTATGAATAAATTATTTTATCACTAGTCATTGTTATTACGTAGTGTTCGGTACCGCAACCATACGTATGTCAAATCGACCATTACACGGTAGATCGTGTTCAATTATTTACTAATTTACTATGGCGAGTTTTGCGCGGCCAATAATTATTATTCTAGCGGTCCCACCGATATTCGTGGCCGTCGTAAATCCGATTTGATGTTGTCCGATTTCTAGTGTACCGGCAAAACGTCTGGGAAACAGATAACCAACGGTTGTCACGGCACTTTTATCGGATAATACATCCACGACGAAACACTATTGTACATAAACAATTTACACTCAATCCGCAATTCTCCGTTCTGTGCATTTACTTGTCGTCCCGACCATCGCGTTCGTTCGTAATTTATTTAACCTAGTAGACTTAATCCTTTCAGAAATCATACGCGTGCGAGTGTTGTATATGATATTATATCCCGTCCCGCTCATGTTAATTCGTAATCCTGCAGTGACTCGCTAATGACACTCCCGACGCTTTTGATTAGGTACTTACTTTGTGCATATCTGCCCGGTATAATATGGTGTATATTTTTATCGGATTTCTAAAAACAAAAAACGTGAACTCGACGTACACACATACTCGCCGAAAACGAAATTCTTCAATATTATGACCTCACAACGCATACACACACACACACACACACACACTACCGACCTTTATACTTTATATATGTCAAAGGTTAGGCACTTAATCCAACTTCAAGCATTTTCTATAAGCTTCTCTTTTTCACCAACACGACACATCCATCATAAAATCTTTACGCGTACCTACTCCGTCACGAGTTTTCTCGAGTTAAAACATTGTGTTTCTTTCCCCAATATTTCACCATATACTTTTCGTAAATGTATCAACGATAATATTATGTGCACGTGATTAAAGTGAAAATCAAAACTTAATGAATAAAAACTCGCGTATTCCTAATATTCTTACGACAGCCGTGCACATATTATAATATGTCGGTCGATCGGTATTTCCATGAGTTTAGTTTCATGTTTTGTTTTTTAATTATTTGTATGACTTGGGCTCTACACAGCAATCGTCCGATATTAACACTGGCGATTTGTTTGAAATCGACAAATATGAAAATGACAATACGCGATTTCTCCCGATTGCGGGATATCAATGCCGATATGGCTGCGTTAGGACGGGCGCGCGGAAAACAATCTCGGTAAAACCTTTACGCTGCGCCTCCGCTGTCCCGATCGACTCGCACCTGTTGTCGGTTTCGAGTACTACATACAACACACATGTCAAACATTTCTCGCAGACGTCAAATATAATATTATTACGTTGTCCATTCGATCGAATATACTTGACAGTCGCAATACGCGCGTGTACATGGTAATATATGTGCGTAGACAAATATATAATAATATCTAATATATGAATTTACCGCCAGAGAGAGCGAAAATATCCGTTGCAGCGCGCGAACGCGTGGCGGAGAAAAAAGAAGACGAGGGGATTGGAAAGATAGTGACGTGAAAAATGATCCACGAATACGTCGAAATAAATCGTTTTAATACCACTGCAGCGGTATTATTCCTATTGTACCGGCGGAATCGATAAATTCGTATAATGTTGAAAAAATATACGTATACCGACGTATCCAGAGTGGATTATATGAAACGATCGAAAATAAGTAATCGATACGTCATTATGTGATCGGATAATATTATTTTGGTAGAAAATTGTATTGAATTTATTATTATATATATATAATCTCTGTCACTCATAAATTACTCTAAATAGGTAAGTAATATTAAAGCTTAACATATTGAAATATCGTCTTTACTTGTCCTAATACATTATAACGTGGGTCAGTTAAAAGCTTTTGTTGAATTTCATTCAATTGTTTCGATTGTACGTTGTGAGATTAAACTCAATTTTTTATATTTATATTGTAATAAATAAATATATATATATATATGTACAAATGATAAAAGATAATCTCCAATTATGTCATTGTTTATGTATTGCGAATTTTACGATCACTAGACTAGAAAATTACATTTTTGATTTATATTTTCGACCTTCAAACACAAGATTTTTGAACATACCTACTCGTATGTATAACATCACACGTGAAACGTACGTAAATGTGCGTGTACTTGTTATTTTTTAAATCATTAGATAATGGATTTTGGACGACGGCAGTCAATGGGTGTGCTGATATATATTATATATATAAATTTATACATGTATATATCAGTGACTGAGTTGTTGGTGGATTATTATGATGTGATTAGATTTTCAGGATAATAGAGAATGGCTGCTATGAGTTCAAGTGATATCCTGATGTGCCAGACACAGATCCTGTCATGGAAAACTCCTTCATAGTACTCTTGACCCTTTATACCAGAAGGCGCGCGCAATAAAGACGAATACGGATATAGATTTATTTTTGTATTTCACAGACCCTCAAAACTAAATACAAATCCAATCCATCCGTTTAGTTCGTGATTACGGAAAGTTTTCGAGGAAAAAAACTTATTGTTCGAGTAAACATCGTCGTCATCACTATTCAGTATATCTCTTCCTTAATATGGTAACGAACAAAAGAAATTTAATCCATCACGGATACGATATCGAACACGATCAGCTGCTCGCAGCAGCGCCGTTGATAAAATATGCGAAAATAATTCAACTAAAATTAAAATTCTTAGTAAAAGAAAATAATTAATGCGTGTTGACATTGTAATTAATGGAATAAAGTTTGAATTCGCATGCGTTCGTGTACGTATACATTTTCGAAACAAAAACCGAATACTTGATCTGGAATGAAATTGCGGACGTCGGTTACAAAGCAACAAAATAAGTACCTACGGTACTATTTAATTAAAAGAAGAAAAAAATCGTAATTATAGAGATAAAATATATATATATATAACTATTACAGTATTACATTGTAACGACGACGTTCGTTATACTGCCGGCAAGCGTCACGTAATTTTTGTTCGTTAAATAAAATTCGAGGAATGTGATTGTACTGCGGTGTGGTTTCGAACGTTTCGTCCGCGGAGTAGTCTGGTGTAACGATGGTAAAAATAATAATAATAATAATAATATATTCAGATAGAAACTTGTTAAGAAAAAATCCCTCCGAAGGATGGGTAGAACCGGAATGGGGTTTGATAAGGGCAATAAATCGCTCGGTTTTCGGTAGGTATGTTCGGCGTGTATACGCAGAAATACTATAAAACGGTTGGATCAAATAAATAAATAAATACAAATTACATAATATACGTAGTGTTAAAAACAAACTCAATAGACGATGTACTTGTTTGAAGTAACGTTTTAGCCGTGACATAATACTGTTATTGCAATTATTATCGTCGCGGCGGTAACAAAACGTGTGCGTCTTCATACCATATTATACTGTCGTCATACAATTTAGCACTTAACAATACCGTTTAAGTATAGTTAACCGTATTTCCAAGACATGAATGCGCGTATAATGCGAACTACGTATATTGCCTCGGCGCGGGAAATTATAATGTTTACGTTTTATAAATTATATTTAAAGACGTGTACCGCCAACGGGTGCTACTATTATAATATATGGTTTTACCTTTCGAATAAATCCTAGACAACATAAATCTAAGGGTCTAAATAGCTTTTTCGCATGTGCCAGCGCAACAAAGATTTGAATAATTTATGTTTATTTAAAAGGTTGTACGTTGACGAAATTAAAAAAATTAATTTCGAGTAGGCTGCAGTTATTGAGCACACTAGGTAGGTATACATAATAAACAATATACTCCGAGCACACTACCAGACGGCTATAATATTATAATTATAATATACACGACTGAATTGTTAATTATTTACGGTTGTTCCGATGAAATGTTTGAATATTTCATTCGGAGTTCCGTCTTTGCGAAACCTTTATCAAAACACATTGTTCGTTGTTTCTGCGAGCTCGTGTAAAAATTGCAATCGTTTTCGAACGTAAAGAATCTTCCGGAAACATTTTAATTAAGTGTATAATATTATAAACAACAATATTGTGCACGTTACGAATCGTGGACAAATATTTCCCTTCCGTTGCGCGATCGAAACGACTGCAATTCCTCCGACGAAAATATATTTCGAAACACTTGTTATTAAACGTGGGCTGTTGTTTTAAAAGGAATTTATTATTGTTTATTATTTTATTCGAAATACGTCATAATATTACGACGATTTTCAATACGGGAAACAGCCCTGAAGATAATTCTCATCGTTTTGATGATACAATAATTAAGTGTTCAGTAAAATGTGAAAAATGCGATGAAATTATTTCACTTTGTTTACGAAAAAATATTCAACATTATTTAGCGATATTCAGATAGGTATGTTGAAATTGCTATAGAATTTTATTCGACAATCTATTGTACAGATTTTCGATTTTTATTGAAATTGAAAATGCAATCGAAACATGTAATTATTTTACACAGGACGTTTTTGATAAGACAATTAAATCGCAAAAAATCTTATTTAAAATATACCACGTCGACCTCTAAATAATAATTCATTACTTACGTCTCCAGATTATGACGTATTTAAAACGATAAGGAAAACGTGAGGTTTGAAATGAGCTATTGCAAAGCTTGTCACCAAATATGTAGAAAAAAAAAAGAAAAAAAGTCCGCATTAAACTTTTCAACCAGAAATATTTAATATTTTGATTCGGTTTGTTTACAGTTAATTTTTACTCGCGGTCTAACCGAAATTCAATGTAATTTTTAATTATAAATCGTCACTTATCGTCGCTTACTGACAAAAACCTTCTTTCGCTTTGTTGTCGACAACAAAAGCCATTCTTTCGTTCTGGTGACTTATTTTTGAACTTTTTTTTATTGAAAAACGTGTCCCCGAGTCACCGGACTAATCGAAACGCTGGTCTTCAAAAAAGTACTATTATGTATCTTTTTTCGCGGCTGTCGAACATCTTACGTCACTGTACCGCCTGCACCGACTGTCAAAGTTTCTCTGCCGACAGGCAACGAATCGATTCCAAACTGACAGCGAATGGACTTTACGTCGTTTGTACGAGAGAAATCTAGTTAATAATTCTCAATTTTAATTTACTATTCAACGTTATGTTCATTGTTTCCTTTGTATTCGCGGAACTGAAATATATACTGTGCATTTTTTTTTATACATTATGCAGGAGATAAAATGTTAATAAATATAAAATTTAAACTGATTACTTTAATAATAATTTTTTTTTTTTTCAACTGCGCTGCAGGAAAAAAAAAGCCTTTGTAATACTATCTTCGTAAAAAATTTAATTTACCGAGAACTTTACGTTATATGGCGTCCATAGAGCAATAAAATATTGTTAGCGTTTTAAGACGCGTGAAAACTACCTGGTATTTTCACGTTTCAATTTCTCGTTATTAAAAATTGATAAATTCTCGAGTCGAAATTGTTGACACAGTCATAAGTCGGATAATTTATAGTGCATGTGCACTGCTAACAATCACAACGGCACGAATTAGAATTTAGACGCAAAAAGAATATTTATAGAACGTCAATGCGTTTATATTGTACTATCTGACCAGGCAAACGTTGTTTCGCCATATATTTCTAGCGAATTTTGTAGTATAAAAAATAACCAACTTTTTGTAAGTGTGCGAGGACGGCGGCGTATATGATCGAAAGAGGAATGGAGCGCGCACGCACGCAATTTCGGTATAAGTTATGTAATAATATATGACGTTGCAAAATCCATACCTTTTGGTAAACATCGTCGGGTTTTTGCTAAAATTGTATACGTCACGGCAAATCGGCCGAGCTTATCGACCAATGACAATAGATTTGCCAGCGATCGTATTCGACCGTCCAATGAAAAAAGTTCTATTGTACTCGTTCTATTGTTCATCGCACGCACGCAATTTCCGTAAAAGTTATGTAATAATATGATATTGCAAAATCAATGCCTTTTGGTAAAGATCGTCGGGTTTTTTTGATGACATAATAAACTGTTTATATAAAATGCAAATTACCACGCACTCGCTGATCGTTGCGTCTCCAAATCTAGCCCGTGAAAAGTTTTTCCCTGTATGAGGGAGAAATAACGTTCTTCATTTTCAACCCCTTTAACCCCCTTAGGGGTGGAATTTTGGAAAATCCTTTCTTATACCTGGTGAATAGGGATTCATTTTTATACAATATTATTTTTACCGATTTCAACCCTTAAAAAGCAAAATTTTGAAAATCGGTTGACGTGGTGACACTCGGGGAGGTATTTGGAACAACTATGTATGTGAAAAAAAATTGGAAAAATGGCCTTTTCTTTTATATCTATAAAGAATATTATGTTAAGACATTAGACTGATTTACAATATTTACAAGCGAAATCTTATCGAATAGTTTGTATTTGGCGATAATATGAGAAAAAAAGCTAAAAATAATGTAAGTACCAATGAATTTATAAAATTATATTAATAATTATATTATAATCATTTTTTTTCATTGTTATTGCATTCTAGTAGTAGTGAGAAAAATTAAATTTAAGTAAAAAAAAATTAATTTCATACGTTTAAAAGGATTTTTAAAACCTAAAAGTGAGTTTCCAACTTTCAACATAACGTAATCAAATGGTTTTGTGGGCAAAAAAAATAGTACCAAAATGTAACTAATAATCGTTTTTTATAGCAAGTTCATAAAAAAACCACAATCGTCTAACAATTCATTGGTAATCAATTATTAACGTCGTAATACAAATAATAATACTACAGTGCACATTCCACTCGTATACCGTATACAATTCTGAAATTTATTTCGCGCCCGTTCGCGTCTGCGATTTTTAAGATAATCGTTCGAAAACGGACGATTCGGATCGCCTAGATTTAACGAACGACGAGTATAATATTACAAAAGTCTGGATTGTAAATACATTTTCGTGATCGAGTGATAATGTTTTCCGCGAGACTCGGACCCGGCGAGGAGAGGACGAGCACGCGCGTACGCATTAATGCCCCACACCACCGTGGGCAATCTACGAGTTGTCTGTTTCGCGCGAGTACGAACGAGGTGATTTCCTCCTGGCCCTCGAAGGGAGAAAAAAAAAAAATAATAATAAAAATCCGCGCCAAAAGCTCTTCCGATATCACGTTTTATACGTACATGGCTGAAGGCTGTTCCGGCGTGATTTCGCGTCGAATCGACGAAGCCGGCTGGCTAGTTGTCGGACCTAATCTAGCGAAATTTTGCTAGGGATAGATAATTCGATTTCCGAGTTGCCTGCGATTCTTAACGTTCGGAATTCGATTACGTGAGAGACCATCGGACGCGGGCGCGAACCGGATGGATAATGGGATTTTTCGGAACACCGGCAGGTACGAGCACGCACCCGCCCGCCCGCCCGTCCGCCCGCCCGCCCGCACTCGGCCGCGGGCGCAAATATATATACACGCACACGTACTCGTATATAGTAAATATACTCGTGCCTGGTCAATTACTGTGACATAAATGAAGAGGCGAGACGTGAAAAGTGCACGCGACTGCAGCGACGCGACTTGAGACAACCGTGCAGAAAACGGTTACTTTAACGACCGATATTATTTGGACCGAAATTCCCAACGATCGGGCGGCCAAGATTTTACGAGACCATTAACTAGCCTCATCGACGGGAGAGAAAAAAAAATAAAAACTTCATAAGCAATTTACGAGTTTTTAAATAACGAAAACATCGGAAATTACATTACCACGCATGCACTGTGTTGTTTAAACATTTACCGTTTGACACAGAATTATTCTTGTCCGCTTACTGTTGAAACAAATCGTGTTTTTTCAGATATCAATGAGTTGCGCCCGAGAGCTCAGATCAAACACAAGCTCTCAAAGTTATGTTTTTTAAAACGAGATGTAACGAAAAAAAAAAAAAAAATTATTTTCGGTGTACGAAAAAGTATTGTTCTTTTTGTTTTCGACGATTATTATACCGAACGGTTTTAAACGGATCTCGGTTTGCCCGAAATCAGAGACGGCTTTTTTTGGAAACAAGTATTTTATTGTTCTCAAAAACTACTGGGAATTCGCAAATATTACAACAATAGAACAGATTTACAAGTTGTTCATTATATGTCATACGGGATTATTTTTTTCAGCGCGATTCGTCGATATCACTAGATAAAGTACTTCGAGACCGGATTAGAATTCTCGAAACGGAAACGTTTAAAAAATTGTTTATAGTTATTACTTTGGAACTCGTATTTGTTTTTATTATCTCGCTGTTCGCTGTGTTTTCCTTTCTTTTTTTATTATACGTCGAACGACATCGAATTTTGATTTTCAATCGAAAACCGATAATCAACATTTTTAATCATCAAATAAGAACGTTTCGTTCTGAAATGCTAGTAGGATTTTTTTTTATTAACTTTTTCGAAGATGACGTATAGACAGAGAAAAAGTCAATAGTTTTCAGAAATAAACATCGAATCGTTTTTACCAGGGCTTATGGGAAAATGAAAAGAAAATATTGTATTATTATTTTCCGAAATAATCTTTGTCTCGGAGTTAATGAACCGCAATGTACAATGGACTCGTATATCTACCACGACGCTGACATAATATATTTAATATTTCCCATTGTTCTTTTATTATCGGTAACCCGGGCCTTTTGAAGTGGGAAATATCTATTTCGACGGCGGAAAATCCGTCGTCGCTCCGTCGCCGAAACTGCCGCCGAGAGATTTCGTATAAGGTTTTTTTGATTTTTCCACGAGCCCAATAAAAAATAACGCAATCGTAAATGAGATTTTTAAAACGTGGATTTTCAACTATAAAACGATATTTCCAGCGCGAGCACGCGTACAACAACGATTTTTCTTCCGGCAACACACACACACGCACACGCGCACACACAAACGCTTATATTGTGTCGGATGGAAGTTTTAATAAACATTATTAAAACGGGCCATTGTAATAATAGCCTTTACATTATAACGGTGGCGCGGCTCAGATATAATGCCGTCTAGTTATTTATTTATTATTGTTATTATTAGTTTTTTTTTTTTTTTTTTTTATCACGATCAAAAGTTTATAGATCCGTAGATTCACACAGCATTGTGTGCGGGAAATTTAATCAATCTAAATTTAAAACTTTATAAGGATAAAGCAAGTTTCTGCGTAAAACAAGTGAAACGCACGTGCTCCGAATACACGAGGAAACCGTCCGCTCCCCGTATTACTCGTTCACAATGGGGGATCGTATTGTAACACACACACACAAACACACGGGCTTGCGCGCGTGCGCACGCACGTGCTTGCATTCGCACATATATATTATACTCGTACATCGAGACTTGAGTGACAAGAAGATTGCTCCTCGCCATTGACAATATTGTGTTTCTAAACGAATGATATTCACATAATAGACTACACGTCGCTCGCGTACGACGGAAGACTTAAAGAGCTCTAGAAGGTAAAAAAAAAAAAAAAAGAAAGAAAAACCGACGAAATTACAAAATAAATACCAGTCGATAATTCACGGCGACGAGACCGATAACGTTAAACAGCGATGGTAAAAAATAATAAACGTTGATATTTTGGGGAAAAAATTAAGTTTACTCCGTCGCGGTTTTCGAGTTACTGTATATTGTATTAAAATCCTAAGTCGATCGCATCTCAGTATATATTTTTTTTCCAAATAATTTACGCGATTTCATTGTCAATCATTGTAAAATTAATATTTAAAATAGTCAATAACAATCGAAAGAGCATAGAAAATAAAACGGTCGTTTGAAAAGGCGTCGCATTTCATCGGAAAACGTTGGTCTCTCTAACGATGAATTATTATAGTTACGAGTTTTTGTAAGATAATCAGCACGGCGAAACTCGATTTATTAAACAGAATATCGATTTCAATGAGTTTAAAAACATCACTTGTCTCATAAACGTTTCGGGGCCGCTCTGAACACGACGCGGCGCGGTTATTTAGTGTTCGAAGATGTCACCGACTCACTTCGGGGCGTTGCCGTATCCGTAATAATGGGGCGTAATTG
The DNA here is from genome assembly GCA_948098885.1 of Drepanosiphum platanoidis. Taxonomy (NCBI): domain Eukaryota; kingdom Metazoa; phylum Arthropoda; class Insecta; order Hemiptera; family Aphididae; genus Drepanosiphum; species Drepanosiphum platanoidis. Next base: position 450,022 of record OX402533.1, read on the forward strand.
ACATTTGTTTTTCGTTTCAATATTCGGGTCTTGTTAAATCGCGTGTGTTACAGTTCAACGTGGAAATCCGCGGATTGGAATCGTATGGATTTTCGGGGCGTACGCCATGTACTTAGATAGCGGTGTAGATGACTTCGGGAAAAAAAAAATTGAAGAAAAAAAACAACACACTTTCAATCGCACTCGCGCGTCGAACTGCCGTACGCCGCGCCGCGCCGTCAGATAGGAGAGGAACAAACAACAACAATAATAATAATAATAAAAACTGGAAAAAAAAAAAGATAAATCGGAATATCTACTTCGGTTCACTGAACATCCATTGTGTATTGATAATCCAAGAGTTGAAGTTAAAACTTTTAGTTCGTACGTTGTATCGTTTTTAATCTATACTAATGGAGGAGAGAGAGAGAGAGAGAGAGAAAAAATACCATATCGCATTACGAGTCGAATAAACGTTTCGTTGCAGGTACGTCGTTTCAAACGTACAAGTGTTGTTTTATAGAAATTAAAACGAACACACGCGCGCGAGCACGCGTATATTATGCGCTGTGTGTGAATTCGCGGGTATGCGTGGGCGCGCGCGTGCGTACGAACGCGTTAAAAATTAATTCCTGTAGAACTGTATTTTTACAAAACTTGTATAAAAACCTCCGCGAAATGTGTCTATTGCTACGTGGCCGACGATATCGTTCGATATCGTTGTAGTTGGAAAATAATAATTTTTATTTGAGACGAATACATAAATTACACGCGTAATCGTCCGTCCGTGTCAACACGATATTTTTACATAATAATAATAATAATTTTACTAGACACATTTACTCGGACGGTCGGGGCAGTCAGTGTCGGTGAAAGTTTTCAAAACACTCGGGGGTGTCCGATTACAATCGTTTTGTTTGTCGACCCGTCGAGAATTTTTTCCGCAGTTCATCGGACATAATAGACCAAGTAAAAGAAAGTATATAAATCACATTTTTAACGCGCTTGCAGATTATTTTCATTCGTATAAAACGACACGAAAACGTTATATCGATGCTGTTAGTAAATGTTTACTTTTTGACTTTCTCGTCATGTTCATTTTTGAGAAGTTTCTGGAAATGTCTGTTATTTAAAATCGAATTTTTATTTTTAAATACATATATACTGCCCACGGTTGCCTAATGGAATAATAAAAATTAGAAATATTCATAGAATCTGGAATTTCATTAGTCTGACTTGATTATTCTTTAAACGACGACGTTTAAACGTTTATAAACTGATTCTCTAAACTAATCTTTCTACATTATAATAAATATAATACATACAAATGAGTTTGATTGAATGCGTCACCGCGAATTAATTAGTTTATTTGTGTTCTATTCAAAATTACGTCAAAGAGAAAAGTCAATTTATTAATATTATTGTAATCGATATTTTAGATTCTCAGTGAAACCTATTGATTTTATCACCATGTGCTTTTTTTTTTAAATTTTTCGTTAGTTTTAAATCGTATTTTTCGGTTCCGTTAAATAATCGTTACACGTATAATAATATAACCCAGTCGATGTTATACATCCGTTTTCCCGTTCGTCGTGAGATATAAACATCAAAAATCGCTCGGACGATTAATTCACTTGTTGAAATAAAGCGAGAGAGAGAAAGCTATCGTATTTCGTACGGCGAAATCCGACCGCAGTAATGATTATTTTCGGTTGTCGCGAAATAACAACACCGTTCGGTTCTCGGCGACATTGTCTCGTCGTTGTAAACGAAACGCCGCGCCGTCCGTAAGAAGACGACCATAAAAAAAAAAAAAAAACTCGCTGGAAATCTGCCAAAATACGCGCGATCACGACCGTTGGGTATCGTCAAAAAGTACTAATTTTATTTTTTTTTAACGACATTAAATATTTACCGTGGAATTTCGCCCCGTAAACGCGCATATTAAACGATCGTCTTCTAAATACGAGTGCCGACACGTGTCCGCGTATCGGGAAAATATCATTCGATCCGGGAAAAAAAAAATAAAACGCCGCCGTACGTGAAATATTACAAGTCGACGATTTAAACGAAATCCCGCACAATAATAAACGTAACGCGGCAAAAATATAGGCGGCGGGCGGCCTATCGTCGAGTCGAGTCGATATGATTTATCCGGTCTGCGCGCGGTCGACTACCTCTCTTTCGGCCGACACACTGTATTATTACGCCGCATACATGTCGCACTATAAATCTTCCTTTATAAGATAAGTGCAGTGTCATCGCAACAATATGAAGAGATAGAGAGAAAAGTCCGCAGACAACCGGCAACGCACTCCGCCAGAACACCGACGTAATAATGATAACAATATTAACAATATATTACAGAGCGATCGAAAATAATGACGCGCCTCCTCCCGCCCGTCTTTTGGCGCGACAACCGCGCGGTCCCGGAGGACAGAGAATCGTCGACACCGATTTTCGTTTTGTTTTTTCATTTCGCTAAAAAAAATAGTACACCTGTCGGTCCGAGGTCCGTTTCTCGTTTGAAATAAAATCGACGCCTATTTTCGTATTTTATCAAACTACGTCACCAATATGAGATTATACGTATTAAAACCCGACTGATCGATCAAATCATAAAAAACACATTTATTCGAAAAAAACATGCGTGCATGATAATAATCTTTCGTAAATGAACTATTTTTTACTCGTCAAATGTGGTTTATTTTAATTACTTTTTCCATATTTTATTAGTAACACGTGTGTTTTGTTTTGAATATTTTACACATAATAACATTTTCTCGTCAAAAATCACAGTTCGCTGCAAATGTTCAAAAGATTGATTTACTTCAATTTACACAAAAAGCACACATTCAATGGTATCTTCTCTCATATATATAACTGTAACGTGCTTTGTCTTGAATTCCTCCCACAGCTCAAACCGTTGGACGGATCGGGTTGAAATTTGGCATGAAGATAGCAATTATGACGTAGACGCGCACTAGAAAAGATTTTTGAAAATTCCACCCATAAGGGGGTTAAAAACGGTGAAAGGGGTAAAAAAAAATGTTGTTCCAATCTTTCTGAAATTAAGTATACATACTCTATAACACACGAATAAACATTGTCTATAAACTTTATTTTGTGGAATTCAACTCCCAAGTGGGTTAAATGGGGTAAAAAGGGTGAAACTAGAAAAATTCGCCTGGCCTGAACCGCTGGAGCTTTGAGTATCAAATTAGGCCAAATTAATTTGTACGGTTAAATTGTATATCTATATTCATATTGTGTGTTTGTATAATAAACTATAAAATAATAATAGCAGTCAGTTTATAACGGAAAAATATCAATTATTATTATTATTTGGGCCATACACATTTTTTATACTTAAACCCGACAAAGACGGGTAGATTCAGCTAGTAATGTATAAACGTACATAATATGTTCGAACGACTGCAATCGCACATTCGGTCGGGTTAGGATTGATTTTTTTTTTTTTTTATAAGACTTTCCAAACTTTCAAGGCTATCAACGTCATATAAATTCACAATTTTCGGCTTTTTCGACAAAACGAAAAATAGAATAAATAATTAATAATAATGTACACGGTTCGTAGTATCTGCACACGTGTATATCTGCATACGAAAAAATATCGATAAAGATATTAAAAATTCTTTAATAATAATAATAAAGTTAGAGTCAGAAAGCATGTATGCGTGTAATTTAATTCAGAAGGTCGTCAGGACGGCCCCTTTTAGTCGACTACTCTATGACCGACGTGCGTGCCGGTTGAAATTGGGTGAGCCTGTTGAATTTAGTAGAAGCGTGGACATTTTTGGCTTAAGTTTTTACACGAGATTTTGAATTTCTGTAATATATGTAAGTCATTGCAGTATGTGTTTGTTTCGTAAAATTCTGAGTTTTTATTTTTTTGATGCACATTTACTCCCTTTCCCAACATATGCGTATAAACGACACGTTCCTTTCTGTTCTAGAATTTTTTTTTTTTCTTAATATCATTTATAAAACTTGATAAAACCAATACACGGCCGAAGGAAATCTACAAGAATAAATCTACCACTACTATTCTCGGTCAGCAATAATCGCGCCGCGTAATAAATTATATAAATGTAATTTCGAATAACTCGAAAAAATATCACGTCTACCCGCGACCACCGCCGTTCGACGACCCGTGCAAAGGGTTCGCCGCCGCCGCCGCCGACTGCCGTTGCATTATGCAAATAGGTACCTACATGCAAAGTCCGGTCTGGCGAGACTACTGGACTGTACACTTACCCAATAATAATATTATTATGCTCGACACGCGCTTTTATGGGCGACATTCGACCGACGCCGGTGGCTTTCGACACATATAATATTATTACGTTACTATTACGCCGTAATAATTTGTTTCGCTAACATATTATAATATTATACTGCTGGTCTTCGGCATGGTAATTTTTTTTTTTTATTATTATTTAGACGCTTTACGTGTTACCGTCCCCTTATCCTCCGAAACGCACTTACGCACTAACTGACCTGAAACTAGTAACAGACAGGGCGAGATTTCAGGACGAAATACATCTATTATCTATCCATAAGCAGTGGCGAATTTTAGGGGTGTAGGGGCAATCTTCGTTACCCTAAGACTTATTTTTAAACTCGGCTAAGAACAAATATGTCACTTGTGATGAAAAATGCGCTTTGCGATTTCTGTTTGTGTTTCTGAAAAACGTTTCGGTACATTTTCTTATCGTCGTTTTGCAAATAACACAAAGACAAATCGCGATTTTTTTTCTTATGTAGAGTTTTTAACTAATGTTTTTAGTTTTTAACTAATTTTACTAATGTTTTTGTTAATGTGATAAAATTGCTCCGATGTCGGTTTTAGTATTTACTCGATTATAAAACTCGTTACACTCACAAAAATATTACTTTAAGAAAATTCAAACCACGTGGTAAAATCACAAAGTAGGCTGGTTTAGAAACTTGAATAGTATAAAATTCGCAACAGATTTGTAAACAATACGGCGTAGGCCGTTTTAGTTAGGTAGAGCTAATGATGTGATTTGGGACGGGGAAGTGTTGCTACTTTAAATCAGCCCTTCCTTGAAGTTTGAGAAAAACCACCACCGTCCCCAAGTCATGTGTTTCTCGGTCAAACAGCTTTCGGGTCTTAACACTTCGAAACTTTGTGCCCTTGAACTGGTAAACCCTTTTGTCGAAACAATCTGATGTGTTTTCATTACTAAACACGTATATTATAAAATTCGACTCGGGCTCACGAAATAATATTCATTTTTTTTCACAGAAATCAAATCTTTACTCACAAATTCTTACAATAATAATTCATTGAGATGACAATTAACAGATAATATATACACAGTAAATAACACGAATCATTGAGAGTAGAGAGTGAATATAATTTTCTATTTATTTTGTCAAAGTCATGGTTACGGTTTTTTTTTCAGTCTGCGAAAAAACTGGTCGGGGATTAGATCAGAAGACACGATCTGAATCGAGACGTTAGTATTCAGCCCGAGTTTTATGCGTGAAAACGCTTATAACGCGTTTTTGCAAAAAGTGCGTTCGCAGTTGATGTTTTGTTAAAAATAACAACGGATCGAAATAGCGTTTTCGCGTTTCCGACAGCGATTTCGATTCGTTAGTTTCGGGTTTATTTTTTAAAAAAAAAAATCTTTTATGGACGAATCACGCGTTCGCGACGCCGCGGATCTGCCGCGTTAAAATAATATACACGTAGGTATACGAGTCGAACGCAAGGGGGGGAGAACGGTGAGTAATAAACTTGGCGCACGTGAATATTAACAATAATTATACTGCGAATTACGTTGAACAAATAGGTAGGTCGACCTTCGGGTCGAGTTTTATTAAACGCGCCCATTCCCGCGGTTAACGAAACGATTTCATACATGTATAATAATATGACGGTAGCGAACGATAAAAATGAAAAATTAAACCGCCCTCGCGTTATTAGAGCAGCTCGCGAGAGGGGCCACTGTCTGCCCTCGCATCCACGTGGTTCGGTCTACAGGTGGCCGGAGAAAACGGGGGGGGGGGCACTTCCCCTCAAATTTTTTTTCAAGACAAACGTGTTGGCCGAGTATGATTTTTACTATCGAGTCGAAAAATCGACAACGAAGATAAAAACGAGGTGTTATACGGATGCCGTCGTGATAAACCGAATCCGTTTAAAACCCGCGCGCTATATCGTATAGAGTCTCGGACTTTGAATCCGACGAAAATATTTACGGCAGGGACGCCGCCGTTGCCACCGCGTATAAATTGATAAACGTTTGTTCGGACGAGGGAAATCTCGCGCCCGATCCGGACTTACTATAATAATATCATAATGACTTCGCCCCCGGTCCGGCTTAAACGTATCAAGTCGCAATAGAAATCGACTTTGGTAACCATGGAGACTTTCCACGGCGACGGACCGACAGACTTAAATATAATACTGCAGACTCTGCACGACGGGCGTAAAAGAATTCAATAGTCCGCGCGCGTTATAGTAGCCCGAAACGTACACGCTAATCGTGGCGGCGACCGATTCGACCGGAACGAGTCCGAAACGGCAAAATATAACCTTTACGACGCGTTCGCGTCGTGAATGTAACGCGGCGCCCGACACTTTCGATCGGAATCTTCGGGGATAAAAGCAACACAAGAAAACACTCGAAACGACGAAAACCGTCGCGGCGGGGGATTCTTTCTTCTCGTGTTTCCGCCGACGACGCCGTTTTTCTCTCCATCCACAAAATGCGCGCGGTGGTATTAAACCGCGGACGACGACGACGACGACGTGCCGCTGCTCGTCGACCGCTTTTCCTTTGCTAGTTTTCGAATACCCACTCGTTAGTATAATAATACGCGTGGATCTCGTTGTATACGTTGCACTCTGCCCCGTACTTACGGTCGCGACAAAGTCGCTCGAGAGACGACCGAATACCCAAAATCTATAAGCGCCGCGTATATACGAAGCAGATAAGAAAAAAAGAAGAAAAAACTCTTAAAGAACGAGCTCCTTTTTCTCCTCTCGTCTTTTCATTATTATTATCATTTTTTTCCCCCCGTCTCGATTCTTGCAGTCAGCCGCCGCCGCCGCCGCCGTCGTCGTCTTGCCTTTGATGTTTTTAAGTATCCTCGCGCACACTCCATCGCATTCACGGTCTGAGAACGCCGCCAAAGACATACTGTCAATGGCCCTCTTCGGGGGCCCGTGGTATTCGCTTTTCCGAGTAGTCCCCGGAGACCGCAGGCTCAATTCGCGAGGGACGACGACGCGACGCGCTGATTTTGCGGCCGGGGCGACGGTTATAATCCGACCGGAGGCGTCGCTCGCCCCACGCCGCCACTCGAATCCGTCGACCGGAACACGCGTGTCTTTGTGTACGAAATAATAACACGTCCTATACGATGACCGCACGTCCTGTTTCGAACGGCATCGTCCTGTTTTCCACCTCGGCGTCCCGGTTTTTATCAACCCAAGTCGAACGGGAACTTTTTCGATCCCGTTTTTCTCCCTTTTTCTAAACAATGAGTGATTTTGGCGGTGTAAATCGATCAAATTGCGTTTCTACAGTTGACGATTTTTATTTTTTGTTTTCTCGTGGCAAAAATGTCGTTTTTTTTATGTTTAATTGCTCTACAAAATATATGACCTCGAGAACTCGGTGTGTTCATAATCGAGCGCGAAACATATCGAAACGTTTACTTTTTTTTCATTTACTAGTTTTTCGATGCCATGATTGGAGACCGAACGAATAATTTTCGTTTGAAAAAAAAAACTTAAAATGAGAATTTTTTATGTGATATTTTCACAAAAACTAATCCTCAACTTATGAATAAGTTAATATTATGTAAAATAACGCGTCGTCCACTTAATTAATTTATAACAGTCAACGTTTTTTTTTTTAAATCGTAAAAGTCTATACTGTAACTATCTGTTTAGTCATCGTCTATTCAATCTAATCTAACATGGTCGAATGACATTCATGGGTTTATGTTAAAAAAGAAAATTATTTTAAAAAAAAATATGACTTAGAATCTTTCTTCAGATTATAATTCTAATAATTAATAAAACAATGTCTGTCCGGTGGACAAGCCTAACCGATTAATTCTTTACAAAAAAAAAATCATAATGATATCGTATAAAAAATGCATTCTTATGCAATAAAAAGAAATGTGCGACTATGTTTATCAATAAACACGCCAAAGAAGTTTATCCATTTAAAGTTATCTAGTCGCATTAAGGCCATACGAAAACATAAAAATCCGGCCTCCTGATGTTTCAAAAAAAAAAAAAAAATTCAGGCTTTAATAAAACTTTTCGCTGAATCGAGCAGTTCGATTTTTTCCCACTAACGATCGACGTCATTTTTCGTTTCATATTCACTACCTACATTGTATACGACGAACGGGTCGAAAAACATCGAACGATTGCATCGACCACTTTTTTTTTATTAATATTATGACTACAACACGGTGACGTTGTGTATAAACTCCGTGTTTTAAGTGTATCTAAATATTTCGAAAAAAAAAAATAAACAAACAATCGCAAACCCCCAGGTCGTCGCGTCGTCCGTTTTATTTTTTTTTGTAACTTTTCGAAAAAGGGTTTAAAAAAGTTCGGAAATAAAACAATGAGGGGGAAAAATGGTTTTAAACGATTTAATCAAGTATTTTATACTTGTTTGCGCGCTCATTACGCGATCGTACGGCTGCCGTGTCCTACGTGTAACTGACCTCATTCGGTCTGAACCTGCGGGTTAAATTACGTGTAAATGACTCATTAATTAAGGGTCGAATTTTCATTTGTTCGTGACCGGTCACGACACAAACTCGTTTATCGAACAATCGTATAATGATTACACTGGCTCCGTGAATTCGTCATTTGTAAATGAGTTTCGTGACAAAATAATTGAGCTTATTCAATATTAATATTATTGTAATTTACGATTACGTTTTTTTTATATTTTCATTCGTGCGTTTCGTAAAAATTATTGTACCGAAATCTAATCGAATTTAGTTGTTGTTTTTTTTTTTTCAGAACGTTTTGACGAAAACTCTTACGGACTTTTGAAGAGGTCGTATGAAGAGGTCTCGTGTGGTCATTTGATCGGACAAATTCAATTGTGTGTAACAGGAGAACCTCGGGAGACGCAGTCATCGAAATGGAAAATAAATATGAAATCGACAAAGTTTTCAAGTGCACGCAGTGTTATAAAAAGTAAGTATAAATATAAATATACAGGTGTGCGCTATTTATTACACATTTACTATGTATTGATATATACATCGATGATAAACCTTTTCCTGCCACGCTATGTCCTTTGGATCGATAAATAATAAATTTCACGTGGATCCACCTTTTAGTTGAGACGTAAAATTGGATATTTTAAGATTACAAAACTTAATCATACCGAGTTGAAAATGTTCTGTACGTTTTCGAGAAATCAGAATTACGTGTGTTACCGTATTGCGTTTAATTTCAAAGAATACTAATAAAATAACTCGCTACATTTTTATTGGGATTTATTATAAAATCGTTCCCGGAACAATGTTATATAATACTTCAGCGGTGATAGGTACAAAAACTATTATAATAAAGTATATTATTATTAGAGGCGTTTTATGACGAGTAATAAAGAAAAAGAGTAACCGTGTTCACAAACATCGGTCATAAACTAATTTTAAAGGATAACTATTTTATTCGCATCGCTTAATTGCCGAGTGATAAAAACGTGAACATACTTGATTGGAAAACAAAAAACATTTGTAAAAAAATAATAATAATAATAATAATAATAATGGTTAAAGAAACCCAAACTCGATATTCGATTTAAAATGGATATAATAAACGATGGAAATGATAATAAAAAATATTCTAAGATCTTTTCTACGACTATTAATTCGCATAGACTATAGTAATATTATCTTTGTTTTATTGTATAATATGCTCTAACAGTTTCCAAGATGGAAATTCATTATGACCACCTCTATTATAATTGGTAGGTTGTACTTTACACTCTGCGAAAGTATAACACATAACTATACGCAGTCGATTATTAGCTTACAAGTTATGAAACTACATAAGTGTTTCATGCGTATATATATACACACACAGTATATACTATATTATATATATTTACATACATATATATTTATGAGTATATAGTTGTCGACACGCTTTTGTCGTTACAACGTTTCGAGTAACTTTCGAGTAACTGCGTGTATAATAATATTATATGAGTATGTACGTTGGCTAAATTTTACCAAATTAACTACCGCTAGAGGTTCCTATAATATAGTATACCCACGTCGGAGAAATATTATTATGCAGATGAGCATCGTCATTTTGCAGCGAAACGCGTCGTCGTAAATGCTCACTTCGAGATCGACGCTGCTATGATCACACCATTCTGTTTCAGGAAGAACGAGCACTTCCGTGTTATGTAGAAAAAATAATAATAATAGAAAATTGGAGTGAAGCCTTTAAAGCGTTCTTTTTTATCTCTTAAAACAAAACAAAAAACCATTCTACCGACAATACAATTCAAAATTCGAATTCGACTTCACTCCGAATTCGCTGGTAAAAAAATTAAAAAATATTAATAACACACGTAAGACACGCGGTCTTAGAAATGAAATTTGTTTTTCGTCGTTTCATTGTCCTATCACTTTGTATACTCAAATTTACTAGTGATGGAAAAAACGACGAATTTATTTTACAACATCGGATTTCTATTCGGATATATTTTACATATCCCAATAGCGATGATGTCTTATGACAAATAGTAACTATTTGAACGATAGACACAATACGGAAACATTGAACGAGTAACAACCGTTATGAACGACAGTCGATAATAAATAAAAAAAAAACTGATACCACGAGAAAAACTATTCGAATGAAAACTATTCGCCGAGACTATTATCGACATACTTCATAATTTAGCCATCGAATAAATCGTCACCGTTCAAATAGTAAACTATCGAATAGTCCGATAACTATTCGGATAGTATAAACTATTCAGTCCGCACTGTTCGGACGTTTTTAAATACTTAACTATCGCGGCTGTTCGAATGTTTCGACCGATTATTGTTATCGAACAGTCCGAATGGCGAACCACTATCGAATAGTTCAATAGAGAGACTATATTCGATCGAACCCATCACTGCAGCTGTTTGCACGCGTTTCCGTATCGAAGTCCAGTGGGTTCGGGCCTCATCTATTATTCTCTAAAGTGAATTCGTGTCGATATTTAAAAACGGAACGCCCGCCGCGCCGGTACCTATTACAAACACTCCGGGACCGCGAGGACGACCGAGAAGAGCAAAGTTCGCCGGTGTTCGCACAAAAACTGTACACACAGAGGCTTCGGGGAAATTTCGGGATCGGATCAATCCATTAGAGCGGCCCAGTATGGTAATACCGTTGATTAAATATACATAGGTAGCAGCTCGCGGCCGTGTACGATTTTGAAACGGGTATATTAAAAGCGAAACGTATCAGTAGATAGCGTAGTCGAATTGCTTATTGATGCTCGTACACGATGATTTTCGAAAATAAATAGAAGGATAGTAATATTGATGACGGGTAGAGGGAGGACTAGGCCGTCAAATTACCGGTTCGAGTGTATATTACATAATCAGTGATAAGAATTACGACTGTTTTCCTCGATGTTATTTCACGAGATATTCTATAACGTTGAATTCGAGCGTGAGTCGAAATCGTCAAAATCCACTAAACAAAATTCTTTCCTCTCACACACAGCGCTTTCTAGACTGAAAACAAACCGGTACTCACAGATAAACGCCACGTTTTCGGTTTTCATGATTAAAAAATCGAAGCCTTCGTTATTTTAGTGCGAAAAAAAAAACAACCATACGCCGCCCGTTGCGTAGACCTAAGTTCTTACCTTTAAGGGTTCGCGCGAACAGGTAGTTTAAACTCGATAATAATATATACTTGATTAACGGTAATGCCTATGGGTCGTGTAAAGGGTTTAAATATGTGCCGACACGGTGTTAATCGAGAAAGAAAATAGCGGCGGAAGTTCGTGCGACCGGCGGCGAAACTGCGAGAGATCGGCCGTGTTGCGGTCGTGTCCGAGTTCGCTTTAAAACTTACCGGTAGCGCCGGGTCAGTCCGGTAAGTTTGGTGAAAATATACTTTGGGCGAATAAACGATAGTTTCGACGACAAAATCGATAGCGATTTTCGATATGTTCGGTAAACAACCACGACTGCGTATCGCATATTTCCGCCGTTTATGTACGAAAACACACAAACACACATATTTTTTTCACTTTTCAAGGAAATATTTTATTTAATAGCAATAAAACAATTTCAATTGATTGTGTACGGGACTATTTCCAATCCGTGCGAACTCGCTGCCGGCGCGCGAAATCACGGACGTCCGCCGCCGTCGTCGTCGCGTCGACAAAAAGCGTAATCGGCTTGGTGGATTTTAATTTTTAATCGCAACGACGTACGTGACTGAATTGTTCAACTCGACCGCGCACCTGCGTATAATTGTATACATTTATGTATTTGTCGATTGCCAGCCGACCGCCGTGTGTCTCAGCCATCAAGATGGCACCGGAACGCGAGGGCTCGCACGCGTCGTACGCGCGTATACATATTGAAATATTATACACATCCGCACGCGGCGACAGATTGCTTTCGGCGCCAGACGTTTGCGAACATGTAGCGATTATGCGATCGTCCGAAACGCGTGTGCATACAATAATAACAATAATCGGGCCGCGTTCCGATATATTATGTCACGCGAAATAAAACGCTTTGTCTCAGATATTCCGCTGCTACTGAATGGCGCGCGCAGATTTTTAACTATTACAAAAAAAGCACCCACAGAAATGTTACGTTTTTAAAATGTCTTTAACCCAAAATAGACTTTCGATACAAAAACTATAGTTTAATCGATAAAAAAAGAGAAAAATGAATTACAAAAGGCAACTATTAAAACATCGATTTATCTCAATAATCAATATTAAATTACATAATGGCCGATTTTTTTTTTTTAATCCGTCTCAAACCACGAAAGTTGTAGAAGAATATTTTTATACTTACGGGTAAGTTTTACGAACGAATGTTAAAATTTAACAAGTATATAAATAAAACTCAGTGTTAAATAATTGGGAGATTTGAAAAAAATTTACTTTACTTTTAGGTTAACGAAGGAGAAAATAATTGAAGTTGATATTATTAATTCGATAAAAAACTGAAACTATAACATTAAGTCAAATATGTTGAAATCAACTGAATTGAATACATTAACGCGTTAATGTCCAGTATTGTTAATTTGGTACTATTCAGCTGCAAAGTGACTTGCAATTGAAATTTTCGGCTTGCAAATACTGCAAAATTAAGTTTGACGATTTTGATACAGTCAAAGTTTAAAGAGCTCAATGAAGCGCGGGCAAGTTATAATTTGGGAGTAATTAAAAGGGAAGTGACTTCCGCGTTCTCGTTTTGGGCTTGCGATTACTTACAAATTACGCAGATAATTCGGGTGTTGATAAAGTTCGAGAAGCTTAACAAAGTACGGTCAAGTTATTATTGGGGATCGTACGAAGAGTATTGACTTTGAAACCTTGATTCGGGGTTTATACTACTTACAAAATTTCAACAACAAAAAAAGTCGTCAAATTAAAAATTTCAATTCGTAAGTGCTTACAAAATGCTTACGAAATACGCTCGCGGACAGAACGTCGTCGGTAAAATATGAATATGAAAAAACTTCGAGTGGCAAACTTCAAGTCCGCGCACGATTCGACGAACGGCAACACGAAAACGGTGTGTTATCACAATATCGTATTATTTTTACTATACGAATTACGCGCGCAAGACCGATTTCGAAGGTATTACGTCGTGCAACTTGCGCGTTTACCTAACCCGCACGACGTCGGCGGCGGCAATCGACACAGTTTCTTTGTGCCATTGTTATACGGCCACCGATGATTGCTGCGTCGCGGAGTCGTTTGATCTTCAATGACTATGTTTTGAGAGCGCGTACGATGACATCGAGTGCTCGGCGCACGCACAATGGGGCGCCTCCTGACACGGTGTGCGGCTCGCAGAAAAACAAGTGCCGTTTTAGCTATTATTGTCGTGACTAATATCGCCGACGAATTATTATGAAATGCAAACAAAACGCGCGGCGAGACGACTCGTTAAGACGAGTGCGTATGACGTATTGTGCACACCGCTCGCCGAGTTTCCGTGCGTATATAGTAGTGGCAACGGGTAATAATAATGTTATTGCTTGCGGTCATTGTTGACGATCGCGATCGACGGCCGGAGGAGAAAAATATTCAAACGGATAATAATTTATTATTATAAATAATCCCGCGATAGCGCGACCGGGAAACCGGTCGGGCCGGCGAGGGAGAACGGCACGGCTCTTCACTACGCGACGAAGCTTATAGTGAAGACGACGTGTTATGTAATTATATTTTATTGCGATCGATTGACTAATTATTATTTATTAAATAATAGTTTATATTAACCTAATTTTTTTTTTTGTCTTTTGATTTACCGCCCGACACATCGGGATACCTCGCCGGTAATAAACGAACTCTCAAACTATACATCACTGACCACGCTCTCGTCATGACGAAACGGGTTTCAAAACCATGGAGGCAGATAGAAAACCGTAACGGAGCGCCATCTCTACTCGAATATTGGTCCAAACGAATCGAAACGAAATGGACGGGAAGTTTTGGTAAGTTTTTGTTGTTAATTTAAACGATTTAAAAAAAAACCAGGCGTATACCGAAACGACGATTTCCGATAGTCGTGTGGAACGCGCACGGGTACCGTGTTATTATTGTTATTAAATATTCAGAACGCTTAAAAAACGTTAGCAACATTTTAGTTTCATTAAATTCCGTTTATGCAATAATTCGCACGTCGCGTTTACCCGCGGCCCACGCGTGTTGCCAACGACATTATAATAGTCGCGCGAACTTACGATGAACACGTATTAACGTTTAACGAGAGCATTTCCCTAATTGACCGCTACCGGGCCATACGTGTTTCTGTTGTTACAAAGGTCGTGATACAAAATTAAAAAAACAAAACAAAAAAATCGTTTTTTTTTTTTTTCATAATTATCAAACTATTTTATCGCCGAAATACTCAAGTGATGTTATGCTTATGATAATATGACACAAATAAAAAAATTCCTATTTGCATTCGAAAAATAAGTTGTTTAAATCGTTTAAAATCGAATTGTTCATAAACAGATATTACATAATCTTTGCACACAATAATAATTGCCTTTTTTTTATTTTCATTTAACATGAACGAATGATTTAAAATATAAAATGTATTGGTATATTGACTTCTCGGGTGCTACACTTAAATTTAATCGTTTTGTTTTTTAAACATATCGAAATGTTGTAAAGTAAATTTAAATAAATCAATCGATAATTTCCAACGTCTTTTATATTTTATGTCACTCAGAATCGTTTTTTTTTTTTTTTTTTAGTTTTTTCTGGCCCTAACCGCACTTGAAATCGCGTAACGAGATTAATAAAATAATAAATAATCAATTTACCCCGTACTCTTACGTATTCGAGACATCCGTAACTGTAAACAAAAAAAAAAAAGGGCCTCGCGGCGCCCATGTAAAATTGCTTTCCAAAAATGATCAGAATATTATTATATATTTGATCGAATTTCGAAACAGCGGGGGCTAAGGACTCTACTTGCACGTGAAACCGATTAGTTTTTATTTTTTATAATCGTATTATTTTATCTCTCGACGATGGTCAGGTACCGCACAGGTACCCACTCGGAAAATTAAAAGCCCCCGTCGGTCACGCCCATTGTACGGCCACGGAGTTTCTCGGAAAGATAAAATCTTTCCGTCCGCAGTAGGTTCCGACCGAATGAAAATAAAAACCTTTTTTTGACTCCTACACGTTACGTACGATTTTTGTTTCCCTTCGAAAAGCCACCGCTCGCCGATAGGTAGGTTAGTACACGTGTGTGTACACCTGGTCACACAAACCGAGGTCATCGGTGATAACGTTGAAATTATCTTTGCGCCCGAACTGACGAAACCGCGCAAACGACGTAAATTTATAACCGTTTATAGTATTGCGCGCGCGACCGTGTACGTAGTTCGTGTAATCAGCACGCGGAGAACGGCGTTCCGGGAAGTCGGCAGGGATTTTATTCGCTCGACTTTCCGATGGAAAAAAAAGGACGATTCGTCCTTCCGGCGCGCACTAGGCTACGGTCACTCTGAATGCGAGTTCTGATGGAAAAACAAACGCCCGTTTTCCTATGAGAGTGTTTACACGGGCAGCGTCAGAACCAGTTCGGACAAGTTTGATTTTTTCCGCTTCGGGCGTTGAATTTCGAGCGATTTAGTTATTTCATCAACGCGGATTTCGATCGGAATTGATAAATGAAAATCGGAAAACGCGCCCTGTTCTGACGAGAATTCCGGACGTACTCGTCAGAGCTCGCGTCCATAGTAACCGCGTAGCCTTATTTACTTGTCAACATTATTACTTTTCGTCGGTCCGCTCGTTCGCATACATAATTGTCTGGCTTTCGGCCTACGGTGTTTACGTGTTCTCCGACGTGCGCGCGGCGCGATTCCCCATTCATCGGATTTGATTAAAACACAAATACAAATAGTGCCTCCGCGCGCAGATAATTCGTTTCCGAACCCCCGAAACACTGCAGTACGAAACGGCCGTGCTAAATAACCGTCCGAAAACAAACAAACGTAACGCGAAGAAATCACGTGTTCGGTTTTCTTTTTACGGTTTCCAGACCGATTTTCACCCGTTCTTTGTCAAACGTCCGTAATCCTATCGCTCATACTGTTTACTGTTATGATAACGTAATTTTTTCAAATATTTCCCAAAATAGTAATGATTTCAATTTTCGTTTACCATACCATATCAGCTATCGTTATTGATTTTCAACACGTGTGGAAAGCCACCACTCGACTAAAATATTTACTCGATGGCATTTTTCGTCCGACGTTCGTATTTTTTTCGAAACACGCGAGTATTTTCATCGAGTCGAATACACTACGAGTATTCTGTCAAAGTCAACACAATTGTTTCCGGACTCGACGGAAAGTCGCACGTGCACTAAGCGTTGTAGCGCATGCGCGTAACACACGCGTTTATGTAGTTTTTTAAAATATTAAGCGTTTTTGGACGGCTCGACGGTCGGTTTTATCGGAAAAAAATCCGCGCGTCGTACGATCGCTCGTCGTCGTCGTCCGACACGCGATTTTCAATTAACGTACCGTTTTTCGAGGATTGAATTTCATTACGACCTGTCCGCGTTTCTCGTCGTCGCGCCGGAGCGACGATATCGCGCGCGTTTTTTTTTTCGCTATCGGCGGACCTTAAAATAACGCCGTTCTTTTGTCGAGCGAGTCGCCTCGCGTGCGCGAATAAAATAAAAATAAAAATAAATAATATAGCAGCCGAGCGCGTTCGTCGCGGCGGATTATGTTAATTCCACACTGCAGCAGTGAATAATAAATCGTTATTTTATTTCGCCGACGCGCACCCACCCAACAATAATGAATGATTAATTCGAATTATTTACGATTGCGATTTATAATGGCGGCGACGGAAGAGTGCCCCGTCGATTCGCATTGTATATTATAATATGGAAAACCGTTTAAAACGCGTTTAGTCGTCGCAGCGTATAGCTCGTCTTCGGGCTGGTTTTTGTCATTATTATTATTATTTCAAACTGTTCGGCGGCGCGCGGTCGCTCGATACAGATTTTACGGCTTTTTTTTTTTTTTTATCTCGCGAGAGGTTTATTATAATATATAATAATATTATTTATTATGTCGCGCCGTCCGTGTGAAAACCGTATACGCGTCCTGCAGTGACGCAATAACCGTGGTTATAAGCGTGACGAGTTTCCGACGTTATTCGAATTGTGTTTTTAATTCGTTTTTGGATTTGGTTCTCGTGATCGGTTCGTTTGGTTTTATCGCGACACGTACAACCGATTTTGGTACGTTTTCGCCCTTTTCAAAATATATTTCTTCAGACCGGTTGTAGAAAAAATCTATAAACTCTAAATAATATCACGAAGTTTTAGTTTTGTTTTACTATCGATTATTATTGTTTAAACCGTACGTTTGAACACACCTCTGAATAATTGTTTAATTATACGTATTTCAAAGCACTTCGTAATATTTTTGTGCTTATACGCTTTTACTGGTCTATTAGTTCTACCCGACTAGAATATTACGGTTATATATATATTTTTTTTTTGAACACGATACCGTCGAAACTATGGGAAAACTTTTGCTGTGAACTACTCCCCCTTTTAAGACGGTAAATTATCCTTTTGCCATGGAAGGGTAGTCGGGTGGCCAAAAAGAAAAAAAAAATACAGAGCCTAAAAATGTCGCGTACGTCTCCAGTCTTCTATGTCTTAACCGAAACATCTCGAGGGCACAAATGAAAACGTGTGAGGCGTATAAATTCTCAACGAAACGTTATAATCTCGCATTTTCGTTGCAAAAAGATCTCGAGCCCGGAAAACCGACTGGAGCGTATTTGTTGACATTTTTTACAAACAAAATAAAAAAATACGACCGAAAAATTTCCAACGATTAGTATACAACACACTATAGTGTGTGTTCGTTTTCGGAGTTATATTTCTATTTATTGAAAAAACGTGATAAACCTAAAATATTAAAATGTTTATAGCTCTTTCGAATCTAGGGAATGCTCTCGTTAGGTAAGTTTACTAATAAGTACCTAATTCTATAAAACGGCTCTCTAGAAATTTAGAAAAAACAAAATAAAACTTTCATATTTTTTAAAAGGTTGTTTTAATGTCTATTTTTTTTTCAATCGTGTTGTAAAAAATTTGTAATTTCATAAAAAAAATAACCGCACCTAAACTTTTGCTCTACATCATGGACTATGGCTACAACTGACTTTTCGATTAATCTACATACTCTATTGTTATTTTGAAAAATCGACCGGAATAAAAAAGTGTTATGAAAATATTATTTTTAAACGTCACAGTTGTCGTTCTCGGTGTACGGGGAATTATTAAACGACTTTTTACCGGTTTCCCTTTACCCTTTATTTATTTATTTTTCGCTCCGAATACAAAACATTCTCTGTACTCTACATAATAATATGAGCTTAAATCAGCGGCCAAAACACGATACTCTGGAGACATTTTTGCGGCGACTACCATACACGGTTTAGCACTTAGTACGCCCTTCGAAACACGGCATTTCTCATGTCCCATTGGAACTCATTGAAACGAATTATGTCCGTAAACAGCTTTCGGGTATCATTTTCATCATGTCACTGCCGGGTAAACACTATCGACTCCCGGTGTCGTTCCTTGCCGCCGACGCGCGCGGTGCCTACGCCGTTTTAATTACTTTTCACTTTGAAGTCGATTCGCCGCGAATTCTCACGGCGGCGCGACTCGAATTATCGCACGAATCCGACCGACGACGTTAACGGTTTTGTAACACTCGGATTTCAAAAATCGCGATACGCACGCCCGCGTCATTATGCCATAGAGATTGTCATCGCGAAACGCGATTTTCCACGACACTTGTTTGGTAATAATTATTGCGTTACACCGCCGCGACTTTATAGTTTCTGCTGAAACGTGTAACGAGCACTCTATTTTATGTGCTATTTTACATAAGGAGACGCATAACGATACGTCATTACGTCACGTGCTATTTATTATACGATGACCCGGTTTCATTATTTTATTAGGGTCGTCGTTAATTTAATTGTTTATTTTTGTGAAAATAAAAATAAAATTTTTATTAAAACACACTAATGGAAAAGCGTAATTCAAGTAGGTGCACGCGGCTTTGTCGAGCGTACGTACCGCGTGCACGACGGTATGCCGCCGTACGTACATCGTAAGGCGTGACACGTACCTAATCATTATTTTTATGCGTTTCGAAACTGACGAGCACGGTGTACGCACGCCCGTCGGCGGTCGTAAAAACGACGATACTAATTTATCGATTATGATTTTATGTCGATTTTACCGATTCGCCAAATCGCTTCTTCTCGCCCGATTGTCGGTCCGCGACCGTTTATATTCAGCAGTTTATCGACTTCGCTCGAGCGATGCTTTTACGGGAAAGACGCCACACCGAATGGGAAAAAATCGACAGAATTAACGTCGTAAACTATTGCGATCGACCGCGAAACGATCGGTTTTACACGCGCGTTTCGTTGACAAGCCGCTAATTTTACATAAAAAAAAAAAACAAGTAAAAAACGAACGCTGTACTGTCTCGCCTCACTGTTAAATCGCAAAAACAACTGGCGTTTCGAAACACAATATGTATGAGTTTGGATAAAACGCCGCTCGGTGCTCGTCAGCGGAACCCTTACGACGGTATACGAGCGTGATGCGACCGCGAAAAGCAAGAATTTCAAATATGGGCGGACTTTTGTGAGATCGAGCGAAAAAGAGAGAGTGGGGTCTAAAAAAAAGGACACACGTGCGTGTATATATATGAGCGCATAGTGTAATAATATATGCGTCGTATATACGTATACGATACACTCGCGGCAAATATATAATTATATATATATAAACCGTACCATACTGCGGCGATGTAGACCGAAATCCCTTACAGGTCTTTCTCTTTGTCCCCTGGCCCGCTGCCCCGAAACACGCGCGCGAGGACTCCCTCGGACTCGGTCGCGTAACCGAATTTTCCGGCGGAGGCTCTCTCTCTCTGCCGCACTCGGCTCTCGATAATTTCCCAAAAGGCGTCCGCCGACCCCGCCAAATCCCGTTCCGCTCCTCTGCCGTATCCTGGGTCCGCCGTCGTCGCGCTCTCCCCGTCCGGAATCGTCCTCGCTCGTCCTCTCCATCCCCGGCCGTTGTAGTCGTACGCATTCTTCGCACACACGCCGCCGTCCCGGGCCGCCGCCGCCGCCCCTCCCCTCGTTCCCGTTCCGATTTGTTAGCTCTGCGCGCGCGTGTCCGTTCGAGCGCCCCCGAAATTAACATGCATATTGCAGAAAGCGGTGACCTGCAAAGGCCGTTGTTGATGACGATGCCCCCGTATCCCCTTTGACGGTTCACGGCTATAATTATTCACGAGCTCCGACCGAAAAGGATGTTTGACGAAACTGTTTTTTTTTTTTTTTTTATATTAATATTTCAGTGCAACCGTAGAAGTGTTTTCGGTAGATAAAATGCTTCTTTTTTTTTAAACTGCGGACGGCATAACCGTGTATAACGTTTGATTTTAAGTCGGAATGTATCGAATCGAACGCTATGATCATATCAAAAATCAAACAATGATAGTATTTCGCGGTAATTATTTAGTATTTCGTTGGAGCGATCGAATTTTTCCTAAAACCCATCGTTATTCGCGATGTAATATTAACAAAGGCGGATTTTCAAATATTTTCTATTTTTTTACGTAATATTATTATAATTTAAACCTAAGAGATGTAAAACGCGAATATAATAATCCAGTGATACAATCGCCTTTTTTATTGGTATATCATTATGGACCCTCTCCTCGGTAAATTCGCCAATGAATATTATTGTTATATCGATCTCGTCGTGCGTGTTGTATAGACCGAGTGAGCGACGCGCGATTGTGGACGAGATATTGAAACGTTATTTCGTTTTGAAAAACAAGCGTTCTCCATTTTTCGAACCGTGTGTTTTCTGCACTCATCCAGATAAAACGGTGACGTGCGAAAAGGATAAAGATAAAGGCTTACCGTATTCGTACGCGCATACATTATAGCGCCGTCGAATCGAAATGAACCCGTTTGATAATAATTTGGAAAAACAATTGTCGAGCTAAAAGTTTTCTTTATTTATTTTCCTCGCCCTTCGTTCTCGAAATCCCGCGATTATACATCAGCGCGCCGCCCGACGCGCCGTTCGTCTGTAAGCCGGCGAATTAGCGTTATCGCAGTGGAATAATTATATTTTCTAGGCGCTTCCGGTGCGGCGTGGCGTATTATTCAAAACGGAAAGCGCGCGCGCGCGTGGGGCAAGTAGTTACGATACGACAACGTCGAGCGCGCACCGAATTTCGGTATCAGGCGGCCGTTGTTTGGCGAGAAAGCTAGTCGATCGATGGAAACAGATCGTTAAACAGAATAAAAATGTGCGCTCGTGTCCGAGGCCGTGTTCTAGGGGAGGTTTGGGGGCTGAAATCACATCCGAAACTCAATACAAATCATAATTTATTCGCTGAAACAGTCGTAACGTCAAACGTAATAAAACTCGGTCATTCCATAAATAGTTTACGATTCGAAAATATGTGTAATATGGTCGTCGTGTTCGGAATGATTTTCAAACGTTCGTCCGTACCGATATTTTTATTTTCACAAAGATATGTTTTTTGAGCTGGATATACTCGGGATTCGTGTGAGATTATCGCGAGTCCTGTCCGGACTCGGGTAAAGGATTTTTAATTTTTTTTTTTTTTTTCGTTTTTCGTGCGCGTTCTTTTCGGCGCCCGTCTCTGCGGCGCTCATTGAATCGCTTATCAGGACGAACGGTTTTTTCTAGTCGCAGAGAGGGGTTAGAGCCCGTGATCTAATCGTTGCGTTGTATCATGAATATATACGTTTTTGCGGGTGGCTTTTCGGTCGAAATTGTTGCGTAAACGCCGCCGCCGTTGTCGCGCGATCGGTTGCTAAGCGACGTAGAAACGTATAAATAGAACCGAATTAGCATTGAGATTTCAGGTCTACGTTCTATTGTTGCTCTACCCGGACGTTTTAATTGTTTCGCGAAGATATTGACCGGAAGACTCTATGCGAGTATGAGTTCCATATGATATATTATACCAACGCTCGCGGGATCGTCGCTTCGAGTGAGAGGAGGAGGGGCCAGAACGATCGATATTTTCGCCATAGTTAAACGTAAATTTACATTTTTTTCATAGTAAATATTGTAACACTTTTTTTTCCAACGAAATAAAAATTATACAAAGTCACGAAAACCACGAAGAAGTTTACCGTTGTTTAAAATAAAATACGTATTCAACTCCACATTTCGTCACCGTAATGATAACTAAGATCGAATATACTCTTAATAAAATACACTCTTATAAATTGTGTTTGAGTATATTATATAAGGATACTCTACTTAAAGGTAGGTTTTTGAAAATGTTGTTTTTCTGTTACTAAATGGTTTTGGATTTTTTTTTTTGAAAAATATTTTACGTCAACTGCGTGTAAAAACAAAGTCTCGGTTTTTGGTGTAAACAGAACGTACGTTCTATACGCAGGACATATATATATGTATGGATTTTTTTTTTATTTTCGCCACGACCGCGCACTAATTTATTTATCACTGTGGGTAATTATTACGAACGGCATACGTTTCTTCATTTATCCGACACGTGATGGTATCCCGAAGGAAGTAAATAACGCGTTTACCTACTACAGCTTGTATTTTATTATTTCTCGGAATAAAAAGTAATTTAATCAAAAACCCTAGGTGATGCGTTATTTCCGCAGCAGCAGAATAATAATATAATAATATAGGTATTTACAACGATTAAACGGTTTTATTTATTTTTTCAACGATTATAAAGCGCGCGTGGCTGGAATACTGCAACGCGTGCGTATTGAACACCACCACGAATTCTTATACAAAACTAAAGCGGCGACGATATTTGTTGCAAAATTAATAAAGTAAGAGCGTGCAATTTTTTTTATTCTGCCGTTTTATCGATTCCCGTCGGTCTTATTGTGTACCGGTTCGCGAAACGACTTAGTAATAATTGTGGAGCGGATAAGGGAAATAGATTTTCTCTGGTTTTTTACCCCCTTTTTTTTTGATCGATACCGGACAGTTTTCCAGTAGCAGGGCATCACAATAGACGACATCTAACCCACTAAGAAAAAGTGAAAAAAATAATCGTATTCGATTTTGTTTTGAAAAAAATGTCTAGAAATTTCCCAGAAATATAACGGTTTTTTCAACGTAAAACCTTTTTGTATTTCTGTCGGATAGTAAATTATAAAGTGATTTCTCGCTAATTTGCATTTTAATGAGCACTTAAGCGATACGACGTAAGACGGCGAAAAAAAATCGCTCCAACGGATATGGCGATGGCCATGACATACAAACATTAGAAATAGAAAACGTTCGAAAAAATTCTGCTAAAAAAACCGAAAATAATCGAACGATATTTGTTATAACTACTGTAAAATCGAAATGAATTACAAATAGTTTT
Organism: Drepanosiphum platanoidis; assembly: GCA_948098885.1. Taxonomy (NCBI): domain Eukaryota; kingdom Metazoa; phylum Arthropoda; class Insecta; order Hemiptera; family Aphididae; genus Drepanosiphum; species Drepanosiphum platanoidis. Next base: position 474,263 of record OX402533.1, read on the forward strand.
TACAAAACAATGAACACATTTTTACTACTTTACAACGTCTACATGGGCGAAAACTAAAAATGTATAAGTCGAAAAACAGTTTTTATCAAATTGTTTATCTCTTTCCGGAGCACAAAATCACGACGTGCAATCGATTACACTTGGTTTTCTAGCACATACGTATTCTTTTCGATCGGATAATGGAAGAATGCAATTTATTTTATTATTATATTTTTTTATCGTTGTTGTTTTTGTAGGGATTAAGGTCAGTGCGACTAATTCATTTTTTTGTTATTACTGGACGAAATATATGAGTATATTGACTTGGAGTAATTTTGTAAAATCGCTGTAAGTGTAAAACGCGTTTATCCCTAATAATTCAAAATCCACTCGCAGCGTTTTAGCAATTTTATTTTTATTTCCACTCTGCCGGCAAAATTTAAACCGATTCATTATATTATAGGCACCAAAACCATTACTGATTCGACGGCCATAAAAAATCAGAAACAACAAAATTATTACATTTATCGTTTTCCCAAGTCGATTCGTTAACCGATTAACCAGTACATTTAAATAGTGAAAAAAGTTCGAAAGTCCTTTTCTCCTGGCTCCGCTCCGGCTGACCGGGGTGTGTTAACAAGACTATAAACGTGAAGTCAACAATCTCGACGTGTCGGTTCTTTTGAGAACCGCTTTGGAGGGGGAAAAAAACGAGAGAAAAAGTAATCAGCAGTTTCAGCTGGTTTTTTTTTTTCATTCCCTCCGCTTTCGGCGTACACATTCGTACCTGCATACCAGACAATACTTGTGCGTACGAGTGCGTTTCGTCGATATGAAATATCTACTATTCTCGCGTCGTGCTCACTCGCGCATGGTATAACGCGCCGCATTAGCGCGATATGAAAGAACGAGATCGTATTGTACGCGTCGCCCGATTGTCGATTAGACAACAACGCGGACCGAAGAAAAGAAAAGTATATTGATAAGAGATACGAGAGCGGAACGCGCAGTAATAAACTAAAATATACGGACACGCGCTCGCACAAAGCGTGTTTGGGAGCTGTTAAATAGGATATCGGGCCGCGTACAATACGGCCGCGGCGTTGAAAAAGTGCATCCTAGTCGTCCGGTAACCGTTTATTTAATGAAACGCGTCGGTGTCGAGGTCTTCGGACGTTTCCGCGTGCTTATTATCACGCGAGAACGGTAAAATGTAATGCGGATAACATTATTACATTTGTACTAATCGTGGGAGATAATATCGGATCTGGTCGTCGCGGTAATGATAATTTCGCAGATAGTCTAACTGAGACGGTCGTCGCCAATAACGTTTTCGTTTTTTTTTTTTTTACATTTTTGGAATACTCAACCTCTAACCTTTTGAAAATCGTATTTCACAGTAATTAAATATCTGAAAATGCCAATTAATAGATATCCTATTTTTACGAATTTCCATTGATTGGTAAAATTACTAATAACTCATTGTATAATATTATATAGTAATGCGTAATTTATGATAATTGCAAAAAAATAGGTTTTATAGTGACCGATGACAGTTTCTGCCGACGAGAAAATCAAATAATCTATTTCTTTATAATAATACGAATGACGAACGCCGACATTCAGAGAGAAAATTGTAATTTTTAAGTAACAACTTGACTTTTTACCCAATTTTTAAATACTCTTTATGAAATATTCCGAAAATTTCGACCGTCCGAGAACGTAATAATTTAATGAAATCAGATTTCCGAAACATATTGTTTAGAAAAGAATCTACTACGACGGGATGAACGCGGTACGTCACACTGTATATGTGTGTGTGTGTGTTATTTATATTATTCGCGTGTGTGTTTGTAGAAATAAACGTCATAAACGATGACGACCGTTCTACACGCATACACACGTGGTATACACACACATTGTTTGAAATAATATTATTGCTTCTGCGAACGTTTATTTATTTTGTATAGTAATATTATTCAATAAACGGGGGACTACTTTGCGCTCGTTTCAAACGAAAATATGACATTTTATCGACGATTAATCGTCGGTTCGTTCACGCATTTCGTTTCGATATTATTTTCATTCTTATTATATAATCGTTGTTTTTTTTTTTTTTTTCGTACGAATTTTATCGAGTGCGCCGCGAAACAATAACAAAAACCGCACGACACGTTCGATATCGGTCGGTTTTATGTTTTCATAATCGATCGCGCGTACGCATTATATTATCTACGCCATAAATCTGTTGTTATCGGAACGGGGAGAAGTGTGTATTTAAAGAATTACGTCAAGCGCGATACGATTTAATCTGTCCGCACGACTGTTTAATAGCTTCCGCAGATACGTACTCGGTAGCACTATTGAAAAATTGTTGGAAATATAATATTATTTATACTGTATACGAATTATAAACTTGTAATAATAGTTTGACAAGAGAAAATTTGATCGTATTTTCAAAATCATTCGCCTAATCACGAGGTGCAGATAAATGATCATCAAAACACAAGTCATTCAAAAACTTTATGCGTGAAATAAAGGCTCCATTTCGTGTATCAGACACGACATACGACTTCATCACCGCGAGATACAAATGACGGACGATAAATACTGGTGAATTAGTTTTTTTTTTTAATTTCTAAACCATTTCTCTCGATTGCAAAATACATAAAATACCAGTAAATTCCTCGTTCGCTCAAAATCTAAAACAAAAATTTGGAACTCGGCCGCGATCAAGTGGGGAAAACAAAAAAAAAAAAAAAAAAAACGTGTCGTTTTATTCTCGTTTAAAACCCTATTGTTATTTTTATCCGTTTCCTATTGCATTTGTCGCGTCGGACATCACTTGATAACGATTTTATTATTATTTAATAATTGGACGTTTTTATTTAGGTATAAGTATTGCGTTGTACTGTCGGTAGGGGTCGCGAGGGGCGAGCGGGACGGCGGTTATTCTCCGTCCCTCCTCGCCATCCTCCGACCGTAATAAATGTTTTGGTTTGCCGCATACATATTTCAACCGGGAGGACCTGCGGCGGGCAAACGTATACGTAGGTAAAACAGTATAGTATTGTTGTTTCGTCTGTGCGCCGCGCGCCGAATCAAATAATGGGTTTCGAGTTGAAATCAAATATTATAATAGCCCGACACGTCGTCGTCGCCGCCGTCGTCCGCGTCGAAATTAATGCTGATCCAGTTTTCCGCGCGTCTGTCTATTAATAATATAATAGTTTTCGAGGACGCGCCGACTTTCCGCCCTGTTTGTCCAAGGACCCCGCGCGCGCACGTTGGGACCGAGTCAATTTCCTCCTGCGTCTGCAGGACCTAATAAGTCCGGCGGCGCACCGGCCCGGGGCGCTAAAGTGCGATCGTCGCGCGCCCCGGGCGACTTACAAATCGCGCAAACACATTAAATTTATCTCCCCGCGTCTCTACGATAATATAATCTGATACCGCAGAGCCCTCGACATGTGTGTTCTAGTAAATAATTATCGAAAAATAATGATAGAAATACTTTTGAAAAAAAAAAAGAAAAAAGAAGCAAAAATCGAAAACCTTTCTATCGCTTTTTGCGGAAACGACGTCGTTGTAATCGTCGGAAATTAGGCGTAACGACGCGCGAGTTTATGACACCAGTCCCGCGTCCGAGTGTCTATTTTGCGTCGTACCGGAATTCGATTTGTTTTTAATCAATCATTTGAAATACAACGCGCGATATCGTTATACGGTCGCCGACGAAATCGAAACGCGCCGCCGTCGGGGCTCCGTCGCGCGGCCGAAACGGTTATTAAATTTAAATATTTTATCGACGTCGCGTTATTATATCATTATCGTTACGACAGGTACGCGCGTCAGTCTTACGCGGTGGAAAAACGATCCGCGCGAATAAATTATTAAATACGACCGCAGAGAGATAATTATTATTTACCGTCGCGAGGCCGAAATCGAATTACAACAGTGACGGACGCGCGATCGAAAGCGCCGAAAAACAATAGACGCAACACATCATATAGTGTGAGCGAAACGTTGACCCGACGCAGACGTCGTTTACAAACCGACTTTTAACGGCTCCGAAACGTTTACTTTCGCGTTCCCTCGCGGAAACTATCGTTTTTTTTTTTTTACACGTCGACGTGTATTATATTTTATTATTATTTCGTTTTCTTTTTTCTTTTTTCTGCAGCGCACAACACATTTTGGGACTGCGAGAGCATTCCGACACTTTCGTACGGCCGCTCTATCGATTGGCGAGTTGACACACTTGGTGTTTCGGAGCCCGCAGGAATCGTAAAATGTTTATGCCGCCAAGTACGTCGAATCGATTCAAATTTTGGCGGGACTCAACGATATTTTCAACAAAAATGTAAGATAAACTGACAACGAGAGATGAATTTTTCATTTATATTGTTACGGAGCACACGCGCAAGACACAGCTCGCCTGGCCCATCATTACGCGGATCGACGCTACGACGAGGACCACCACTCACGGCGATCCTCGTCTAAAACGGTCCTTTTCAGGACCACAGACCAGTAACCCCTCCCCCCCGGGCGTGCCTGCTCAGGTGTTCGTCTCGAGTCACTGCGACTCGCTCAAGCCCGCGGGAACGTAGTGCTGACTCCTCGCTAAAAACTGTATATACGAGTATGTATATTTTAAGCAGAAGTCCCTACTAATTGTATTCATTACCGCGCCTCGTCAGGCCCGAAACCGTCCGCCGCGGCCCGTTTAACCGAGCGATAACCAAACAAAACATGTAAATAATTTAATTTTATGAAACAATACCGGAAAATCAAGGTGTTTATCGTTTGAGAATTCGGAGCGCCGAGGGCCTATAATATATTATTATATTCGATTAGTGAAAATGTGATGTTTATGTTCCTTCTTTTTATAATGTTAAGTTTTTTTTATTTTTCATTCGTGTTATTACTGTAGAAAAACTCGTATTACAAATTCACAGAGACCTTTTATTATTTTAAATATTATATAAACGTATAAGTATAACCACGTGTTTGAATTATTATTAATATCGTTCTCTTTCCACTCGAATTATAAAAAAAAAAAAAAAAAAAACATCAAAAGTGATAAATTTAATACTGCAATGTTGGGTTTGACTGAAATATTTACATATTAAAATTAAAAGAATTACCTACAGACATTAAGTGTGTAAATTCATTTAATTTATTCTTTATGAAAGGCGAAAAACAAATTTACCTTTTATTATGCGTTTATATTGCAAATTATACTGTAATTAAGGCCTTGGATATTACTTAAAAACAAATTTACGCTCAAGTTATTTTCGTTTCCAAGGAAAAATACATTTAAAAAAAAAAAAAAACAGACATATATAGTTTTTCATTTGCATTCGACTTAAAATTGTTTAATTATAAAATTATATACCACACGTTTACTAATTTATTCGTTTCACACACTCTTTTATGAAAAAAAAAAATTGTTATTTCAAATTAAAATCGAAAAACATTTATTTATATGTATATAGAAAATATATAACATCTACATTGTTGTTCAGATAAATACTCTACGAATGATTTTTTTTTTTTTTTAATTAATGGAACGTCCAGAATGTAATTGCAATTTATTACGATGGCGAGTACTGAAGTATATAAAAAAAAAAACCATCGCAAGAACAATTAATTTAGAATGAAGTTTGTACTTACGTTTAGGAGAAGAAAAAAAAAATGAATCAAGTAATTGTAATTTTAATTGTTTTTATAAATAATTTAATCAAGCTGAAAAAATAATTATTACATCAATTATATTTAATTATTGGTTTATAAACAACAACAAATTTACACCTTTTTTTCTTTTTTTACTCAATTATATTTGTTTGTATACGTATATACGTAATACTATATCGTACCGTGAAAAACCTAAATCTTTGTTTCTTGAAATTAATTGTTTTTTCCCCCCTCTTCCGCAATTAGTTTGAAAAAGTAGGCACTCGTTTTTATTTCGTTTTTGAACGTTCGGCTAACCAATTATTTACTCGCGTAGCAATGCGCAATATCGCGCGAGCTGTAAATGTTTCAGAGACAGTCATAGGAAACCCACTGTGGAATTCAATTATTTAAATATGCGTACACGAACTATTTCGACGTATCGCCCCCCATTTTCCCGTTTTCACGCGACAGCAGAGTCGAACTTTCGAGTTATGACGAAAAAAACAAAATTATTTTCCTCGATTCGATTGTTTCCGATAATAATTATCGACTACGCGCGGCCGTCGGGGTTTTAAATATTAATTTACGTTATTCGCAGCGATAAAACGGCATGTATATAATATATTATTAACTAAACACGCGCGTGTTCGCGGGCACGACGCGACGACAACAGAGTCGAATGTTTATTTTTCAAACAAACAAATAAAACTTATCGTTGTGTTGATTATTATGGTTTTGAAAAAATACGGTCGTCGTGTGTGTTATAGTTTTCTAATGGCTCGGGCAAACAATAATTATCAAAGGTAATAATAACGATTCCGGGGTTTGTTAACAAACGACGACGTATGCCGTACGCCGCCGGGGGACTCGGATACGTATAATTTTGCGATTAAATAATAAAAGAAGGACCGCCGATAGTGATAATTAACGACGAGTTCAGTATTTTTTTTGTATTTACTAACCGAGCCGTTAATTAAAACGACGAATATTAATATTATAAGTTTGTCGACGCGCGGATCTCGTAAATTGCGATACGAATTTCGAGAATACTATAGTTTTTCCCTCCGCGCGGTGTCGATTCAACAACTACTACTACAACGTCGTATCATAATATCAAACCCGCCGACATTATTATTGTTGTTATTATTATTATTATTATGATTGTTATTACGACGCGCTTTATTATTATTTACGTCCGCGTAATAAAAAAAAATTAAAATAAATACGAAAACGTTCTTGGCTAGAGAATGTTTCCGTTTTTGCGTCGATGAAGTTTTTCCCCTTTTTTTTTTTTTTTTTTCATTCTGTTCGTCGCGTACAAATCTTCACCGCGCTCTCTCTAATTCTCTCCGTCCACACGCGCCGCAACAAACCACCGTTTCGGTATTTCTTTCTGGTAAATATTCGTATCACTCCGACAGCCACGACAACGTATCTCCTCCGCAACGAACGCGGCGCAGGAACATATAATAATTTTAACGTCCACCGTCGGCGGCTACCGCGTGCTTAAACCACGTCATTAATCGATTGTCGTCCCGAGAGATCGCATTGAAATTCCGAGTCGCACGCTCGTCGTCAAATCAACAGTACTTACCGACCAGTGACACCCGAAGTCTTAAAAATTTAAACGGGCCAAAAACATTTGAAGAGACCCAAAATTAAGTTTATTATTTACAAAGGAACCCGCGACCGAATATTAAACCTGCACCAGAGCTCCTAGAAATATTGACGAGAAACTATTTTCAAGAAAAATGTATAAATTTTAATTTATAACTTATGTCATCGTGAGGCCTCGGGGCCGCGTTTTTGAAAAAACGATCGACTTCGTCGGCGCCACTGGTTCCAATTTGACGTTCGGCGAATCGTGACCTACTCGTATTGCGACCGAGGATAATGTTATTTTTATTATTTCCATCAATAAGCGACGGCGTTTACAATCCGGCCACGAATAATACGCGACGGGTTACACAGCGTTCGATGAGTCACATCGTTATTGCAAAGTTACGGGTTTCCCCTTTTCCCGGCAATATCCGCATAACGAATACCCACTCGATTGTTTAGTTATCGTTATTATTAGTTACGTGCCCAGGAATTTTCGACGAGAGGGGATGTTATGAAATACGTTTTAATGAACTATGGGAGTATTCCCGAAGACGCGACCGGGGTGGAGGGAGGGGCTTTAAGGGTCAAGGCCCGAAAATTGTTTACAGCCCTTCTCCGACAAAACGTTTCGTATAGACCTCGCGGAGCGCAGTTTATTACGTTTCTAAATCAGTTGTTTCGTTGCACTCAAAACTCTCCCCAGTTCTACGCTCCCGTCGGTAAAACTCTTTTACCTGCCCCGTCTGACCAGATACAGTTTAGAACGAGCTACATAAATACCGAAACAGGACGATTTAAGCGAAACCGTTTCGTTTCACGAAATGCGATTTAGATAAATCACACTATATTGATACTTAAATTATAAAAACTAAATTTAATACTAAACTAATTTATAACGCGTATGAAATACAGACAAAATTCGTGTAATATTTTAAGTAATTTAACGTAATAATAACAATAATTTTCAGAAAAAAAAAAATTATTACTGACGTAACATAATTAAACGACAATGTCGACGTTGATTCGTGTTCGTATGATTAAATATTAAACTATCTTGACTACCTGCTTCTATAAATCACAAATATCGCACGATCGGCGTGGATCACCGACGAGATCATAATCATAATAGTTTGGTCGACTATATTGTTGTTCAGAGTTATCTTTATTTTCGCGACGACGGCGTGGCCGTCGTCGTATAAAATGCAACGTTTTTTTACGTTCATCTTATTTTCGGATTACCTAATGCTGTTTATTTTCTATTTCATTTCTTTTCTTTTTCGATCATAATTTCTAATACGGCACCGAGGAAAACGAATATCTAAGCATCTCCGTTCGTGAGAAATACACGACACCGGAGTAATATATTATGTCTTCGCGACGGAGTAAATAGGTGTTGCGTAATTTGGGAGACGATAATAGGTATACTAATAACGACAATGATCAGTGTTAACGGCGCGCGCGCGAAATCTTCGTGAGAACCTTTTACTTCGCACCGCCCGAACGTGTGTTTATACACAGATGAATTCCGTCGAACTCGGCGAGAAAATCTCCATACGCGCTTGTAAACAATCTCTGCGCGTTGACGAACGCGTCGTCGAAACGTTAACGAAACACGAGTAGGTATCATACAGTTTAAATCGAATTAAAAGTAACTTTGTAAATGATTACGTAACGGGTGTGACGTTAAACATGCGACCGTGTTCCACGTAATTTTATTTATCGTATTGTCAGTAATAAACCGACCGAACTTTCCGAACTGCTCGTGTCGAACCGCGAAAACAAATATGTTTTTGTTTGACGATAAACGTGCGCGCGTTTCTATCGTGCAAAAATTAATCTGGATCCGAATTTAACGTCGACAACGGAGCGCATAACGTGTTTATTCGTAGACGACGATTTTTTTTTGATTTTTTTTTATCCGTCGTCCGTCTAGATTTTCTTTCCTGTGTTGGAAATATTTGTTCGGCGAAAGGTATGTCATACAGATGACTATAAACGTAAAGATACGATACGAACGAAATCTTAAGAGAGTTTTTTTGTCAAGAATATATTTTAATATAAGATTTATCCAGTATATCGAGTTTTAACAGAAGCGATTCGATTATTATATCGAGAGCTGGAATAATAATTATCCTAGAAACTTGAAAATGACATTAGTGTAAATGCGTGACCTACCGGAACTTTTCAGCGCGACTCGTGACCTACCAGAACTTTTCTGTTCCGACACGTGACCCACAGAAAACTGAACAGTTGTCCTCAAACTTTAATCTTATCGCATTATGGCATAAATTAAATAAATATATCAATGTCGAAATCGCGGTGGAAAATGCACGAGACACTAATGAAAAATACCGTATCGTGACATCTGTTGCACACGAAAACTTAGCGAGAGACTGATCTATTAAGACGAAAATGATAAATATATATATATATATCAACTGATTTATGAAGAGTCACCTTAATTTCATTAAAAGTAAATCGAATCCCTCCCGTCTCTGAGTATTGAATTTCTAGTAAATTGTTACATAAACCACACTCGCTAATGAAATATACAATTCGTAATTATAGGTCAGTAGGTCACACGTGGTATTCGTTTCCGAAATTTGAAAACGAAAACGTGACTTTATTTTAACGAAACCACTATACTAAGATTTCTGTTCTCGATATAATTAAAACGATACTGCTTCGCTTTTAGATTAAAAAAAAAAACCCCCGACTCGATCGATCTTCTCGTAGAATAATCGTTTCTCGTCGGATTGTTTTTGTAACCGGTCGCGTCGAAGTCGTCAACCACGCGTCCACCGATTTTATATCATCGAATCCGGACGTCGCGGTCGGTCGAAGAGTAGATACATACGGTAACGCTATCCGTCAATGCCACGGACTACTCGGGTGGGTCCGACGGTGCGAGTGTTCCAAAATTTATTTATCAGTCTCCGAGCGTCTTAACCGGAAAATTAAGCGACTCGGCGTCTATTATGACGCGAAGACGAGGGAATACGTCGGCGAGTGTTCGGTGGCTGAAGAAAAGAAACGATCTCGAGACCTTCAAGGACACCGTATTTTATACGAGTTTCGCTCCGTTTTCGACCCGTAACGTTTTTTGAGGAGGGAGAAGTTAATTTTAGTTTAATTAAACGAATTTTACTTTTCATATCACTCGTATTTTTCGTGTTTAGATTTATTTTGACATTAACAGGTCTTTCCCGTTGTTATTATTTCTATTCAAAACCATTCGAATCGAAGCAAACGAATCGCACATGAACGTCAACGCGGTATGCGTATTATCCGACGAGTAGACGAAAAAAAAAAGAAAAAGCGACAGAAATTAAACGTCGGAAAACTGGGACGCGCGCGCGCGCAAATGAACCGGCCTCTTTTTATGTCCGCGTAAAATATACATCTCTACCCGCATGCATGCTTTATTTTTCGTACGTAATTATAGACGTCCACGTCGCGCGGAGAATAAAACATGTAATACGGTTCGATGGAAACGGAAAACAGGGGGGGAAAATCGTCAATAAACCAACAACGCGTGCGCGGCGGCGATCGGATGCAATATTACAGACTCGCGGAGGACGGATTAACGAATTCACGCGGTAGGTACGAGCTACGGTAGGCCTCGCACGAAGTAATATAACGCCTGACCGGTTGTTAAAAGCCTCTTATTAATGTGCGCACGCGCGTAAAATTCCCACCGCACCCACGTGTCACGGGGTGCACATAAAAAGCTACGTTTTACTGCGTACACACAATACACACGCATACACGCGCCGAGCGCGTACGATATCGTCCTGTGTATGCGCGTCCTGCAGGATCCAGGACGTTTTGTTCGTCCTCTCGCAGTCGCTCTGGGCGGGCAAACGGAAACTTTTTCGGTGCCTATAAATCAGAAAACGAGGATTCCGGGTCCCGCCCGTAGCCCGGCGGCGGCGGCATGCGGCAACGACGCGCGGAGGATACCACGCGCACTCTTACGTGGTTAGGTCATAGCAATACGGGCTCTTTACGAATACGTTATATAATGTTCTCCGCGCGCACTCGAAATAGAAACGCGACCGCAGTAATAGCAGTATAAATACGACTCCGGTGAGTATATATATATTAGTGGTCCTGCAGAATCGTAATCGAGAGCCCAAGCCAAAACGGGCACGGTCCTTCTCTGTCTGTCTATCTCTCTCTCTCTCTCTGATTATGATAATGGAGTTTTAACGAAGTGACACGGCATTGACCACGAATATTGAAAATTTAAATCGTAAACTGTTTTCGATCCGAAACGAGACGAGTGCGACTGCATACAGACGCCCGACTTCAAACGTTTCTGGCGAACACATACTATTTTATTAGAATAAAAACGATCTAGTGATTTAAACGGCGTTTTAATGTCGTGGATCTGATCGCGACTCTATTTTATCATCAATTATGCGGCATTTTAACGATTTTAGTTCGATATTTCGAAAACGTTTTTGTTTTTTCAGTTCAGTAAACATTTTTTTTCCAATTGTTTTTTTTTTTTTTTATTCGATACTCAGATTATATGGCGGTCGATTTTAATTTAAAACATCCGGAAAACGTGCGTTGGCCGAGAAAAAACGTGTTTCGTGATTGAAACAATATTTTTGAAACCTATTTTATAGTTTCCACGTCCGTTTTCAGAATGTAATTGCTGTATCTACCTAAATCGTTCGATTTATTTGTTATCGATGACTCAGTTCAAGGGCGGAAGAGGTAAATAACCTGCAAACCACACATCTGAACTGCGATTAATTACAAAACAGGTGTTTTTCCGTTTAAAATTGAAAAAAAAAAAATTCGATTCCATATTATGTTTTAAAATATAATACGGTAGGTACCGAAATTAATAATTTAAATAATTTAAAGCTTGGAAAATGACCGAAAACGACTAAAAGTGTAGAATTACATAAAATATTAGCGGTATCGCGTGGAACACGATTCGAAAAAGAAAAAAAAATTTACAAAGCTACTCCGAATACTACTACAAATACCTGAAACAGATAAAGAAAAAAAAAATCGAATCAAATCAAATCAAATTAAAACGCATCGAAATCCCAGTTTTTCCGGTACGAGGACGTAATTGATATTTTTTTCCAAATCAATAACGATATAAGCGACGCGAACAAAAAAAAGAGAAAAAAAAGTGTTATATTCGTATCGTTCGAAATAAATCAATAAGGGCGTCCGGCGCGTTAATATAAACGGGGAGAAAAAAACAATTATGCCTCGAACAATTACCCCGTTTAATCAAATTAAACATATAATCGCAATCGAATCGAATGGAAAAACACCGGCGGCGGCCCTGCAGCACGGCAGTGGCGGGCATTCCGTTCTTATTGAAAAAGCGAACGATATTTTACACCATCTCGATGTCCGACCGCCGCGCCGCGCCGGCGAGGGAGTAGAGTGCGTTTCTCTGAAACGTTTTCCATTGTCTCGCGATGGCCGGTAAACTAAACGATCCGATTTGCTCGACTTCAATTTCAGGTGACTCGGAGACGAATGTGCGGGTTCTCGCGAGCGGGAGAGCGGGGGGCGCTTTTTATAGTATCCGAGGGATTTTCTTTATTTATTTATTTATTTTTTTTTTTTTGGAAACGTCAGGGTTTCTCCGCTCACAACAGATCGATATATTATTATAGCGTGAGCGCGCACGCACGTAAAGGAGAGAAAGAGAGAGACATCGCTTACACGTTTGTTTCCGACAGACAGAAAATCTCGTGCTCGGACCGCCGCCGCCGCCGTCTAAACGGACACGAATATTTTTCTGTTTCCGGCAAAGTCAATAGGCCGCGCGCGTATCGATTCGCGCGTCCGGCGACCGGGCCGAACGGGGGGGGGACGCGATAATAATATTTTAATCCGGTCAACTACCTGACTCCCGTGCAGTTCCGGTGCATATTATACGTTATGCGGAATGTGTTTTTTCCACGGCAATCGCGCGTATACGATGAAAACGCTTCACATTCTCCCCCCCCCCCCCCCGCTCTCGATGAAAACGCACATCCGTCGAGTACAACATCGCAAACACGAGCGGGAAAAAAAGCCGCTCGTATTCAATTGACATTGTAAAAACAAACAAAAGGCATATAACTACAGCAATAGACATGTGTGTCGTAAACAAAGTATATTAATGTATACCTCTACTCGTTTTATATCGTTTGATTTCGTTAACCGGTTTATTTGTTTTTATTTATTTTTTTTTTAGATTCCGAGTGAAAAGACGAGTATATCGGTTACACTGTGATGTGTGCTTTTTTTTGTCCGCCATCACGTTTCCAAGTAAAAAGAACGATTCCATTATCAACTATTACAGTGAGGAAAAAAAACGTTGTTTAGTTGGCATCTTGGTCGGGTCAATTTCGACAAATCGACTAAAATTTACGAAATATCATAATTTTTTTTCATCCCAACTCAAAATCGAATAATTTTGTAGGAACTTGAAATTTTTACAGATAACTGCTATTTTCTAGAAACGGTATGATTTGCAAAAGTCCTGTACTTTTCTAGTGTTAAATTTAAAATCGAAAAAAAATTTTGGGTGTCCTCGTGTTTGTAGACAATTTTAAAAATTCGTATTCGTAAGTGAAATTTTATCGGCTGGATCGGTTATGAAATTTTGGTTCTAAATAGTCTGATTTTAGAAATATATTGTGATAATCCGCCAAACCTTCTTCGTTCAGAATAGTTTTCCTAAAGCAAAACGGGACACCGATTTATTGAAATTCGACAGACCATTATCGATCGTTCGTCGCCCGTAGTGTCTAGTCCGCGACGCATTACGCGTTTTAATTTAATTTTTATTAAAAACCGCTCTGAAACGTAGTCAGTAGGAAAACGTTTTATAGCCATGTATTTCACGGTGGATCTCATACGGAACGCATCGAGTAACGACGCGAATAAAAATGCAAACGGGAAACTACTGCTGTTTAGTGCACAATTATTATTTTCCGCGTATAATAATTTCGTACTTGACTGCCGGGAAGACTCGCCGCCAAGAAGTCTCGTGACGCGCACTCTTATGATAATAACATTAGTCGCAGTCGGTACGTATAACGTAGGATTTACCCGGTACTGGGATGACGTAATGAGATAGTTTTGTAATTCCGTGATGTTTCAGCGTTTTTAGAATACGGTCGTGCGCTTACTTATTTCGACTCTCAAAACATCCCTCACATGCATATACACTTGACGTCTCTGTATCATGTGAAGCGATGAAAAAATAGAACGCTACTGTTTACGTTTAACCGTCACGACGACGTCGATTCGACCGAAATATATAATGGAGTTTGCGTTATTATGCGCGCGAGTATAATGTTGTGTTAAAATATAAATCCCCGGAATCATGTTTATTGCATTAACAGACCGCCGCCGCCGCCGCCGCTGCAGCGGTGTATTGTGGCAATTATATATTCTGATGCGAATGTAGGTCGAATGGCACGCGGCCATAAAATGATTTGTTTTATAATGACACACAACACACGTATAATTTTGCGGTCATTTCGTTAAAATTGTTCGTAAGACGAGCGAGGGTTTTTGTAGCAATCGTAAATCAAATGTCAACATCAAATTATTGTTGTGTTCGTACAAAGGGTCTCGCCGCGTATTCGTCCCCGTCGACAAAGTCCGGGCGACTCATTTTATCAGCCGACTTCACATTTTTTATCGTCACACGAAATGAAAAGACAAAAAATTAACTTTCACGCGTCTTCCCGGACCTTGGATAAATCCAATCTCGTTTGTTTAGCTATAGGCCGGGCATAAATAATAAACTGAAGTGAATTTGGTTTGAGTAAAAAAAATGGTTTCTAATTTTGTATACACAAAGTATATTGTGAAATAATAAATCCAAACGATTTTTTCTTATTTTCTGCATTGCAGTGCTATTGTATCGCACCGAATTCATTGTGGAAGTCGAGAGCGACCATGGTCGGACGTTTTGTACGATGGTAATAATTATCAAAACACGAGTCTCAAATGTCGTAGACATTCCGCAGCAGACGTACAACGTTATACGGTTTCACTCGTAAACAGGCGTACGTACGACTGTGATTCGAAATGGTTACGATGAGAAAACGCGATGAAACTTGATAGCGAAACGTGCGTATTGCACCGTCATGACAATAATTATACCAAATCGATTCGATAATTTGACGATTTCAAATTACTTTGAAAATCAAGCACGATGCGAGTACCCGGGGGTAGCGGAGGAATACGGATCCGGAGAAACGTAGGCCGAGAAATGCACGCGAGAGTCCGAACGTCACGTGATAACGACCACGACGACGCCGGACGTGTGAAGTCGCGCTTTTTTCACAGCTAAATCGTCGCCCGCACGTGTTACCGTAACATAATAATAAACGTAATTTGTTATCGCGACGTATCGAGCGATTCCGGTTTCGGACGGTGTGGAAAACAAATAACAAAAAACTTTATAGCGGTTAAAAACTAAGAAAATTCGAAAATTCAGAGAGCCCAAAAATAATTGCAAAAATGTCATTGAAATATTTTGTATATTATGTAATATCAGTAAATTGCCAATAATTGTCAGTTGATAACGGAAAAATGTCAATTATTATTATTATTCGGGCCATACACATTTTTATACTTAAACCAGGCAAAGACGGGCAGATTCAGCTAGTAGTACTTTATACAAAGAATAACGACGAAATATTAAATCGTTTTACCGAATTCATTGAAATATTCGTAAAATTGAAATTCGCTAACGTTGGCATTTGTTTTGTTTTTTTTTTCCTCCCAGTTAAATACTTTTTGTTAGTTACGTTTTCTAAAGAATTTATATAACACTTTCGAGTTTTCGGTATTCAAATTTGAAATTTTATAAATTTTCAACTGAAAGAGTTCTCAGATTTTCGAGTTTTGTCAAAGTTTTTTAAATTTTTCAAACGATTAGATGAAGAAAAAAAACCGTTCGTCTCGGGCTTTCGACATTTTTCCACGCGAACAAGAGCAATGCACGGGAAACCGGAAAGGAAACACGAGACAGATATTTCTACTTAAAAAAAAAAGAAAGTTTTCCGACAATCGCAAACGATGCCGACGGATCAGCGGATTTACAACGATTGTTTGAACGGACCGATGTTTATTTGGACCCTATAAAATCGACCTTTGACCGACAGTTAAATTGGAAAAACAAACTTATTATTGATACAAAGACACACACATTTAGAAGGAACGATAGAATTCAAAACGATTCCGGGCAAACATTGTGCAAACGTCGGCATTTTCCATGTCGTTTTGTATACGCATTAATAAAATAAAAGTCACCGTCCACCAATGCGTATCAATGTGCCCTCGCAAAACTTTGTGTTCTCCCCGATAAATGTATTATAAGAATAGGACAATACGCGGTCCGACGAAAAACCGCTGTTTGTGTTTCACTGGAAAAGACGAAACGCGGACGTAAAACTCGCCTATTGTATAAATGCGGAAATCGGTTTTAAACGATCGTAATTTTTAATCGACAAAGTATTAAATAATGGTTACTGTTTGTTTTCTTTTTCTTTTTCTTTTTGAGCGTTAAGAATACAGAGCCAACGGAAAAAGTATCGATTCGCTTTTACCTCACGGACGAAAAATCGGTTCTTACGCGATAACAGTAAGATTAATTAGAAATCGAAACGAAAGCTTAGAAAAAATTTCTTTTTTGAAATACTTGTAAGATAAGTTTGATTCATAAATTGAATTTTCCTTACACTCACGAGAAAACTGCCAAAATAAAAAAATTGAAAAATGAACTTTTGTGTCAAAAGTACCTACGATCTTAAAGTACGATGCATATTTTCGTACAACTTTCGGTTCGATCTTACCGATTGCAATACCTAATAATACACGCATTTTCTACTGTTTTTTGTCGTTTTCTTCTTCATCGATCTAGTGGTTTTGATATTTTATTTACTACTAACAATTAAAAAATAAAAAAAACAAATTTCACAGTTAAAACGACGCGCTTACTCGTCCAAGACGGCACATCGAATAGACATTAGGTCGATTATTTTTCTAGATAAATTTTTATCTCGTTTCGCCAAACTACACCGGCCGTTCGGTTGGATTTCAGTCGCCAGAACGGAAGGTCGAAATACTGATTCGGCGGTGCTCGCGCGCGGACGACGAAGGCCCGTCGCCGACCACCGTGCGTTATAATAACAACAATAATATTATTATTATCGTCGTAATAACAACGATATTGCACGTCGCGCGGTGACCGGGTACGGGTTACACGGGGGGTACAGGTGTCACGCTGTCACGGACTCGGGAACGGCGGAGAAGATCCCGGTTAATTCCACCGGCCTCGCGGACGGCGGCGGCGCCGTGATTACACGCGATATTCCGCACGTGCGTGTATTATAGACGCGAATCCGCAGGACGTACATTGTATTATAATTGTTATTATCGGACGATGTGATAACGTTTCGCGGTCAGACAATCGACGTGGCCGTCGTCGTCCGAATACATTATCATTATTATTATTACGACACCGATGATCACCTGCGGGCGAGTTTATAGTAACGGCGCGGCGGCGTCTGTCCGGAAGATTATTTTATTCCAACACAGTTATTATATTATCGTTATCGGCCAGAGGTTTATCCAGCCGTAGGCGGACGGCTAAAGGGGTTAAGAGACGGACCGAAGTCGTTCGTTATCGTCGGGTTTCACTCGCGCGGCCTTTTGGAATTTTTCGTATTTGTCCCCGCGTCCTGTTGCCGCGCGAGAGAAACTTTTTTCGGCGCTAGAACTTCGTCGTCGACGTTGTTATGACAAAACGAATTGACGTGGTAGCGACACGAGTGCGTCGTGTAAATAAAAATTCGCGTGAACGGTATTTTCATCGCGTTTCGAAAACACACAGGAAACCCAGTGGCGGGAGAGAAAAAATACAGTTACGTGTTTTTCATTTCTCACCCCCCCTCTCGTTTCGTCCGAAACCAAAAGAAATTAATTCGGATTAAATTCGGTCGGGATTACTCATTCCTTGCGCGTGCTCCAAAGGGGTCGAAAAATTTCAAGAGTGGGTTTTTATTGTTATTCAAATAAACAAATTGGAGTGCTCGGTGTGAATTATAAATATTTGTTATTAAAATAACATTTTAATTATTATTAATCAGCACCGAGACTGGCGCGAATTACTTCCGTATGTTAATGACCAAAAAGAGGGGGCGAGAAATCGAAAATTCAAATGCTCAAAAACAAAGGCCACCCTAGTTGCGGTCTGATCGAGCTGATTACTTTTGGTCCTGGGTGTGAAATCGTTTTGAGAGTCTCGTGTTTTTTCGAACATGTTTCAACAATATAGTTGAAAATATTTTAATACAGTTTTTAAGTACTAAAAATGAAAAGTCTTGCAAGTAAATAATAAAAAAATATCAAATTTTTTTTCGAATCTTACGCATTGTATTCAAATGTCTGAAATTCTGATGAATAAATCGACAATTTTTGGCCATTCCCTAGAGATGGCGTAGTTTTCAAAAGAATTTGATTTTTTTTGTGCTGTTTATAGACATTTGAAATCTCGGTTTTTTTTTGCGTAAAATGTTGATGAAATAATGTTGGTTCGTTGAAATATCACGAAAATGTAATATAAAGTTTCTCATAAGTCGATGCGCAAAAGCATTGGAAGTTCAAGGGCGTGATTTTTTGTTTTTTTTTTTTTTTTAATAAACGTTTGAACGATGAAATTCTATGAAAACGCGAAAATCAGCGCAAACTCTTTGTGTCTTTCAGAATCGTATTTTTTTCATCGGTTTCAAATCAAAAAAAAAACAGATTCGCTAATATCAGTCGTGCGTCACCTGTACATTATCCTAGTCTGTATCTCACACTTTTTTCTTTGTTTTTTTTACAATTAAAATCTACAATGCCCAACATGGCGTACGAAAATAATAAGTCAATAAGATGAATCGCGCGCGGCAAGATTGCCGTCCTTCGACCCGTCTCTCTAATGCGGTGGAAATTTCTCTCCGGGGACAAAAAAGAAAACCATTCTCCCTAACGGAAAACTTACGCGCTCGGCATAAAACGTCAACACACGCGGTATGGATACGTACCGTATGAATATCATCTCTCGCGCGGGAACACTGTTTAATTTACAACCGCCACTCCCGTCGCTCTCGGGGCCCCCGTCGGATCCGCGAAATTCTGGGAGCTCGAGTTTAGCGTTCGTCCTTTGTTTTTTTTTTTTTTTTCAAGAGGGTGTGAACTAAAAACAACGAAAAAAAAAACGCACGGCGGCGAAACCAACGCGCGCCGCACTCGTAGCGGCGTTCGCTCCGCCGCCGGTTAGTCGGCGATTGCCCGCGCTCTCGTTTTTTTTTTTTTTCCCCCCGTTAATTGTTTATTATATTTTGTCAATCGAAACGTATCTAATTCTCGCGCGCCGCGTGCGGCGCATGCAAAGCGCTTTCTTCGCGATATTCCTCTCTCATTAACATCAAAGCCGGCCCGACGTCTCTTTGTTCTCTCGCAAACACGCGCTCGCGTACATTGTTAACACGCTGCAGTAGTCGTATCCAACCCTTCCGTCTCGTCGTCGACCCCTCTCGGGCCCACCGTCGGCGATGTGCGTACATAAACACGCTCTTACGACGACGCGGGGGACGGTGGAGTTAAGTAAACGCTAGCGAATAATTCCTAGTGCGTTCAAATGTTCTCTATGAGGCGTTTTTTTTTCTCTCCCCCCCTCCCCCCACTACACACCGACCCTCAGAGAAACATTGTTAATTATTCTGCTCGCGTATATATATATAACATGCGGATTTTCACTTTCTCTCGCTCGCTTTCCACGCACCCCGACATCAAAGATTATTGTTTTTTTTTTCTTTCTTTCTTTATTCGCTTCAATTAAAAAAACCGTCGAGCGAAATAAAATAAATATAACGACAATGGCGGCGGCGGCGGCGGCGCAAAGAACGTTATGGTGTTAATTAAAAGGTGTCCCTCCGCCGAGTCTCGTGTTTCAACGCGTTCGACGAACACACAAACGCACGCGCCGAGTCGTACACATGCGGGTGAGATATTTATAAGGATCGTATGACCGAGGCCTAAAGCAAAAACAAAAATGTGTAAAAATATCGAATTTCCGGTCGAGCCCGCTGCGCTACTGCGCGTAGGAGAGCCGCCGCCGAGGGATTTTAATTAATCCGGAAACGCGAACGGGCTCGACGACGACGAAACGGAAAAAGACGAGGCGCGGAGTCGATATTTCGGCGACGAGAACGAGAGACGCTCGAGCGGCGTTGGCGAATAGCACTAATATTTTATGAACATTTTTTTTTTTCCATCATTTCGCTTAATATAAACACGGCGAATCGTCACGCGCGTACGTAGCAATACGTAATAATATTACTGGAAATACGACCACTGTCGGGCGCAGAAAACGGTTTCTTCTCCCGTCGTGTCGCTCCATTTTCGTGTCACGCGGTTACGAGTTTATAAAGTTGCACGTTGTCCTTTTGTTCGCCACCTCCGCGAACACGCCGCCGGTACTTGGCCGGAATATTCCATTATTATTATTATTATTATTATTATTATTATTATTATAACACGTTTTGTAAACTTTGAAAAACGCGTACAGGTGCACGCGTGTACATCGTGATAATAATATACGTGAAATGTGTGGCGGTGTACGAAATAACTCTCCGCGGTCTATTGTGCTCCGAGTAGCACGACGAAATTAAGATTTTCCATGTCTGAACACAGTTTTTATTTTCTCCAAAACCGTACAACGCCATTGCGTCATGTTTTATATCGAGCGTTTATCTAAGTACGCCTACGAGTACACGAATAAGACTATCATCACATATTGTGCGCACGTATTGCCGAGATATTCAGAATTCGATGGCAGTAACGTGCGGTGTGCCGAAATTGTTTGACTAATAGTTGAAATCGTGCGGCTCGTCAAAATCATTTATGGAGCAGACAACCCTCAACAGGAGAGCGTTCGTCTCCGGCGTCGGATTTTAACGTACCGTCGTTTTCGTCGACGATGAGGCGAGTTTCGGTCACTGGTCGATACCGATCGAGTACACGAAAACGTCGTAAGATATGAAATTAAGATATGAATACTTTTCAACTCGATGAACGCGTATGAATTCGATTTATCCTCGCTAATATATTTTGTATGTTATATATGCAATTAATATGAACACACTCGAACTATAACTCAAAATTCGACGCATTTATTCGGTATGGAAATGTTATTACATCGTTTCAATGACTAGTGAAAAAAGAAGAAAAAAATCACTATTCAATTTCAAACATTTCATTTTATTTTTTAAGTGTGTGTGACTGAAAAACGTGTCGTCGACGGTTTTTTCGTCAGATCGAAACGATGTGTTGAAGTACAAACACATCACGCGAATCGTGTCGTTGAACTCAATCGGTCGTTCGAATGAAAAAAAATAAATAGACACGGTATTATAATTGGAAGTTTTGCGAAAATTTAACGATTTAAAAAAAAAAAAAAACGGACACGCGGTGAAGTCGACGAGCGTCCAAGACAGCGGATATACGGAAAACATGAACCATGGAATCGACGGGTAGTCGTTTTCGTGTTTTCCAACAACAAAAAAAAAAACCACAGCACGATATTAGTTACGGTGGTCGGCGAGTGTAAACACACGTGTACCGATATCAAATAACGTGTGCCAAAGCATTATGTAATCGAATGTTTGCATTGTACGTAAAGCGTTGTCCATACAAATGGAATAAAAACGTGAAATCTTTTTTACATTTCAACGAGTGCCTTTTGTACGGTGCGCGCGTGTAATAACATCATCGCGATTAATTAAATGGACTCAAAAAACATTCGCCGCGTGCACTTTCATTCGGACATTATTGTTTTGTGTGTGTGTTTTAACCGGTTATTCAAATGCCAATACAAATTACACTGGTTTGTTTGTCTTTTCGTCCATCTCCGCGGAAACAAAACGAGTCGTCATAAAATCCATGTTTAAAAACGTTAAGAGCACGCCCGAGTGTATTTTATGTTACCAAAAAACCGTTCGCTTCGGGTTGTTTTTATTTTCGACGTGATCGTGATTTAATTTGTTTTTATTAACGTTCCCTACGTAGGTATTTTGACCGTCGCGATATTTGTCATCATTAGTCGTGTCACTCCGGGCGGTCGGCCACGCGTAGACGACACTCTTGGACGGACGCACGAGATACGTATGCATAGCCTAAATGCCAAAACGAATTTCAAACGCGAAATATTTAGCCGGTTTTCTCTCGAGCAATCTCTTTCGGGGTCTTTTCCGGTATACTCGAAAAAAATTATTTCAATTGTTAAATTGACAA
The DNA here is from genome assembly GCA_948098885.1 of Drepanosiphum platanoidis. Taxonomy (NCBI): domain Eukaryota; kingdom Metazoa; phylum Arthropoda; class Insecta; order Hemiptera; family Aphididae; genus Drepanosiphum; species Drepanosiphum platanoidis. Next base: position 496,853 of record OX402533.1, read on the forward strand.
CGGTATTCTCTATTTTTTTTTTTTTTTTAATTTTTTCTCTTTTTTCTCTTTTTTTTTTTTTTACTCCAACTCGGGAGAAAGTCTCTTTTAAACTTATCGTTTAACTCGGTTTTATTCGTTTTGTTGTTGTTACTGTGTTTTTTTTTTTCTTCTTCTCTCGCTCGCTGCTACAGCTCCCGCGCCTACGCGTTCGGGGGACGGGAGATTTTTATTCCCTTTAAAGTTTGGCCGTTAAAAAGAAAGGGAAAAGAGAGAGAGAAAAAAATCAACAACAAACAAACAAACAAGTTTTATACTTAGCTGGAACGGAGTAGTAACAAGACGCGCGGCGTTTCGTCGGAGGTGGCAGCGTTGTTAACCGCGCGCCGCCCCACACCGGTCGTTTCGGCATAATTTATTCGCAGTCGTTATAAATATTAAGTACGCCGCACCGTACGTGTACCTACGCATACGCGCGGCAATAATAATAATAAAAAACCAAAATTATACAAGGTGGCGCGAAAAGGACGCGTGATTTTCGCGAGTAAACGTCTTTGTTAGAAAACAAAAATCTTTACACGAACATGGTCCGCAACAAACTTCTGGTCGAATGGTTCGCACATGGTTTTTAATTTCGAAACACCACGTCGGAGACTATTTCGATTGTTTTCAATCGAAAAATCGAGTGCGGTCTACGGGGACATGGACTGTTGGTATGAAAAAACGCGATAAAAACAAGTCGCCCGCGTGCACGTGGATCTGATGACCGTCGTCGCGGGGGTCATCGGGAGACGTGAACAATCGGCACAATCGTCATTAGCAGACAAATCTTTCGAAATTAAACACCACTAGAGCTGTGAATCGAACGCGCTCAAAGTAACTGTTTTTAAACGCACTAAAAATCAAAATGTCGTATTAATTTACATTCGAGTTGAAAAATATTTTGAAACAAGGACGTGTATTTGAAAAAAAAAACATAAATATGATTTTTTTACACTGTATATTACATACGGCAATAGAGACTGTTTAAAATAAAACATATGAGTGTAAAGTTGACTGGAATTCGTGAAAAAATACTGCAAAAAACAAAGTAAATAAAAAAAGGAAAAATTGGCCTAAAAAATCGAAAACGTCAAAAAATGCAAAATAAATGTTAATAAAATCGAATTCGCTGTTACACGATTCAAATTTCGTGTAGACAAGAGGCGAAAAAAGTCTTTTCCTACAAATTCTTAGTCGTTACGGTTGATTTTCGCGTAAATTTATTCGAAACAAAGGAGTTTGTTCGCTCTCGCGCGCCACCCTGTATCGGCGCGCGCGCGCGTAATTACAACACATCGCACGGGAATAACTATAATATATATATATATACATTATAATAATGTGTGTCTCTCTCGTGCGCGCGCGTATAGTCGTAATAATATTAATAATAATTAAAATCGTAATAATCGTAATGATAACGATAACGACGCGATATAATAATAATAATATTGTGTACGACGTGAAACGAGAGCTCCTCACACGTGTAGAGAAATTAACGCGACGCTTTTCGCTTTGCGCGCGCGATGCGGTCTTATTTAAGTGCGTGCGCGCATACGATTTTATAGAGCTCGCGCGACGAAGGATACGCATAAATAAACCATTCTTAATTAAAAAGGACCCTTTCAATGGCGGCTTAAAACGAAAAACATAATTTTACACGGAGGTTAACCCGCGACCGGGGGCTGGTCATAATATACACCGCTACGCCCGTACAATAATTATTACTTTGTGCCGACTAAATTATTGACGCGAATCCCATCGTCACGTGGGGACATTTTACTCCGCGTCGATTGTCGAGACGTAATCGAGAGCTCTGGTTTTCCGACGGCATGCCATTGTCGCGTTCGTTTATTTAGATTATTTTTCGCGACAATTGGAATTCTCAAAGTGGCAGCGTCGACTGCAGCTGACCCGACGAATGCACTCGCACGAGCGCACGTACGAGATTTCGATTCGTCACGATTCTATTGTTCGACCGTGTCCGCGTCACACGATGGTGCGGCGTTCGCCATGGAAAACACGGCAGGCACGCGGTTATTAAACGACGATTACTCCGTTTGCGCTTTCCGATCGAGTAAATTTCATTCGCCTCGCGTGTGCCAGTCAGCGGCGCCGAACAAGCGGGCATACAAGTCGAGAGACCGAATTTGTAGTGATTGGGATGATGGGCACATTTTATTAAGAAATTTACATCGAAAATTATAGTTTTAAATACTAAATCACACTTTTCATTGTAAAAAACAAAATAAAGAAATTATCTGAAAAAAAGAATCATATAATATGACGATTAAATGTATTATTTTTTTTTAAAAGCGGAAGGGTTGGAGTGAAAAATTCCTTAATATATTTATAAGAAAGTTTTTGGGATGGGAGGAGGTTATAATTTTGTCCACTCTTTTGCCCGAGTATTTTAAAACTAGTTCGGCGCCACCGTTTCCGGTGACATTTGCGTCGGATTTCGAGCGACGAGCGATTTTTTTGTTTTTACATAATTTCTCAAACGAATTTTTTTCCATACGGTTTCAGAAAATAACGAGTTCTTTTCAATTCAATAAAACGAATTGTAATCGGTACTTTTAGAGTCGGCAGGCGTCGCGTTACGGAGAGAAACATACGATCAACGATTAGCGTTAAAAAAAACGGTATTTCTAATGACATCTACATATAGGGTTTCGTCAAACGCGATGTGAAATCGATCTCAGATATTTCGTCGTATTTGAACTATAAGTTTATAATATTAAATAAAAGTTTTAATTTGAATTTGAAGAAACGAAAACGCTTTCGACTTTTTAACATGAAAAACAAAAAAAAAAAATTTAATCTCACCTCGGTTACGACGACGGCGACGGCCGTTACGTCTAAACGTTATATTTTTTTTTTATTCTCCGCGCGTTTAATTGTTGCCTTTACGGTAATGATTACGTGGTAAAACTTTATTATTTTTCGCCCCCGTAGAAATATTATCGACGACTCGTTCGCGTTTAATCGTGACCGTCGGTAACCCTCTAGTCTCGTACGCGTTAAATAAAATACACTGTAAACGGTTTATTGTTTAAAATAGAATTATTCGTTTTCGGAAATTTAGACGACTGTTTATTTTTACGTCCAACCCCCTTGTAGGGCACGCAGGCGCAGCCGTTCTTCGAAATCATTTTCGTACAAAACGAGCACGGAAATCTAGTCTTTTCAACACTCCGTGACTCGTAAGTACCATTTTTTACTATCGTTTTAGTACCGCACCGGATCACAATAACCGCGAGAGTCGTAATTTTTCGTAATCATTTAAATTTTAATTAATCGTAATTATTGTCGTAATCGCATTACGTAATATCGTCGGCGATAGCGCCGCCGAGAAACCGGTTGGGCCGGCGCGGCGGCGGCAACGGCTCGTGCCGCCGACGAGCGAGCCGGGCAGAACGACGGTGACTCTGTCGCGAGCCGCTCTAGCGAACGGATAGCGGAATATATCGTATCGAAGCGAAGAATAGTAAATATTTGTCAACTCGACTTCAGACTACGTATTATTCTTCATCACCAACGACCAGGATACCTCAGAATGATATCTTTGTAATGTATACAATTCGTGACGCAGACCAAGCGATATCAGGATTTTATTTCGAGATTTGGTAAGTAAAAAAAGTAATAAATAAATAAAAAAAAAAAACGCGATTTCTCTCTGAAATCGGAACCTTTTGTTTACTGCAGAGTTGTAAATAATTTTTAATACAATTTCCATCCGTCAAAAGGCATTTCGTTTTAAATCGTGTAATAAATTAACAACATAATAAAATCATTCGACTGTAATGCATTTAATTACGGAATATTTAATTTTAATTTTATATTGCCAAAGGTTAAAATTCAATGGACGAGTTCTTTCAAATCTCGGCAAAGGTTCAGACCCCCACGGACCTCCGCCGGACACGTCCCTGCACCGGACCGACCTCCGATTAAAACCGTTGTGCTGCTTACGAGTCCGATTCCCAGGTACCCGTTATTTACATATATCGATTCCGGGGTACTTAAGTACGAGTTGATTCCCTTATTTAAATCGGCCACGGAAATAATATTTTATCTCGCGTAATGACAATTGATTTGAGATAGCGGTTTTTACAGTCCAACATTTTACAATATTACGTAATATATGTCACCGGTACCCGTTGTAGTACTTACAAGTTCAAAATAAGTTTATAATAATATTCTATAGTGTTTTTATTTTCGTTTTAGTATTCCGAAGTAATATATATGCAAATTATGACGACGGCGATCGACAACATTTAACATCTAAATAAAAAAAGTTTAACAACATATGAAAAAAAAATCACCAACTACGATGGCGATTGTAAACGTTTGATATCTCAAAAAAATTCGAAATTTAAACGACATTTTTGGCAGAATTGTCAGCCAACTTCTACGTGGTGTCTCCAGGGCAACGCTAATAGGCAAAAGTTCGGGCATCAACTTGAGGTGTGCTGGGAATCTACTATCGCACTAAATGAACCCGGGAATCAATTAACGCATAAATTAAGTACGAAAATCAACTAACCAATAGTATTGGTCCAAAACCGAAAATCGTCGTTCGAATGCGATCCGTTATTCAGACAGTGTATACAATTATATACTAGACTAAACTCTTATATACTTATAAACGACTTTGCGATTAAGGACTTGCACTCAGAAAATCAGTATTTTAACGGATTTCCACGGCTGAACGGTATTTCGAGGAGCGGGGAACTTGAGCGGACTCGTTACACAGCTGGTAATTGGTGTTACGAGGGCTTACAAAAATCACGCAGTGCAGTCCCGGAAATAGGCAGTACCGGATATTCGACAAGTGCGTAAAAGTTATAAATCGTAGGTGTAAGTGTACGCGGCGGACAACCGCGGTGTGAAATAATTATTCTACAACGTTTCAAAACGGTCGGGGCTGGGTTAATGGATTTTCCATTTTGTTTTATTCGTGTATATCGGTAAGTGTTGTGTTTTTCAACAGACCGTTAATGACGCTCGGCGTGGAATTAATATTGTATCGATTATGAAATAATAATTGTGTTTTTTTATCCCAGGAACTTTCATCAACGACGTTCAAACGTTATTTCTGTAAATTAATAAACATGTAATAGTCGTTTAGAAATCCCGTGCGAAAAATATCGTGTACAAATGCGTCGAAATCAGATGGATCGGTTTTCAAAACGAAATCGACAATCCGACGATAGGTGAGTTTGTCTATTTCTCTCTGTCTTTTGCGCTATTATATGATGTTATTTGTTAAAAAATGAGTTCGTCCTTGAACTAATATCGTTCGAATACATGACGTGTTTACGTCTAACGATAGCGATGGTAAAAAATACACAAACGCGCGGGGGTAAAATATTACCACGGTCGTATTCATAACGACTATAGATTAAACGGTTGATCGATGTGCACATTGATTTCGCCCGCGCCAACAGTGTTTATCGAATAAATACAGTATTTAATACTGACGATGAAATATTACAGAAAAAAAAGTCTATATTCATTTTTTTTTTTCCTTCTTCTAAACTCGCAGCTAGTCTAGTAAAATATATTGTTATCCTATTGATATTTTATGAACGCCCTGCCTTTATCTCATCTCGCTTCTCCCGCTCTCTCGTTGCCATAATATATAATATATATATATATACACATGTATAGTATAGGAATTTTCTACTACGTATTTCCCGAAGTATCGAATAGACCGCTGACTCGTTTTTCTCAGACTCATTCTGATTTATAGGACGGTTCGCCTCCCTTTTACTGCGCTGGAAAAACGAACGGCACACGAGCTTTTCACTGGCCAACAATAAAGTGTTGCTATTTATGTACCCCTCGGTACAATAACTGTTGGATTTCGCATTAAAGGGATCTGGAAAACCCTAGCAGACGGTTTTTTTTTTTTTTTTGTTTTTTTTTATTTCGAAATTATGTAAAATAGTTTTATGATTTTCGTACCGCCGCCAAACGGGTGCGCTATTTATACGCGCCCGCGCCCGCGTAGTCGTTTTAATTGTTTTAATTTTTTTTAATTCCACGTTTTTCCCTCTCCTTTTCACCGCGCCGCGGCGTTTTGTCTGCAAGACTCTGTGAACTCGAACGTTCGGATTAAATTTCGGGAGTGCGGTAAAAACGAAAGCGGAAAAGACGAAAAAAAAATCACGTAACGACGCCCGAGAGTAAACATTGACTAACGATCGGTCCTAGATAAATATCGTGTGTACTATACATCGCTGTACGTACGACGTACGTGTAATATTTTGTTTGACGTCGTGACATCGAATTCGCACACGAGATCGCGTTTTCTCGCGTGCCAGACCGGAACGTTATCTACGTAGTCGACGGCACAACCGACCGTTCGGATTCCGCGTGCGAAACGGTCGTCGACATCTTTCATACGAGGGGCCGGTCGTGTCTCTGCCGTTCCGAGGTGAGCCGGAATGGTTTTCGTATTCTCGCGATATCGCGAGTCTCGAACGCAGACTGCTCGCGTTCGAAATTGAATTTATTTCAAACGAAATCGACCGCACGAAAAAATTATGAATTCGCTCTTTCCTTTCTACCCCCTCGTCCGGAAAATAACGACGCGCGCTTTTCCGCACGCCGGAAAAGTGCGGTGCGGACGACGGCGGCGGCGGCGGCGGCGGCACACCCCTGGCACGACCTAATCGAATTTTTCTCAATTATTAAAATACAATCCAGCGCGGCCCCGTGACTAATTTTCATTATACGTAATCGCATTATCGCCGCAATAATTCGTCGGGTCGAACAACACGTGTTGGGTTTTTCGAAAACGCGCACGCTCTCGGAAACTTCGTAACGATAAAACGTGTTCGTCGACGCGGCTCGTATCGTCGCGGTGCGCACTTGCATTATTACTCGGTACGATATCATGACGTGAGAATTAATCGTGCTCGAAAAAGCCCGAGAAAATAGCAAAATATACGCAACTCGGGAAAATTCAACAAAAACGACGACTTGTCCGCGCAACAGATTCCGAATCGATTACAAACGGTATTGTGAGACTCTGCCCAGTAACATTTCAATTTCAGTCGTATACATTTTAAACGATCCAATGAACACCGGAAAAAATTACGTCTAAACTGGTCGTTCGTACACTAGGGGCCCGCCTATTTTTCTTACAATTACGTGCTCGCTAAAAACTACAAAATTTTATGCTGTCAAGTAGTTTGAAACATCGTAGAACTTCACGAAAAAATGCCGCGCCATATAAATTTGGGTTTTTAGCAAAGCCGGTAGAGGTCTGGATCGACGAAGCTAAGTTTAAAATTACTAGGTCTTAAGGATTCTCGGCTCAAAATCAATAATAATCCTGGAGCAGCTACTGTGTTTCGGTCGGATTCGATTGTTTAATTCATTTCACACGGAGTGCACGTACATATATTTATGTACGTCAACATAATTCAAAACATGTAAACTCAATTGAATCGTAACCATTGTAGCTGATACACAAACCGATCGAGCCGAACTCGTAGATAATATTATAGTTCTCATGCAATTGAAAACATCACTCGATTCACTAAACAACATTCGGAAACAGTTACACTAAAACATCATAAATATTGAACATCGAAGTTACTTAGATATTTCTATTGGTCGACTTTTTTACAATTAACCGCGTACACACGTTCTCGTCGGAAGTGGTTGTATTTTTTTTTTATCGATTTGATCGTTTTGAAATTACGCCATTTAACATGGTTTTCACGTAGAGTTTTTGTTACTCTCGACTCGGTTTTTTTAAACCGACGGATATCGTTATTTTCCGGGTAATCGGGGAAGGTTCTCGAACTATTCAATGAAGTATACGACGGTGTTATGTTATTTTTTTTTTATACGGCGTCGAGTGCGCGTGTCGGTATGGATGTTATTTTAGAATCCGTCCATCGATCGCGGCCTGCTATGTAGCTTATAAATTATATTCGATTATAATAATATAGTCCGCCGATTATGTGTGTCGTCGCGCGAGCGGTATGCGAGAAGACGTTTTCGCGTGACACCGCGCTCCGGGTCCGTCGGTCCGGACCGGAAGGAATCGCGTAATATCCTGCGTCGTAATATCGTCGTTGTTATAATAAACCGTGCTGGCGGCCGCGAAACGGTCGTGCGGACGACCGAACAAATAACGCGCGGCGCCGGTTTTTTTTTTTTATTTCGTTTCGTTTTGTTTTTATTCTTTCTTTTCGCTGACCCCCGGGTGGCCGACGAGAGCGCGTGACCGAAATCCCGGATACGACGAATACGCGATATTTGCCCGGATACGTAATCGGTCGCGGGCGGCGAGGGCGTTCCGGCAAAAAGGGACGTCGCGCGCCAAACGTGACTTGGCCCGCCGGCATTAGACACGCGCGCCGGCAGCCCCCCCCCCCCCCCGCGTTACGACACGGCCCCGTGTACCTAATAATAGTAATAGCGATGGTAATAATAGTAGTAATATTGTTATGACCGCACGGGATCAGGACGAAAAACCGGGCGCCACTAGATCGAGCCGAATCGCACCCGCGAACGGTCCTTAATCCGAGCACTGGTCCTTTGGACGTAATATATTACGTTGCCGCCTACTGCTGCGGAATTCTTATCGAAAGTCGAAATTCTCGTTGAAACGCCGATCCCGTTTTTGCCGATGGTAATTATATATTATGTATTTACCACGCGGCGAGGGTAATTATTCGTGAAAAATGTTCGAATTGTGTTTCCGGTGGAATGTAACGAAAAAAATCTAAGCGCTATAAAGTTGTTTGTGTATGTGGACGTTGTGTATATATCGCTCACGCGGTCTTGTTTAGAGGTACGTTTGCACGTATTGTCTACATATCACAATATCTACAATCCGAGCGTAGAAAAAAAAAGTACGGTTAAAAGTTGTCCGTATAAAAAAAAAAAGGATACGTCTAGACGATATTATACGATACAAGCACGGTTTCTCTGTATGTTTATTGTTTACTAGTGAATATTTTAACGAAAACTACATGTGATTTAATTTAATGATTATGATGGTAACTGATTCAATAAAACGAATGATATTATTTGATTATTTAGAGAGAACAGTGTTGAAAAGGAGGAACTGAAGAGGATTAATATTATTGTAAGAGTTAGATTTGAAATTTATGCCTATGAAAATGTTTCGAACGAAGACATATTATTGTCAAGGCATTTTGGAATCATAAAAGATAGAAGTAAAATATACGGCGATGTCGAGAGATTACGGATTCAGAATAACGGGAGATATTTTGGATTTTACCTACTATTATACGCGACCGATTCGATGACATGTGCACAGACGTAACTAACATCGAAGGCTTATAGTCGAACCGAAATCTTCCCGTTTATCGAAACGTCGTAGCAACATTCGTTGGTTCATAAAGTTAAGTATAAATGAATAAATATGAAAATAAAATAAAAGTAAAACTTTTAGGTACAATATAAATTATGTGAATTTCAGGAAATATTAACCGCGAAAGTTTGGCCCGTCGCCCGTTATAATTAAATAGAATACGCAGCCGAGTTCAAAGTTTCGATGAATAAACAAAGTGAATACGGTAGTCATTGTTACCTGGCAAGATAACACTTACTCTGTAGGTGAGACAAAATCAAATCGGGCGAAAACCGTCGGCTGGCTTTCTCTAGTCAGTCTTTACTGTCTCGTTCAAATCGTCGTCGTCCGAAATATTTCGTAAACAATTATTTCCTACTGGCTTTGTACTGATCGCAATAGGGTTGGTGGGACTGTACATGAACGGTTGGGGGAAAAGTTCGCCCCGGGCCGCGATCGAACGATGCCCGAAAACGTTCGGTTTTCGAGCGCGGTGTTATTTTGTTCGGGTTAATTTATTGGTCGTTACGACGCGCGAATTTAAAGTAAATTATAATGTGCGTCGAAACCCGCCGAACTGTACAATAGGTTTTGAAAACGACACTGGCACATCTCGTGGTCGTGTGCGCCCGCCGACCACTCGTCATCGATGAATTCACCTCTCGTCGTGTGACACACACACGCGCGCGCGGTCGAAAGCGATTTAAAGTGCGCCCACCCGGTTCATCACAAATCTCCAGCGACCTCCCGACGCTCTTTGCAGACCGCGCGTCGGACGATTGAAACGAGCGCACGGACGACATGGGGAGAAGGAAAAATGGACTTTTGTAGTGTTTATTTTCGACGGATTTATCGATTACGATACACGTGACACGACTGCACACATCGACGATTCCAATAGAGAACAACGCGACGACGACGTCGTGAAAGAATCTCGAGAAATAGTATTTTTTATTTATTTATTTTTTTTTTTTGTTTGTGACGCGTCGTAGCTCCGCCGTGCGTAAATCTCAAACGAAACAATAGTAATAAATTAGCGAATTCGCTCCCGGGATGTCAACGGCTGCATCCGCAAGTGTGATACATTATTAACAGAGAGAAAGAAAAGAGTCTCGATCGTTTTTCTTTTATCAAATATTCAACTATTGTAATAGTGCGTTTTCAAGTTTTCGGAAACGCTCGCCGATCATATTCGTCTCTGCTCGTCACGCGCCGCGATAATTATTTATGCCCGACTTGAATCTCAACAGATTTATTCGATATTTATCATCATTATTACTGTTATAATTGTTATTAATAAGTTGAACTATACATTTGTTTAAAAACCAAACCGTTCCGGCAAAAAATACAATTCTCGTATAAATTTAAATTGGCAAACTTTGTTTGAATTACGCGCGTCTCTCTCTCTCTCTCTTTCATTCGCTGTCAGATTCAATAGCAAAAAAACACAATTAGTTAAATAAAATATACACGTGTGTTCTAAGCATTTTACGTTTTAAGCTCAGAGCAAACAAAAAAAAAAAGTGTTAATTATGTAGAAACGAATTTTTCAGTTTTAATTAAAAAATTTTAATTGAATTTTAAATTATGGAGAATGTGTTTTATATCACTCGCGGAAAAAATGTTTTCTAAACTTCAAACAATTTATATTAATTATTAGTGGATTTTTATAGAGCGTATGAAGTTTTAACAAAGTACAGAGCGCAATAATATAGCAATAATATTATTGTTAAGCGTGACGACATTTAGTGGGGACAAAACGTGTTAATACTCGATCATAATTATTATTATTATTATCCACATTTGCCCGTTGCGCGAGCTAAAACTTACAATAATTATTATTCATTAGACCGTCGTGTGAATAATATATCACACCGAGAACGTTTGTGAACTAAAACGAAATAAGTAATAAATAACAATTATGCTCGGCCAATTCACAATACAAGTTCTAAACCAAGTTTATTCGACCATCAGTAATACGCGTACTCGAAAACGTTCAATGTCGTTTCGAATGTATTAAAGAGCACTTAAGAGTCACGTATATTTTGAGTGCGGCACAAAACGACGCGAACCCATTGAATTCGTGCAGAATTAAAAATACATTTTTCTATAAAGAAAAATATATAATAAAATCACGCAGTCCCACCGGCGAACGCGTTAGATATGAAAATTCAAAACGCCCCGTGCGGGATAGGCACCTACGTCACTTGCTCCGCACACTTCGGCGAAACTCCGCGAAAATGTATTGTTATTTTTAATTCGGAAGGAAAGAAAACGAAGACCATTGTACGAACAAAACGGTTCGGAACGTCGAGTTTTAAGGTTAGCAAATGCATTTCCAGGACATTTTTCTAATTCAACGTGTTCATAATAAAATACAATGTTCTACAAATATTTGACATTCTTTAATGTTTGCACAGATAGCTTTGAGATGAAATATTTAAGTTACATAATTGAAATCCATAAACTATATTAAACGAGAGAAAGAAAATATGTCATTAACCGTATTTGTGGAGCCGTCTTTGTTACAATAAATTGTCGACGTTTGTAAAAAAGAAAAACAAGCAAAAAACAAACGGTAATTACGATTTTCAAGATACTTAAGACACGTTGAGAGAACGGCGATAAATAATAACGCTTACAATATACGTATACCCTTAAAACCCAAAGTGTTACGCGATTCACTTGAACGAATGAAAATAATCTATAAATAATGTCGTCGCGATCGGCGAAATGAATACGTTTCGCCATAATTCAGACTTTAAATGAAAAAAAAAGAAGAAAAAAAAGACAGTCGTCCAAACTTAGGTCGAGTCGTCCGGATTTTGATTTACGGCGATAATAACGCGGAATCGACGGTTAAAATTCAAGGACTTGGAAATTATTAAAGCAGCCAATTTTATAAATTACATTCTACCGAAACGGGGTCGTCTCTGAGGAGCTTGTGGAAACAATATTATAGGAATCGTCGCGTGGTTCAAACTTTGAACGTTTAAACAAACAAAAAAGTCATCAAAACCGATTTCCGAATCGCGTTTAGTTATTATAAAACGAGCGGTAGAAAACTGTCAGTGAAAATCGGTGGTTTCTATTTTTTCCCCAAAGTCATTGGAGTTTTCTGCGATGGGAAAATATGACATGTCTATCGCGTCGGGTCGACGCGCTGCTTTTTTCCCCAGACTTTTAGCGCGCCGTTTTACTTCTCCAAATCAGCGGACAGCGTCGCGACCAGTAAAAAAAAACGGCTTTACAAATATTATTATCGCCGCCGACACGGCAAAATAAATCCGCAAACCGAGCTGCCCGCAGGCACCTACTTCGGAGGGTTTCGCGGAAAAAACGCGATTGTTATGCGACGTGAAATTCGAATTTTTACGTTTAAATAAATAAAAAAAATATCGCGTTTGATTTTAACGAGTTCCTCGCTGTTTGCGAATGCGAACGCCAAAGTCTAGTAAAATAACATATTATTTCGACCTCGTAACGAAACGACATTAAAAAGAAAACGCGTTTATGGATAAAATATATACACGGAACGAACGTTTTATATTGCAAATAATTAAAATCAACGTAAACGAATAAACTATATAAAAGGTGACGGAACAAAGAAACTCGAGTAATTACACAACACACGCGTTTAGTGGAGTAATAATATTCCTAGTTGAAAAATTGTTGTGTTTTTTTTTTTTTTCGTTTTACGGCGGACGATCGATTTTATAGTAAAAATTTCATTTCCAATTCGTTTGTACTCGATTTAGTTGTTGACAAAAAAAAAAAAAATGGTAAAAACATCCTTACGATGGAAATTCGGTCGTCTGCGAACTAGAAATGTTAATTATTACCGGTGTAATTATTTTCTATAAAACGATTGATTTTATATTATCTCGTAATAGTAAAATGTGTAACGTTCGAGTTGGAAAACTTAATAATAAATTTCCCGGCCGCCGCTTGTCGTTTCCGTCGTACGTATTATAAAATTATAAACCACTCGCGTAGACACTATTATTTAATATAGGTTTTTGTAAAATAATCGAAATTCAACGGTGAAAAAAAAAAAAAAACTTTTAATGGAAATGAATATTATACATAATGTATTAGGTATAGTAGGTACGCCGCGCGTTATTGACTTTTGTACAGTTTCCATAAAGAAACATCCTCCAGAGGAAAAAATGTATTAAATTAATAATGATTAATTTATTAAGTATCAGGGGACGTTTCTTGTTATTTTGACGGGGGAAAAAAAAATAAAATATTTCTTTCTCCGTGTTTTTTAATTTTGACTTTCGTTTTAGGTCTCGGTGTACGTACGCTGCACGTTTCGAGTGAAACTAAAATAATGGCAAACACAATTTATTTGATTAAAAAGACCTTATTATAAACTGCCACCGAGGGACATTTTCTAACCCAGGAATTCATTACAAAGAACATTGTTTATAAATGGAATTTTATGCCATGGTTTCTCAGAGAGAGAGAGAGAAAGAGAGAGAGGGAGGAATTGGCATAATTTCAGAGTTAAAATTCGAATGGTTTTTCTTATTTTTTCTCTTTCGACGTCAAAACATTGACGGACGTTGCCGAGATGAATTTAAACAGATCGTATCGCTTTCGACCGAGACAAATAATAAGATAAATCTGTATATTCGTACATGCGACATAATATTCTTTTAAGTCGGTCAGCACACAAAGCACAACGTATACTCGCAGAGAGATAAAACTGATTGTTTTTTTTTTCATCATTTTTATTTTTATTTTTTTTTTATGTATTTTCTATATTCATCCCCGTTCTCGTATAAATGTCGAGTTATTTTTTTTCGTATTTGTATCGCGTTCGACGCGCAGTCCGTCCGAAAGAATCAAATCCCGAACGCTACTTACTTTTTGTTCAATGAAAACAAAACGCATTCATTGTCACGTGTGTACATGTGGAAATCGTTATTAATTTTTTTTTCTACGAAAAATAACGACAATCTCGTGATTTAGCGACCGGCATATGCGTCGTGATTCGCGCGCGTTCTCGTCGAATAATGTGCCTCGCGGAAATATTAGGGCACTTAAAACTCCATAAAAAGCGATTTGAAACTTTTACAATTTCGACTCGTCTTAAGTACCATCTGCGTCCACTTTTCATCCGTGGCAGAAAGGGCCACGCGGTATTATACGAGTCAGCTTAACCCGTACCGTTATTGTTGTATTATTTTTGGAAACCATATTGTTCCGAACAATTTTTACGACGCATATTACTCTATTTTATTAATACGGCGAGTTTGTACGATTTGTTTTCAACGCTATCTATGTGAAAATCGTTTGATGATTTAGTGCGGCTACCGTAAGCGTAAAAGAAGGCCTCCCGCCGCCGCCGCCGCCGAAATCGACCGTAGCCCTTCTCCGAAATTTCACTCGGTTTTTTTTTTTTCACAAAAGGAATTTTTTCCATCGTCTGTTTTATTTCAATTAAAATAGGTATTAGTGCTACGCGTTTTCCAATACGAAAATATGTCGGTTCTGGTACCAAAATCGGAACAGAATCGTCAAAACGTGTTGGGAAAAAAATGAAAAAATTTTAAAAAAAACCTACGCGTTGTCTATCGTCGATCATTTTTCAACGGGCGCCACTACGAGTTCGACACGGAAACTATTTCGATTACATAATTGTGGTCGGAAAAACGAACACGGTCGGTAAATAATCGAACGATTTTTATGCATTGAGCGCGTGAAAAAAAAAAACAGAGGGCTTTTTACGAAAAAGAAAATAAATATCGTCGGTTTGATATTTTTCCGTCGGTCTATTTTAGCTGAATAAAATTATAAGTCATAAATAACGCGTCCGACTAATGCGGGAATGTTTTGACACGTTCGTGTCGATCGATCGACACACGAATGTGTTATAAAGTGGAAATCGTATAATTATTTCAAGATGAGTGATCGCGATAGGCTTATATATTATTTCAGTGAAAAGCTCATATCAGAAATTACGTTTAAACCGTTATTACTTAAAACCATACGGCGTAACGTTTCGGTTGGAAACCATTTAAATGGTACGGCGGTGATTTGACCCTTGGAATTAGTTCCAATATTATAAATTCGATAATCTGATTGAAAATACATTTATTGAAAACTTCTGCCCTTTTTTTTTTTTTTTCAATATTAATGCCTCGTGCTTACCGGCCATACGAAACGATTGTTCGAATTACGTTTAAAAAAAAAAGAAAGAAAAAAGATGATAAAATTAATAATAATAATAATAATAATAATAGTATTCTCCAAAAGCAATTTACTATGAAATATAAATGAACTCTGAACGCGCATAAATAATTCAATCGAATCCAACGCTACGTGTTGTATTTGCGCGTAAAGCAAAAAATAAAAAAAAAAACCCCCATTTAGTTTCGATTACTTAATAATATCTTTTCTTTTTTTTTTCTTTTTTTTTTTTTGTATCATAATTTGCACCGTCAAAATGCAAATTATTACGCTCCAAGTCAGTAGTAGTGCGTAAAACATTATCGCCGTCGTGTTCTCATGTCAAGCACTTGACAATTCGACTCGTCGTGATGGGCCAAATTACATTTTTACAACGAAATAAAGTAAACAAGCCCGTACCGTTGTCAAGACACGTTTTTCATTTGTTCCAGCGACACCGTCGAAATAGGTAATTGTAAAACGTTATTCGTTCGGTTTAACCGATATTTTAGACTTTGGCCGAGTATGCAAATTATTGCTCTTTGCCAAGAACTCGATGCAAAGCAAAATGCGTTTGGGATGAATTCATAAACCCGTATAAAATGTGTACACGAACATTGTTTGGTAAAATGTCAGGTCAACAATCGCTGGACTTGAAAAAAAAAGGATATTTTTTCTCGTATATAATGTTTTCAAATGTCAAAAAAATTAAAGCTTGAAACAACCACAAGCGAAAATACAAACGCCGCCTCTCTCAGAGTGAAAAATAAAAACCATTGTCTACACGGTTCGAATAGACTTTTAAATTCGAAATTCAAGTTGGAATTTATCATACTTAATAATAAACGTTATTATGAAGACACGATGTTTTTTATTATTATTATTATTATTATTATTATTATATTTAATTTTATCGCGTCAAAGTGTATTATTTGACTTCATTGGGTTAATATAAGAAAATAATAATTTATTTCAAATTAAAACGTATTTAGAAAATAACTCGACAACAAAAACAATAAATAACAATTTGAAGAAAAATAAAAATGTTGGTACAAAACTTTAATAATAATAAAAATGATAATAGTAGTAACAATATTTTAATTTATTATTAAAAAAAAAAAAAAAAGAAAAAAAGACAACAACAGCAGCAACAACAACAACAAAACGAGGACACTGTTATAATAAAAGAAAACTTTAGTTTTTATGACTAGGTATTTAATAACTTTTCACGCGAGTAAATATTTTATCTAGTACACGGAAACAAAGTAACTCGGCGAGCAGAGACGTCAACCAGTGCGCGGGACAAAACGTGAATAATTTAATACAACATTTATACGCATTCGACCGCCGCAACCCTGCTGTCCGTCCGACGAGAGCTTCTCGAGGCGGTCACGGCGGTTTCGCGCGACGAAATCGTTTCGATCGACCGCGTTGATAACTTTACAAACGCGACCGAAAAAAGGTTATGAAAGTTTACGGCAAACAATGATATTATGTAATATTTGTTTTACGTAATGACAATGGATTTTTATAAAATAAAAAAACCGGGAAAAGGGGATCGTTCTAGACGGCGTCGGACCGACAAAATCAAAGTCACAACATTCGAAGACAGCGTACGCGGACGGACAAAAGGTGATGGAGGCGACGAAAATGCTACGAGGATCGTAAAAATGCTTAAGAAAAACAAAACTTAATTTTACTTCTCTACGTCAATTCGGAGAAAGAATAATTTATTTTTACGATATTATCGGCGGCGGCGGGTGGATATTTTTATTCTCCGAGGTCGTTTTTCCCGTCCGTTACGCGATAGTAGAGAGCGGTGACGACGTCGTCGTCGCGTTATCATTATGCTGGTTTCGGATTAACCGCGAAAACCGAGACGTCGCGTCTACCACGCGGATTTCGCGACGATAATAATAATTTATAATAACGCGGCGCGAGCGCGTAACACCAGCACGGTGGCTGTAAGTACCTACCGCATTATCGCGGCGGAGAAATTATGATGATGATTTTCGTGTCGATTGAAATTTTAAATCAGACACAAAGAACGAGAGCTCGCCGCCGCGCCGGCGGCGTCGGCTGCGGGCCGACTGCTGTTAATTAACCGTCTAAAGCTGGCGCGCGGGCCCCGCGGAGGACGAGATATTATTATTACTTATATTATTATATTTCTCGGGAAATATATATATATGCAAAGACGCCGACGACGGACTTCAATGGGCGAGGATCTCTCGAGAATTCCGACGCCGCCGCCGCCGGAAAAACCGTACCATACAACAACATGTATATATTATATCGGGTGTATTGTGTTTGTTACGGCGACTGCCCCTTAATCATCTCGGCGGAGGTCGGGTTCGGAGTTAATTTGCTCTTCCACCGCCGCCGCTGGAACGTGGCAGCAGTCGCTGGTAGCGGTTGTATTTTAAATTCTTCAGTTGTTTCCAGAGAAAAGGAAAAATTATGGAAAATAGAAAGGAAAAAAATATACCAAACGACGACGACGACGTTGGTAAAAGAAGTCTCCGGCGGCGCGACGACGGTCCGGAAACCGGCTCGGCGGCGGCGGCGGCGGCGAATCGTAATAATTTCTCGTCTCGGTTTTACTCTGGAAATCTATCCTCGTCCCGCCCGTATTTAATACGATATTACACAGTAAAGTTCCTATCCAAGTTGGAAATGTAAACTTCGGATTGTAATCGTAGTAGCTATATTATCCACATTACGAAATATTTTCGGATCTCGTTCGAATATTGTAATTTAAAGCCTAATTTCGGAACAGCCATCCAAAGTATCCATATTTTATCACTATAAACTAGGGTCGAGTAAATTTATGTGTACAATTTTCATACATAAACATTATACGAATGTATTATACATTTTTTATAAATGTTTAATACGTTTGAGATGTTTTATTGTTTTCTTCTTAAAATACTTAATTTATTACTAAACAACATTTTTTTTTTTTACATATAATCAGGACGTGGAAAGTTGTTTTTATGTTGCCCAAGAGTACTATACTTGAAATTAGGATATTAGAAAATACTAGTGTAGAAATTAATTTGATAAAAAGTTTATTTCGACTTAAAAAAATATTGCATTGCTTTTACTCGATAAAAATACTATCAAATGTTAATAATTTATTATTTTGTATTGTTTTTCAAATAGAAATTTAACGTTTTTTTTTTCATTTAAATAAGAAAAATGCAGTGTAGCATCTTGCCTGACAATATGTTACATCAATAAGAACAACCGAAATGAACGCAATAAAATACTAAAAATATTTTATTGAAATTTTTTCAAAATAAATTTTTTTTTTCACTAAACGTATAATTTTAAATCATTAAAATAAAAAAAAACACTTGCATCTTACGTAACGACAAAATATAGAAATAACCAATGTAAAAACAATATGTACGATATTACATACCCCGTTCATACATTTATGTACAAAACGTGCTAACCCTGCTATAAAGTACTATTTACTATAATCGATTTTTGTTTTTTTTCGTCCGTTTTCGTTTTCTTGCAAAAAATACCCAAGCCGCCGTTCTACTAGAAGCGCATTGGTCTTTGATTCGGCCCGCAAGTATTTTCAGAAATATCGTTCGTCTTAATCGATCGTCATTCGTGTAGCAGTCAAGCGGACACGACTACGTTTTCGCAGTGGTCCGCTTCGGACACGATTTTCTAGACACGTTTGAACTTGGAAAACAACACATTTATGACGGACAGTGTTTTCGCCTTTAATAGTTATTCAGACGTTTACCGTCCAAGTTTCCATAAAATCCTTTTACAAATAATTTATCTCGCGGCGATATGTTTTATTGCGTAATCGGGGCGAATCCCGAACGAACATTGTTTCGCTCAATATCGGCCGGCCACTGCAGCGCCGCCGCGCCGTAGCAAACCGATCGTATCTAACCTACTGGGGCGCGGGCCACAAACAGAAATCGACTCGGAGAACACAGAGCGAGCGCGACTTTCTCGTTTGCGCTGTGGAGATGAAATTCCAGAAATACTTATCTATTTATTTTGCGCGCGACGATCGCGGAACGTCGTAATTTAATTAGGAGCGAAGGACTCGAATGCTCTAATGATTCCTAGACGTTATTGGTCCGGGTCACGCGTTAGGTAAGGGCCCCAGACGCTCGAGTTGCCCAAGTTGTCGTCGTCGTCGTCGTCGTCGGAGGTTCCCGAATGCGTCGGTACACTGAACCCGTCCGTCTCGTCAATAAGACTGCCGCCCATAAATAACGTGAAGCTCGCGACCTCCTGGCCAACCGTTGAGAATACTGCGCGTAATATTATGTACACAAGCGTTTCGTTACGAACGATATAAGTGACGTATTATAATATTGTACGGTTATATAAAACGGTTCGGTTTGATTTAAAACGTACATTTCAGCACTCGATAGGAAATTGATTGATTTCGTTTCGAGAGCGATTTTCAATTAAAATGGAAAATAAAATAAACCGCGGACGGACGCAATATAATTCAATAAATAATTCGATCGGACGGCATTAATCCGCCGACGAATCGCTCCGAGTGAAAACGTGTGCCGAGAACATAATAATGTTATTATTATTATATTGTCTTATCTATCGACGTAGACATGTCAGAGATTATGAAATCTAGTTGGTTCGAAAAAAAAAAAAGACTCGGTCGTTTCGGACATGTCGACAGACGTTGTGCGAAGAGTATTATGTACTTTTATAAGTTTAAAAAAAACACACAATTCTGGGCGATGATCGTAGAGGTACTGAGATCATATCCGAAACAACGACTCGAGAATTTGACTGATTTTATTACTACTCAAAGTCGATGGGTGAAATAAAATAAAATAATTTGTTCAAATTAATACACTCAAAGATTAAAAATTGAAATCGAATAACGAAATAAAATAGAAAATAGATCGATTGAAACATATTCGCGGAATAAAATATTCCGGACTTTCGGAGATCTGTAAAACGACTCAATTTTAGCCTCGCAATAAAATGTCTAAATATTTCCTAACAATAAAAAGAAAACCGCGTGCTTACACATAAACGCACTTTATGAATTACATTATTCACTGAATTTTCGACTAAATATTAATTTTTTTTAAACGGGAAAATCACGTTTTAAAATTCCTACCGCGTTCGATTGAAGTATTCGATCTCAAAAACGATTTTCAACGAAGTTTTTGCGGACATTTACCAAACGCGAAAGAAATATTAACAGAAAAACAAGAAACGTCGTCGTTATGAAACCAATACGATCATCGCTTTGCTCGAAATGTAATAGACGAAACACAAAATGTGCTTTATCTCCTATCTAATGTGAGTGAGTTTTTGATTTTTTTTTCTTTTATTTTAACGATGGATTTTATAAAAACCGACGATAAAGTTTTCATTTACTAATTCACCGTTTTCGAATACGAAATTGCTGAGTAAAATGTTATTATGTTTTTCGTAGCGTTTTCTGTTCACGTTTGTCGTCGAACGTGTTGCAAAATGATTTCGTTATACGGTTAGGCGGCGCATGAGCGATCCTTTTGTTTTTTTTTAAATGAAATTCCAATACAATTTTTAATAAATAAAATAATTTTAGGGGATCGTATAATTATTTTCGATTTACTATCGTAGTATTATATACTATTTTTCCCAAAAAACAACGATACATTTGAAATTCGAACGTTATTTGATTTAAATCTAACGACTTCGTCGGCGTCGAATCGATTCGTCGTGCTTCCGTGTGATTTATAAACTTTTTTATTATATTATAGACGCTCGTGACGATTTTAAAATTTAAAAAAATCAAACCTAAAATTTAGTACTTTCAGATTCTATAAACGGGGCGACGAAACCGTAGTAATTTTTCGATTCGTCGGCGACCCGGTGTAAATTGTTCACGATCCGCGAAATCTTGCCAATAATATCGCGTTACGACGATCGGGTTTTCGGTCGTTAAATAATGTGGTCACGCATTTGGTCGCGGATTGGCGACTACGTTAGGCCGGTGTAATGTTATGGAACGCGGCCGCCGGTAACCGCCGCGCGCGTTCGCGGACCACGGCCTTACGTCCGGTAACACGGCGGCAGTCGAATAAATTAAATCGAATTAAACGGCCCGTTTGATAATAATCGTTCCGCGAGAGGACATTGTCATCTACTGAATCGAGAGACGAAAATCTATCGAAAAACAGTCACTTCCGCCCTCGCCGGCCCGATCGATTTTAGTCGCGCGATTGTCCGAGGGTAGAACGTTCGACGACATAATATTATCGTTCTCTCGGCGGCACCAGCTCCGCGTCGCCAACGCAAATACACGATTCGAGTCTCGCCCCGAGCGCCCACCCGAGTATTCCGGAATATAACAGTTCGACACGAAAAATGACCCGCTCGAACGGAACGCGCGCACGAGAAACGCCGATAAAAACGTGTATATTAATTGTCTCTGAAAACCATAAACGCGAAACGCCGTCGTCGCGTGTAGCCGCGTCGTCGTACTACCTACGCTGTCAACGTGTCTATAATATAGCGTTTGTAACAATAATTCAAAGTTCGACAATATAATATATTCCGACACGCGCCGATTATTTTTTCATAAAAGAACATTTCCATACCTAATTCCAATCGCAAAAACCATTAGTGACGTTTAAATGTTCCGCTATTGCGTATGGCGAAACGTTTTCGAATCGAACGGAATAAAAAAAAAAAAAAATAACAGTAATCGTTTCAAAATGGAATCCGGATCGAAATAATGCAATATGTGTATATCAATTATATAATACGTCGAACGTAATAAAAAAAAACCCGAATTAAATAAACTTTTTTAATTGTAAACGTTTGTTTCGCCGAGCGAATTAGTAATATACTTATATAATATGCGACATTAAATTTCTATATGCTAATAAAATGCACGTACATTTCACGTGCGTGCAACAATAACACGTCATACGCACTACGAATTTAAAGTAGAGGCAATGACAATTGAAGGACTTGCCACAACAACCGTTTTGTTCGTAAATTCACTTTTCCGCGGAAATTGTTAATGGAAAATATTCTCATTGAATAGATTCAGACGAATCCGTTGTGTAACACATTTATTACAAAAAAAAAATTATGTTTCTTGTTTTACAACTTGTTTCGTACGGTATTGTGTATACAATTTAATTTAAGAATTAAGATGTCGTTAAAAATGCAACTATTGTGAGAAATAGAATATTTATAATTCCTAACATAGGACGTATAATATAAAGAGTCTGTTTAGTCGAGACTACAGAGACAAATATCGATTTCCTCGTCCTGAAAAACCTCAATCATTCAATATACATCGTTTTCGTATGAAAAGTGCTTCGATTTGAAAAATAAAACCGAAATTTAACATCGATTGTGTAATGATTACGATCAAAACAACCCGTAAAACGTCACTAAACTACTACACCGTACACCGTGTTGTAAAAAAATAAATATGAGTACTCACGTTCTCGTAAGACCGGCACGGACTGCTTGAATTGATTTTCGATTTTCGCGTTGCAACCTGTGAAAATACAAAACACACAAATTAAATCGATCGATAGTCGTCGTCGTTTGCCAATGACATTGAGACGTGTTCAGCCGTCAAAGGACCGGAGTGGCCCGGGTGGCTGAACAAGGAGACGTTTGCAAGGATAAACCGGGGACGGGCCGGGGTAGGGGAAGAACTCCGGGCGGAACGAGAGGTGGTGGCGAGCGGCAGAGCCGTTTCGAGGGGAACGCGTAATATGCTAAAACGGTCGATTGTCTTTGGCGGGTTTCCGGTTTCTCTCAAATGCCCGGAACGAATTCGTTTCCGGTCCGCGATCGCGCGGCGACGGCAGCCGCGGCGCTTAATTGAAATTAACTTTTGGTAAACGTACCGGAATAATACACTTTCAACGGACGACGGCGGACCATATTATTGTTATGTACGTGTATAATATAAGTATTCGCGCGCGCGCCACTCAAACACATCGTGAAAACGTGTATTTTTGTCGTCGCGTATAATTAGATAATAATACGACCGGCGGCGGCAAGTGTTTCAGCAGTACGTACGATACGCAGTCGATTACAATTTTATCGTCTTGACGGGTAATTCGGGGGCCATAATATATGAGCGTGACCCCGGAACGATTTTGTTCAATAATTTAGAAATCGTTTTCTATTAATGAAGCGCACAAATATTATTGCTGATTATTAAAAAGCCACTCGCCGCGTTGGCGATTAAATTATATCTACTCGGCCCGCGAAATCTGGACCGATTTATCG
This sequence comes from Drepanosiphum platanoidis, assembly GCA_948098885.1. Taxonomy (NCBI): domain Eukaryota; kingdom Metazoa; phylum Arthropoda; class Insecta; order Hemiptera; family Aphididae; genus Drepanosiphum; species Drepanosiphum platanoidis. The sequence continues at coordinate 520,662 of OX402533.1, forward strand.
TACTCGAATCGAATGTACATTCTACATGGCGGTAGAAAAGTGAAAATAAAACACAATCCAAGAATATTCTCGATGTGAAAACACTATTGGATATTTTCCGTCCAGTTGCAAAGGTAGTTCCGGGCTAGCTGTCCGGGTTAATAAATTATCATTAAAAAAAAAAAAAAAACTACGGTTAAAAAGTTCGGAGGAGGCTTTCTCTCGGGACATTTCGCCGGATAAAATTCGCAGTACTGATCCACTCAGAGACGTCTGACACCCCGGAACATCAGCAATAGCGTATACTGCGGACGGTATCGTCTGAAATTGTTTTTCTATTCTCAGCGAAAGTTGACAATAGTGCAGCCTTCAATTAGTATTCGACCGCAGTACGTTTTTATACGCGAGATGTTAAAACAACATTTACTTTCATTTTTCAACAAGACCATTGAGTGTTTTTCTTTTTTTTACGAGGATTATTTCAGAGAAGCCATCCCCTCAGCAATTGTATCTGGATTCGCCCTCCGGTACGGCTTGTTTTCGTCTCCACTGCAATTTCGAGACCGAGAGACAAGACAGTCAATTATTGTTGTTCTTCAAATTAAAATTCTCGGGCAGCGAAAATCAAATTAACAAGACACGGTTAAGTTTTATTATTATTTCAACTACTACTACTATATACTATTCTTTACGTCGTTCCTTTATTTCTCGCGTCAACTGTGCGGGGGTCGGAAAATACGCCAATTTATTGCCCTCCTCGGAGTGTATAAAAATCAAATGCGAAAATTTAATTCCGGTGACATCAACGATGCGTAGGTGCGCCGCCGTCGACGGCAGTGGCGACGACGATGATGGAACGGCGGCACGTGCTCATTGTAAATCGCGTAAAACGGCCGCATACGAACCGAATTCTTAGAAAAACCTTTTAGACCGAATTCAGTTCCGGGGTAAATAATAATCGAGTCCCGCGAGATTTGAATCATATAATACTTTCGTGCTTACGAGTATCGTCAAACTTTGGAAAAACAATTTTCTTCCCATTTTTCCCACAGATTAGGGGCTTTTCGTAAAAAAAAATTCTACCAACAGAGTTGAAAATGTGTTTTTATTATTTTAAGAATAAGATAAATTTATGAACGTGCGTCGATTCGTTTAAAATAGTACAATGAAATGTCTGTAATTGGATGTTTTAATAATAATCTAATAATAATCGTGTGACTTTTTTTTTGCTCGAGTGCGGACTCGATAGGTATACTATTTCGTGCAGATATGACTCGGCAATTCGTGCCTGAAACACAAATCTACAACAAAACCGCAGGGCCCAGAGAAGCCGCATTTTCTCCACTCTCCGTCGGGCGACGACAGAAAAATCCCGGCCGTTTTTTTGTTTTTTAATCTTCAGCCGACTGACCGATTAAAAAAAAAAAAAGAAAAAAGTCCTTTCTCGGGCCGACGCGTTTCCGCTCGGTCTACTACGGACAGGCCGTGACGCGACGCGAAATCGCGGGAGAGAGGAGAATTCGCGTCACCGCGAGTCGTATATAACTGCGAGGCGTTTCTACCCGGTCGCGGGCGGGTGGGCGTGCGGGCAGAGTGTGTACGTGTGCGTTCCGTAATAATAATAATAATAATAATAATAATAATAATTAAACGTCAGCGTTCGTGCGCCAAAAGCCACAACGGCACACAATGGGGCGCGTCCCGAGCGGAAGCTATTTCTGGAATTCCATTCGAAACAATACAATACACGTACTGCAACGGCGGCGTCAGCGGCAGCAGCAGCAGCCTCCGACGACGACGACGACGACGACACACGAGTTAAAAATTTATTTTTTCAACGTTTTCTCTCCCTCCGCGCGAAAATCGTATTCCGCGTGAATTAAAATCCCATTGTACGACACACACATTACGCGCGGCGTGCGTGCAGCGGTATTCGCCGCCGCCGCCGTCGCCGGCCGACCGTAGATCGCGAGATACGAAAAATAAAATATATATTTTCATACACACATTTATAATATTTATAAAAATACGCGCGACCCCTGCACCGCCCGAATCGATCGCGCGGAGCGGTGTGAATACGTGTGACACGAAAGGCCTTAGCGAATATTTTTAATAACTATATTATTTTGCGCGATTATCCACACGAAATGCCTCGACGAGAAATCGACGAAAAACACACACACCACTCGTTTGTTTGCCGTTTGTCGTTTTCAGACTTGTAAGCGATTCACTGTGGAAGGCGCACCGACCCGCCCGTTATCGGTGCGATATTTAAGATTGCTTTGCTGTGCTCAAATATTTTTCACTTTCCCCGCCGTTTCGTGCGTTAAAACTACTGCTCGTAAAAAAAAAAAAAAACAAAATGAAAAAACCGTGTTCCTTAAAAACATCCCCCGAACACGTCACTGCTCCTTCATTCTTCGTGTCATTTATTGTAATCGACTGTTTTCACTCGTTATCTCTTTACGAGCGCGTGTTTCGCGAGCTCTGACATAATTGTTTTTTCTTTTTCGGATTTTTTTTTTGAATCGCCTCGTTATCTCCGATGTTCATTAGGTATCGTTCAACGTACGGCTTTGAGTCGGTGAGTTGCGTTTTTGTTATTTTATTATTAGTTGGCGTTCAATTATTTGTTTGACTCGTCGCCGAGTGAACGCGTATCGTCGTCGGTATGGATCAAAGCTGTTTAGATACAGCTTGATAAACTTTTTGACTGCTTTTATTTTTTAATCTCGAACTCTGTGTTTAACGGTAGGAAATATATTTTGTAACTCTTTCAACATTCCGTTGAGAATATAGATTGCCTGAACGTCTAGAAATGTATAAAAGTAAACTATCAAATATTTACTACTCTCGATAAGTAAGCATTTTTAATGCGACAGAGACGAAATACCTTATTAATAAAACATAGATTCTCGTTATTATTCAGATACGGGGGAAAAAAAAAAAATGTAAAACTTTTCCATCGTAAAAACTCGAAAATTCAAATCGCATTATTTTCATTAAAATAATAAGTAACAAAATTCGAACAAACTAGCCGACACGATCGTATAAAAACATAAAACCTCGTGGCCAATTTTCAGTCCGAAATTGCGTTTCCGGTGAATTCTGCGCGAATCAAAATATCACGTTTTTACGACAAATCTATTATCGCGAAAAATATAGACCGTGTCGGAACAGTTTTCATATTGACAATGTAATATATATCCTGACTTTGAGTGAGTCGCAATCCGGTTACAATAGAGGTGTGCACCGTGCATGAAATATATATTATTATTATTATTATTACAATTTTCGAACAGGATATTAAAATGTTAAACGCAAATACGCAATATTATGAGGTGTACGTGTCGCGACGTCAGGTGGGGAGAAAAAACAACGATAGCGAAAAAGTTTCGTGACGCACCTACGCGAAGTGTGGTCAACAGAGAAATCCGTCCGAGATAATTTCGTCGCGCAAACGGTAGGACGAACAATTTGCCCCGTTTAATCGCCGTTTCAAGGACACCGTCAAGTCTGGCCGTCGTCGCGAGAAAAAAAATCACGAAAAACCGATAATTCTCTTCTCAGTTAATACACAAATCTCATTTCAAACACGATACGAGAGTTCGAGCGACCTGGTTAGAGCCCGAGCTTATGTAAACGACGCGCGCGAATTATGCGAAACGAGAAGAAAACGAAATGTTAATCATTCGAACGATTTTGATAAATCTGACGAACGTGTAAATCGAATAACGGCTTCGTCAGCGTTACAGACCTAATATTAAAACGACGGTAATATTATTATACGTATTATGTATTTATTTATTACACGATTTGTGTTGTATGAATAACATTAACGATAATGACCAATATATTTACGCACACTTATATTTCTCACAGGAAACTATCTCTCCGTGAATTGAGATGGACGAATGGTTCAAAGACCATCGATCGATACAAATATTAAAGAAAACAATACAAACGTCCTGAACGGCACCGTGAGCGACTGTAAGTACGATATTATGTTATATTAATACAACGCAATTATCTAACCACTTATGTGCCTATTACGAGAGTACGCGTTTATCAGCTGCACACAACGTCCCGCAACAGTAGTGATAATAATTAATAGAGCTCGGAGGTTATTGTATTTGCATGTTTTTCTGTACTTTCCCATTAATCGTAGATGAAAATTAGGTGTATAAAATTGGTCGAAAGTAAATTTTTTTAACGATATTTTTCACGCAATGTTTTTTTTCAATTCGAACATACTATATTTCGGAGGCAGTATGATATTTCATAATAATACTGAACGCGCGATACGCCTACGTATATTTAAAATCGTTGTGCGTGCATATTTCAAACGGTATTCGTGTGCATATTCGCACGTGTATTCAGACTATTTTAGCTCCTGTAACTTCCGAGCCCTAATAATCAGTGTATAATAGTATACGTATACGCGGCGGTTGCACGTTGCACCGGCTGCGGTGAAACCCACTGCAACGCGCAATCTGCGCGCGGAATACTCTACGGAATATCGTTACCGTTAATATTATTATTATTGCGTTCGACAAGGCAATATCGACTATATATACGGATTCTTGTTCGGGCGGATATTAATATTATTCTCGATACGCCTGCAGTCGGACTGCACTGTTCCTCGTTGTTCATCAATTCAATTCGTAATAATAGCGTATTATATATATACGCGGTGTGCGCTATCATTGGAATTAAAGTATTAATTATTACCGTCGTGGCTCGGGGCGAGATTGATTAACCGTTCGATTAGTGGAAATCATTTATTTACGTTCACCGCGAAGACGCCGCCGATACAATTTATCGGAATCGCGATCGTTTGCGCTTGATTTACCGTAGCGCGAAGACGCCACCGTTAAAAACCACCGCACGGCGGCGGTCGCGTCGTCACCGGAATTCGATTGTCCCGAGACGGTAACCCTATCGTCGTCGCACGGCGCTTACACGTCGTATTTCGCCCGAACCGTTCGATTATTTCCCGCCGACACAAAGATTATTTCCGATAAAAATTTACAACAGTAGACACTCTCGTAACGCGATAATCCGGTTTTATTTTTGTTTTTTCCTTATAACAATGTGATATTTTGGGGCTCGAAGAAACGGCCACGAGAAAACGTCTTGGAAAATATTATATAATTTCAAAACAAACAAAATTCCATAGGTATTTTCGGACCCGTCCCATCGAAAAGATTACTCTGTAATTACTTAGTACGTATCAGTTGATATTTAAATAGTATTTATGAGAAGTTTTTATAAAGTAAATTTTTCAATGAGTAAAAATGCGTTCTCATGTGAACTTCCGTTGATCCGGAAGTCCACCGGTCAGCAATCTGCCGGATATGAAATACAAAAATTTGCAAAACTCCTTCGTCCGACATCGAACGTGTTTTATCGTCGGCATACGTAACGGGATTTTTTTTTTTTTTCGTACTCTAAAAACGATCGTCATGAGGGATACCACGACATTAGCATGCCCGTAATTATTATTACGCCGACGTAACAGAATCGAAATGTTTTTTTTTTTTTTCCCCCCCCCAAGAACCGTGGTACCAAGACCGGAACCGACACTGTCGACTTTTTTACGACCGAAATCGAAAAAGTTTCTAGTCGTACTCCGGCCGTTTATTATCACCGTTGTAATAGTTTTTACTCGAATGAAATCGAAAATCTAGTACGTCATACACACGAGGACTTTTCTCGGAAATTTAACTTCATCATACATCCGCTCGCATAACATAAGTTGGTTTATGATTTTTTTTTTTTTTTTTTATCCTATCGGAAGACTCAAAATTCACAAACGTATGTTTATAATATTATATATAAACATATATATCGAGCGTAGTATTTTAATATCAAAGTGTAAGGTAGCAAAGGGGGAAAAAAAAGGCAAAAAAATAAACCCATTATAATACGCATGTAATACATATACGCGTCTACAGTGCGATTTTTCTCGATCCGTTCAACCGTATGAAAACATACATTATAATATTATTATTCCGTTCTCGGAATCGAAACTTCTACGTTCGGCTTTTGAGTGTATAAAATCCACCTCAGACGTTTGTTCGCCAGATTTTCTCCGCGGATATCCGTTGTGCGTTCGATTCGCTAAACTTATTTCGGTCTTTTCGCGCGCGCGCGCGCACGAACCGCCCGGCAAAAGGCGTATTAAAAAAAAAAACACGGCAAATATTTCATATTTTTCCACGCTCTTTTCGCTTTATTATCGTTATCGCGCACACCACCGTCGAGGCGGTAAATACCGTATTCCGATGCCCTCGTAATATAGACTGACAGCCGTTTTCAGCCGAGAGAACGCTTTACCGGTACTTTTTGTAAACAAAACGCACACGTACGTCGGTTGGTGCCCGCCACTGCCCTGCGTGTGTGTTTTTTACCCGCACGTAGTATACATTAAAATATTATGTATACGGACGTGTAGGTTTTTTTTTTTTTTAGGTTCTGTTACGTTTTTTTTTTTTTATGCCCCGTCGGTACGAAAAAAAAAAAAAAAAATCTGGAGATTTAACCTTTTGTCCCGGGGTGGCCCAATAAAAACCGTAAACCTACGCGGGCGCGTCCGAGGCCCCCACGGCATGTATATATGTGTTGTGTTAGCTCTAAATCAAATTATAATCATCGTGTAATCCGCGGACCATATTTTATAACTGGAAACGGATTTGCAATATTTTTGCTTTTGCTGATGAGCGCTGCTCGCAGAAGGGGTTACGCGCTCTCGGCGGCGGCGGCGGCGATGGTGGTGGTGGTGGTGGTGTGATGTGAATAAAAATTATGCTCGTGATTCAAAAACAGAACAAAACAAAACTCGGATCGTGTGTGTGTTGGCGCGTTCGCCCTTCATTAAAAATGTGCGTGGCTCGAGGTACAAATAATAATAATTATAATTATTATTATCATTATATTATTATCGTTATCATTGTTATTATTATTATACGGTTTGTAAATGCACGCTATGTTGACGGACATGTCCACCCTTCCGCCGTCTTCGGAGTTAACGAGGGTCAAATTGGACTAATATTCACCTTTAATTATCACGAGTGTCAGAAAGAAAAAAAAAAACGACTGACGCGCCAAAGAACGTACTACCGATCGAGTATATTATAAAGATATGCACATTTATGAGTAGTGGGTTTCACAACAAATGAAAATTTCTCTGTAGTAGCTCGTTTGGACTGCTCGGACACGTCCGCCCAATCGAACAGTAAGATCCTTTTAACGACCGCGACGCGTGAATAATATAGTCCGTTTTAACGTATTGATCGACGAAAATTACAATAATATTACTACGTGGTCACAACAGAAGACGTGTGTTTCGAAAGAACTTCGTGATAATATATTTCTTGTTTAATATTAAATGATTTTAAAAAAAAAAACTCTATTACGACGGTTTACTTAAAAATTTATACAAATATCAATTAGAAAGTCGTTTTTAACCATCAATAGAAAGTCTGGAATAGGTTCGTAATTTTCAAACATAACACGAGTTGGTAACATTTTTATTTCCAAAAGAATAAAAAAAATCTATTTTTTCATAACATATATGTATTATATAGGTTATAGGTACTATGCGAAATACGTTTTTCAATATTGAATTAACTATAAACAATTATAACTTCGTATTCTGAAACTCGCATTAATTGAATTTTTAAACTAACCATCAACTCGGCTCGGTAGTAGTTTTTTCCGTTTTCTTTTTTTCATTTATTTAACTTGGACATGAGACTAAAAACTTTATTTTTTTATCTCGATAATTAGTATAGGAAGTCCAAAACTCAAACAAGATTATGCTGATTACCAATATAGTTTTCATATATACTACAACTAATTAAACATTTAATTTTCTGATCTAGTCAGCATTCGTTGCATCGCCATTTTCCGTATTCAGAGTGTTTCTAGAATTCAATTAATTTGTCCGGACAAAATTATATTTTAAATCATTAGTATCTCTTTTTTTTGTACCGCAAAGAAACACAATTTCAAGAAATGTAATAACTGTAGCATAAAATATGGAAAAAAATCAAATCTACCGAGAATTCGATATCGAGTATTCGGAACATTAGGTTTTCCTCCCACCCCCGCTAAACCATTCGAAATCAAAACAATAATAGTTTTTACATTATTTGGCGCCAATATAAGCGAAAAACACCTCGTACGAATTGTATAAACGTCTTTGATCGTTTGTCGTAAGTCATTTCGAATTAAAAATGATTTACTATCGAAGTTTTCTCATAACCATCATTTGTTTGTCGACAGTTGGCAGTGATGACCGCAGTATGTCGCTATATTTGATAAGGCTCGTGGGTGCTCTCGCGGACATTTTATTGTGGCGGCGAAACTAAAATTGCAACCGCGATAAAATGCTCGTTTTGAAAAATCTCGATCATTAAAAATAAAAATAAAAGTTTTTCACGAATGCGGGGCGGGGATGCGTAAAACGCCCCCGTCTCGCTCCCCGCGTCGGCACGATTATCACCCTGTCATCGACTTTGTGTCACATAAATTCTCATTATTTTTTATATTGGTTTTTCTCGTGCTCAATCAATTGAGTTTTAAGTTACATTATCAATTTTCGAGAGAGAGAGAGAAAAAACGACGACGACGACGACGACGACGACGATCAACACCGTATATTTAAATGATTTCGTAGGCTTTTTATTGGTGTTTGAAAAAAAAAAAAAAAAAATTCAAAATAAATTATCCGTTACTCGAACGGGAAACGGCATTTATCTCTTTTCTACGTCTACGCTAATACTACCCTCGTAATTAAACTGAATATAATGCAATTGTAAATGAGTTTAATGAAATTCCAGACACTGAACTTCATTATAATATTATTGCTAGAAACACTGTTGTTGATGAGTATAACTCATTGAAAGCCCATTTGAAACCCCTGTTGATTCGAAATTTCCAACCGAGAAGGAGCTTTGAATTTGAATTATTTGTTATTAACATATTTAACTAAAGTTTACGCTAAACGCTTTGTTCTGGAAAGAGTCGGCAGGCACTTTGTATAATTATGTAAATTGTGTGCGTTTTTCGAAATCCGAACGACGCCGCGCCGTTCGTGATGGATGCAAATACAATAGAATAAAATAAAATAATAATATTAATTTCATAATTAATCGAAATCATAAAACAAACATTTTATTTCGTAGCGTTCGAAATCGACGAGCGACTCACGGATAAACGCTAATTATTATTCGTTTCAAAGTCTGTACCTCCCGACTCCGAACATTGAAAATTATCGCGGACAGATTAATTTAAATTTATTATAAACGCCAAAAACAAACATTGCCGGTGACGTGAATCGAGTAGAAAAACGTTTTCCCCCGATGTCAATTTCTAGGATTTTTCAAATGATATGCATGAATATTTCTTTATTCTAGACGACAACCGAGAACTGCACAGGCTCGGAGACGAGATTATGATTGCATTTCCGATTTTTATTTTTAATTAAGCGCGTATTTTAGACTACGTTTGATACTTTAGTAGAAACGGTTTATTTTCCAATCGCTCGTGTAATTTGTTTTTTTTTTTTTTTCAGATACATTAGAAAAACTATTAAATGTACGCCCAGAGACGAATAATTGAAAAGTCAAGAAAAATACATTAATTGAGTGTCCGATTACAAAACGAAAAGTATATGAATTGAACACTCGAGAAAAGTAAAATATAATCTCATACTTATTATATTTTTTTATTAAAATACTAAATTTAAGACATTTTATTTACATATTATTTCGAACAGCTTGTTACACACATTCGTCAGTTTATCAAATGTTTCAAATAACACACACTTAAAAAAAAAACGTGTTTTTAACCAAATCTATGAAAACTGATTTTAAACAAACAGCTTTATGCGATGTAAAAATGAAAACAAAATGCTTACAAAATAGATACCGCGGAGACCGGAATGTTTCCGACCATGATACGGAAGAAATTTCGCGGACTCGATTAAATTTCTAAGCGAAATTAAAAATAATCGTTGCGTGATTATTATTATATTATGTTAAAAGTTCCGAGTAGCTGAACAATAGTTTCCAAAAACATATTACAATGTGGGCGATAAAATGTCACGAGTGTCTTACCGTAAACAGATTTCATCGCGAGCAAATGGTTTAATAATATTTAAATAAATAAATGTTTTCGCTAAAATCCTTTTCGAAAATGTCGGTCAGTCATAAAAAAAAAAATAAAAAAAATAAATCTTTATAGCACGTGATGGAAATGCCAAGAACGTATAATAAAGATACGAACAGTTATATATTTTGTAAATTAAAAACCTGGAACGTGGTCTCTTTTATAATCGTACAATTTAGCTTTTCAATCATCCATAATTCATATGATATAATAATTCCTACTAATGCTATTGAATAGTTAAGATAACTCGTATTTGCATAAATGCTACAACTTGTAATACTCTTTGCAGAGAGTAAAACGCGTCTGAAAACATTAAAAATGTAAACAAGTTTATTTTTTTTTCTTCATAAACGAAAACGTAAGTGAGAGTACTTTGCATGGAAATAAATCGAAAATTCATTGGCTGCTCCGGTTGAAGAAAAAAAAAACAACCGTCAAGTCGTAAATCTTGTTTGAATAGTATGCCAGTTAAATCGTTTAATCGTAAATTATTGTTTCTCAATCAATTAATTTAAAAAACATAATTTTAAACAGTGACGTAATAAATGAAATAGTGGCGCGAAATTTTCGAAATATTATTTTTTAAACTAATTAATTAGGAAAACTGTTAAGAAGTTTAGAAAAAAAATGTGTTCGCGATCTTTTGAATTCGGAAACAAATTATAAATCGATTTAATCAAAAACACAAAGTGGCTTAAAATAATGATGAATGTATTCGCCGAACGAAATTTGACCCAACAGATTAAATACCATTTTAGGAGAAAACGACCTTACAGAGCCAGATTATAATATCACGAGAATTCGATAATTAAATGTTAGAATTATTGTTTTCGGTATATTACCATCCCTCGAACTGGTGTAAAACGGATAAGATGTCTCAAGTCTTTAAGAATTTAATATACGATTTTACAGAAATCAAGTCGGAAGACGAACAAATCGAAAAACGTATTGATTTTACAAAAAAAAAAAAAACGATGTTTATTTTATCGTATTTTTTAATGTAAACGATTTTCGGGAAAAAAACTACTCTGAAAGTTTTATGCAACATTTTATTGGATGGTAAATTAGATCCGGGAAGTACCTACCTACCTACATTAAACAAGAGTTTCTCGGAAGTTTTTCCAATATTAAAAAACCTCCTTGGAAATATTGTTAAATTTAGTCTCCCAGGCATATTAACGTTACACCTCTCTCGTTTCGATTTTCAATTCTTTAAGGCGAAGTTATGTTGTTGCGATATATACACCCCCCTCCCCTCCCCTCCCCCCCGAGAGTTTTTAACGCACATGGAGTTTTGTATACTTATCATTATCAAACAAACTAAACTTCAAAACTGAAAAATAATTACAATCGTTAACTATAAGTTTTTAACTAGTTTGAGGTACAAATTCATTTAATTGAACTTCGATAATCAATCAGTCCCGGTGGCTATGGATATTTGCTTTTGAGACGTAAATAAAATATATTGCTACTTATATTCTGATTATTGTTTATAAACTATCATTTTAAAGTGTCTCATAATTAAAACTTATCGTATTATAACTTTATCACTTTATCATAATTAAAGAACTTTATAATATTATGAATTTTGGAATATTTCTTATATTTATGTTTGTAAATTTAATCGTGCCGTTTATAATCTGACCTAGTTGAGGATTTTCAACGACTTCGGAATTTCGCGTTTCAGATTTATAAGCTGTCCATTTTTTTTTTTTTTTTTTTTTAGGTAATTACTATTTCAAATTATTTCAAATTTTAATTAAAAAAATATTATTAAACTTAAATATTATTATCAAGTCTAAATCCTCATTTAGGTGAAAATCGGTCCATTCAGAAACTTTTGCATTATACCGAGTACTCCTTTAGTTTCACTCAACTTTATATTATGTAAGATACGGAATAAAATATATATGTCTCCTTCTAGTAGACATTTTTTCATCGTATTAAGATTCTGATGTGAGTAATGTATTGATTTTACTATAGTGTGCATGCGTTTTTTTTTTTTTTTCGTTTGCCATCACGTTTATGACAAGAAGAATTGGTCCGATTCTCAACTTGGAGTATTATTTCCGATGGAAAATGTGCCACTGATGCTTTTTCTCTCTACAGTTTTTCTAATAACGGAAAAACTGACGAAAAATTACTAAACTTATAGTTTTAAACCGATTTTCGACAAAAGTTCATTTTTTTTATTTCGTCCTAACTAAAAAAGAATAACAATTGTAGATATTAAAGTAGAAATTTAATGTACAGTATTAAATCACTGTGAAAAAATCTAAAACGAAATGAGAATCGACTATGGTCTCGTTAACCGAACGTTCAACATTTGGTCAGTTAACAGAAAACGTTATAAATAAATCGTATAATGAAAACTAAATATATTTAATTTTATATAACTATTGGCAATTATTAGTTTTTGAATAGTTGAATTTTAATCGAATAAATAGAAAACCAAAATCATACGAAAATTATTACAACATGAATTCAATGACAACACATTCGGCGGTTGAAATTTAAAAAAAAAAAAAAAAGGACGAACGAAAAAAAAAAAACGAACAACGGTTTCGCTATTATTTTACGAAACGTTTAGGATTTAATAAAAAAAATTCTTCTCTGACCAACGGGGTGTTATTGCGCTGTCATCAAAACGAATACAAATCTCGGTTGTCACGTGCATTAAACATTTAAATAATTAGCAGCACGTTTTTTTTTTTCTAGTTTTCAACCCACTCTATTTGTCGCACTCCTGTTTACGAGTTTTATCTCTTAATTAATGACCAAGAAATAATCTTTAGAATCCAAAATGTGAAATTATATAGCAATGAATAGCCACGTGCCTATATAAAGGAACATAATTTATTAATCGTATTACAATGTCATTAATCACCGTCGAAATAAAGTTTAAAAAAATTGTTTCTCGACAATAATTGTTCACGTTGAAAAACAATTTCTTATATCTTACGTTTTTCGATCCTTCAGCACGCGCTTTCTGATTTGTGATTAAATTACAATCGACAGCGTCCAGCAGAACATCGGAACGTCTCGTCGTCGGACGATATCGTTTATTTCTATTCAGTCGCGATTCGCGGCTTTTCATTTCGAAACGTTGATTATATTATTATTTGATTTCCAAACAGCGGCGCGGCGCGCAGAGGTCTTGGCTTCTACGAAAATGTTTAATGTGATAGTCACGTAAGAATTATTTTCGGCGCAGTTTATAAAGTACTATTAAGATCGACTGAACGACGGCGGTTATAATATATTAAAAACCCGTAAACTTTTTAACGTACAAAGCAACACAAAAAAAGAAAATAAAATAAAATACGGGGTCTTGTTCGTAAAGAATTTACCAAGCATGTTTTTAATAATTACTTTTTCCTCTCGTTTAACCCGGGACGTAATCGAAAAAGAATTTAAATACCTAATTAAGTGAAAATCGAAAGTTTTCCACTAAGCCGATCCCGTCGAAATGATATAACGTATACGCCGCGCGCGTCGACGAGTGGATACGTTAAACGCGCGGGCGTCGTCGTACGTACACGTCGAACACGAAACGTGGATATCTTTCGATGTCAAACATTCAAGTCCGTCGAGAAAGCCTTGAGCGTCGTAATCGGCTTTCAGAGCTAATAAGAACGATATATTAAAACGAGATGTTATTTTAGTTAAGACTTTGTAACCGCGAAGCCGCTTGTCGCGGGTTGCGAATTGGCCGCGTTTTTTTTTATTTTTCGGATTCGACACGTATCGATGAATTGAAAACTCGTTATACGAGACGCGGCGGCGTAAGTTGAACATTTTATTTTTCTGCAAGAAAACACTGTTTTGTTCGTATCATACACGACATTATAATATGCGTTGCGCCGACGCAAAACGATATTACCGTCGTCGGCGCCTTTAGAGAGGGGCGTCTGAATTTCCGGAATGAATAACACTCGAAACAATATGTGTGTTCTCCTTGGCACATCGACGGAGTGCAATTTTTTAACGATATTTTATCCGTTCGTAATTTTTTTGTTTGTTTTTCAATTCGACTGTGACGACGCGTATCGCCGAGTGAAGCGACAGAAAATCAAATAGTAATCGCGAAAACTTAAGTTTTCGTATTATTTCGAGGCGTTTAACACGTTGACTGCGGCCAAATTCTTGGTAATGTATACTCCTATGCGTAATGTTTTTTTTTTTTCATTTAATAGATTATTTTTACTCTACTTTATTCATATTTAGACTAATTTTTGATAATTTTTCGTTTTTTTCGAAAAATAAACTATTGTCGACACATAGTCGACACCCGCATCAGACAAGTTACATTGTTTGTCAGTGCGGTTGTCGACTGCGCGTCGACAATATTTTTAATGATGTATTTCAAGATAATATTTAATTTATATTTAGAATATTGTAATATTTATTAACATTTAAAATGGTTGATTATTTATAATTACATACTTTAAAACTATTATAAATAAAAAATCCACAACTTAATGATTACGATATAGGTACGAATTATAAGTTCATTTTCATAAGTTTTAATGAAAAATAATCGGAAACTCGAAACGGTACGTATTATAAAACACTGAACGCATACACTTGAGCGGAGGCTTGAAATAGAATGTTTATTTCAAACCTGGTGATAACTGGACCAGTTTAAACATGCACGAGAGTTGTCGACGACGCGTCGACATCCGCAGTCAACGTGTTTTAAAGAGTCCGACTGTTTGGAAACTAAAACTATAATATTTGTGAAAACATGGCGCGAGAGTGAAAGACTTATCGTCGCATCGCATACACACACGATGCATTGTACACGATGTAAGTACCGTGTTTCGGTATCTGCGAAATATGAATAATCCGCCACGCGACATAACGATTTGTCGTATAGGTTACGCGCGACGATCAGAGTTCCTTATCGGAGTAGTTCGCGCAGTGATCTCTCACGTCCGCCGTATTATAGTCAAATTTACTATTTAACAACACTAACGACAATATCGAGCCATCGAACGAAACGTAATAATTCGTGTTTATCTCGGATCCGGGCATTTCGGCGTAGTAAGTTTGACGTATACGTTTAGAAACGCGCGACGACACTCATATACTTGGATATCGCGCGATATTATGTATATTATAGAATTATTATCTAGAATATTCATTATCCCGATCGTCGGGTAGATATGACTAAACTGGTAACCAACAAGTCATTGTGGTAGAAACATTTCGCGGACGTGAAATATTCGTGCGCGATGGTTACGTGAACATTTTTTGGTATAAACAAACCATAAATAATAAAAACCCGTTATCTTTACAAAGACACGCGTAAGGCGAAAATCCATACAAAGTATATATGAATGGAATCGTATTGAATGGATTTATCACAGTTAAAAATCAACGCAACGAATTTCAGTCATAAAAAAAAAGTAAAAAAAAACTATCGAAACGTTGAAAAACTAGGTACCGCCGCCGGCAAAATATACCCGAAATCGGTTTACGCCGAGACGGGCACGCCGAAACGTCCTAGACCGTGTATGATCGCGTGCAGCAAATAGCCCGAAATCATATATTTCTATTATGTTTTTAGTTTTTTTTTTTTTTTTGTATATATAAATAGGATTGCCGGTAGTTTCAACTCAATAATATCACGATAAAAAATAAATAATAAAACAAACATCGACAGCGGCGAATAAAATAGAACCAAATCGTGCGATAACAGTATAGTATGCCCGCATGACATATTATTATAACGAGTACTAGGACAGGAAGAAAATGGGATTATAGGAGAATCGAATGAGCGTTTCGATGGTCGGCGTCGTCGGTATCATTTAAATATTTGATTGTAGACACGTCGTCGGGCAGCTCGAACGTCAAACGATATTCGATTAACGTCGGAATGACGGTGCGTCGAAATCGACACGTCCGCCCGCGCGCATAACATAGCAGCAGACGCGTGTCCGATTTAGAGGGATTTTTTTTATTTATTTACTTTTTTTTTTTCCGCGGCTTCCCCGGTTTTCGCGGAGCCGTCGAAGTGCCGAGGCCGAATTTTTCGATTTCCACTCCGCACGTATTTCGATAACATAATGTATGCGGAACCGACCCGCCACGTGGCTTTCCGTACGTAGATATAACGCATTGCAGTGTTGCGTGTTTTGTATGCTCGCTGTTCGCGTGGGGAATTCGTCGGCCGGGGCGCGCCGATGATCGACAGTATATAATATTATATTACAGCGGGGTACGCCGTTGTGCTTACAGAACAGTCGCCCGCGCTCGAATCGAAAGTCGTCCGGCCTTGTGCGTACCTATCCGAACACAACGACTTCAGTGCAAAACGCGACTCGGCGAATGCGAGTTCTATCGCCAGAGACGCGTAGAACGAGAAAGAGAACAAAAAGAAGAAGAATTGATCGACTTTTAGTTTTTAGATTGTGAGCGAAGAACGAAAGAGATTTTATTACTATGATGACGTGTATGTTTTTCGTTTAGTTTCGTGTCGTCGCGTTTTTTAATGAATATTTATGGTGAAAACGTTTGTCCAATTGGTAGGTACTCGAAGAAGTCAATTCTAAAATGTTCTCGACGTTTTTGTCCGAGATTTGAGAAAAACAGAAAAAATATATTCGGATTACCGATTCCCGACAGAATCTAATATTTTACGAGCCAAACATTTCATCGTAACTCGAAAATTAATTACCGTAGAAATTTGAAATCTGTACTAAACACTTGCTATTTCTTAGAGACGGTGCGATTTCCATGCATGTTTTCGAGTTATCGTACGTCAATAGCACACGTTTCAGATTTACCTGGTTCGGGTTGATTTATGTTACCCCCTCGATATTAATTTATACCATACGTTCGTGTAGTTTATCGATTAGTTTCTCAGCCAAACGTATCCGAATACATGTCCGACACTGCTATCGGCTACGCGACATATTATCGTTATAATGGAATTTATGGATCTCGTCCTGTATTATAATAATGGACCGTCCGAATTCGAATAGTTTTCCACGATTACGGTCTAACAACTATGCGCAACATATCATACGGACATGTGCATTGATTTCAATTCGGAAATACGTACCGACAGTTTCGCGATAAACGAAAAACGCGTACGAATTCGATATAACCAGTTATGTAGGAATTTGTGGAACGACGAGAGAGGATTATCGAATAATAAAGCATCACTCCTGCAAGTCCCAAGTAAAACCGACGAATAATAACGAACCGATGTCCTGTTCATATATGTGTGCTTATCCTCGGTCGGTATGCACGTGAATTATCCTGAACGCGAAAACTCGCGCAACACTTCATTCGACCGGACTCGGAAGATAATTTAAACGATTTATTTTTTGTGGCTCTTAATTTTTCGTCCGCGAAAACTTTAAAACGCGTTCAATAGTAACCGGCTCGGCGGCTAAGCAAGGATTTTGGGATTGAGAAGGCGCGAGGGCACTGACCGCGACTCGATTTAAACGAATAATAACCGAACGTGTTTGAATTTATTCTATTGTTTCGCGTTATCGCGCATTCGGATCGCGTCCTTTTTTTTTTTGTCGACCCGACAAAGTTTGAATCTCGTGCCGTTTCTCGTAAACGTCGACGCGACGCGCCTCGTCGCAGAAGCACAACGGCGGACGATTAGCGCGTAGTTCGGCCGACTTTTGACCGAGCGACCAACACGCCCCGGCACATCGGCAGGTCGTAATCGTCTCGAGCCCGGTGACGGTGTTTCCGACGACCCGATGGACCGCGTGTACAAGGACTGTCGTCACATTTACACGGACGGGTCGTCCCGTAAGCCCGTTAACAATGCCAATTGGAGCGTGATTAGTTATACGAAACGGTGTCGGTTCGACGCGGGGGACGGCGTGTATTTAAGAGGGTCGCTGTCGACCGAGGCAAAGGGTTAGACGGCCTGGCGAGTGTGCGGCTAATGCGAACTGGGAACAGGACCCGGACGAGGACGTTTCGACGCGAGCGCAACCGTAAACCCAATGTCCTGTTAAACGTGCGGTCACTCGTACGACGCGCATACGTAGTGAACTTCTACAGGGTCGTTGCCGGTTATTTTCGTACCTAACGACACCGTGTCGGCGAGTGTAAACGAAAACTTAAATTTTGAAAAATCACCGTCGTCGTCGTCATAATTAACCAGAGCTAGATCGGGCTAAAAAATTCTTTCGGAATTTAAAAAAAAAACTCGACTTGCTATATTGGGAAATCTCACGAGAGTTGGGACGATTTCAACTCTCTCGGAGACATTTCGAAGCGTCACAAAAATGCAAAAATTATTCAATACCCCGGAAAAATAATAAAATTTGTCGTCTCTTATTATCATCATAACATATTTTTTATATTTATAATTAGGTTCGAAATGAAAATCAATTACTATTTTGGAAATTATGAAATTCGAAAGATTTTTTTCAGCCCGTAAAATCACAATAAATAGTAGACTAATCGGACGAAATCGGCGTTGAAAAGCTGTTGAGATAAGTCTAGATAAATACGGTCGAGAGCATGGATAATCTTTTAATTTTGTTAAAACCGTTAGTAGTAAGTGACAGCTAATGACGAATTTACCAAAAATACTGTGTCGTCTAGCCAAAATAAATCCGCGAAAAATCCCACCTGTCAGTGTGGAAATTCGAATATGAGTGGGCGTGATAATAGAACGTACGACGTGTGTCTGAACAACCGCGACCGCAAATAAAAAACCGGAAAAATCGCATTTAAAACCGTGTAAATAATAGATTCGTGAAGACGCGTATTTTTCGCGTGTCAACCCTCGACCGGCCCGTCGGGATTCTCCCGGTAGGTAGATATTATATGCCGCACGTCCAGTCCAGCCAGCGCCGCCGTTATTTAATACTGTTTAAACGAAATTATTATGCGCGTTAATGTCCGCTCGAGAGGAAAAATATACGAACAAGAGAGATATGAAATAATATGTTTAGACAACACTGCGCATTGTTCTCTCGTATATACATATATGTATACGATAATATGTATTTTTTAACAACAAAAAAACCACGAGTGATCTTTTTAACGTCGGATTCGTCGAGTACCTAGTCGCAAATCCCGTATAATCTGTTCGGGTCATTCGTTATCGTTTTATCAATAGTTGTAAACAAAGAGTTTCTCCGACAGAGCCGTTTCGAAAAAAAAAAAAAAAAAAAGAGAAAAAAAACGATATCAGTGTATAGTAATAATATTATGTTTTTATGGTTATTCACGCGCGTAAAAATAAAAACAAAAGTAAATACGCGCGTTTAAAAAGTCGAATTAATTTCAAAAACAGTTGAAATGTTCGTTCTTATTTCGCCGAGTCGAGGACCGTACTAAACGTCGTCGTCAGATACCGATATTTTTAATAGTCGCTTCAGTTTCGCCGCGCGCGCACGACGACGTACGCTCGTAAAAACCGTTCGATTTCGAAGTGGCAAATTCCGTTTTCCGTCGTCTGATCCGGATTAAAATTATTCTCGTAAGTTTTATCTCGTCGTGATTTATTCGAGAAAGGTTAGCTTTTTAAACGCTCCCGGTGTATAGGTAGTATTAGCGTGTGTCGTTTCGACATAAATCATTTCTAACGTTCCGAGTGGTGCGCCTAGCGAAGAAAACGCGCAGAGCGTACGGTTTTTTTTTATATTTTTGGCGAAAGAGTATAATATTATTATTATATACGACTTTTCCGGAACTGTTTATAACGAGAAAAATGCACGGCAATAAAACGTCACTGGAAATTATTTCGCTTATGGATACAATGCGCTAGATCGGTGGAAAGTCGCGAGGTGTGTTTTATTTCGCGACGAGAGAGGAGAGAGTGGCGGGGAGGGGGGGGAGAAAAAAAGAAAAAATTTAACGGAAAACCTGATGAATGATAGTGATTTGGTTAACGGCCAAATCGCGTGCGTGTGGGAGTATTATTGGCATCTCGAGCGAGAGGGGGAAAAAAAAAAAAAAAAATGGTAATATATTATCCGTACGGCGAGACACTTCCGAATATATGAGAGATACGTCCGTAAAGGTACGGCGGCTGAACCGTGAAATAGTTTTCTGATATGGACGAAATATTAGCGCGCGGATTATACGCGAGAAACGTAATAATTTTTTTTACTCTTTCGCAATTCAACAGTGTTACGACGAGAAACGACGACGGTGCGCACGGTGTAAGTGGAGGTGTTGTATTGTAAAAATAAGCATAACGCGTGCTGCTGCTATAGTTATGTTTTTCGAACTGATTTCGTGCGTGACAATTGATTTACTTTTTGTCCAAAGGAACCAAAGTGCTTACAACGTCCCGGAGAAATAGAAACTTCAATGATACCGCGAGTGATTATATTCAAATCGAATATGTGTCGGAAATAGTAATATTGACATATCGAAATCACGATTTTGAAACTAATATTTTGAATCTCGGCTAATGGTGCATAAAATTTAAGGTGATTTGCGATTATTATTTATTCGCCCGTTGAAATCAAACGTCATCAACATACGAGTGTTATGTCGCCTGTCACGCCTGTCATCGTTCGCGGATTCGTCGTTGCAGCCGGACTTTACGTGGTATTAATATTTTCCGACACGTTTTGTGTTTTCATTCGACATAATCGTTTTGCGATCCGAGGTGCGGGTACAGTCGACAACAATGAATAATTATTACCACGCGTCCGTACAATACGAAAACCTATGATTATGAGAAAAAAATTGTTGCCAGAAATAATAAACACGCGATCCGCCGGCCAAGAGGGTGCACCCGCGCCGCGTAACCGTTGCCTATATCGATTTAGCCGCAACGCAGCCGGCGGTCAATTATCCGATAATTTTTTAAATACCCGTTGAATATTTCAAACAATACGGAAAGCCTCAGCAAACGCACGGGACACGTAATATAATATTGTGCGTGGGCTGAGCCGGTATCCAACGTGACCGCCGATTAAATTTTCATGCCGTGTTCTTTGTGCGCTTTGTGCGGAGAGAAATAATATTTTCCGCCGCCGGTACAATATTATACAGGTACACGTCGATAAATTATTTACGCGTACATACGCGAGTATTATTTATCACAAATTTGAAAGCGAATTTATTGTTATCGCGCCGCGAGTTCTAAAGGGATTCGCAGTACTCGCGCGGTCGTAGTATCGTCTGTTGACGACGGCAATAAGGTAAAAAAATAATTAAAACCGATTCTTTTCGTCGACGACGACGGCAAATACAAACGAAACGAACCCGCGCGACAAAAAACAAAAAAAAAAAAAACGAACGAGAACAAAGACCGCGCGAGAAAACGACATACTCGCTTATCGGTAACGACGACGACGGCGGTATTGAATTTTTTAGAATTTCAAATTATAAAATAACAATTTTACCGGCAATATTAATGAGGCCATTCTCCGTGAAACGACATAATGCCACTGACACATAATCATTACTCATTTCAGTCATTGCGGTCGTGTACGCGGTGAATCGAGTAGCTTCGTCGTAACTAACCGAACGCAGAAATTTTCATTCGAATCGTCAACTTTTCGTAGCGAAACCTCATTTTACGTAACGTGTTATTCCCAAGCGTGTGATAAGACTTTGGTTTTTTTTCTCTCTATATACACAGGACAGACTATAATTTCAGCTCAAGACCTAATCTGCAATGGCTCAACTTTTTTGACGCGTTCCGCGAAACGGAGAAAGTTTCTTTTTTCTTTTTCCCTTTTTTTTCCTACACAGTTGACAACAATATCAATTTCAATTTAGTGCACATTTCAAAAGGCGAAAATTGAAAATTACCCGCCGACGCTTCCGCAAAATAATTATCGCGACAAACGTTCGTCAGCAGGTCGACGCGGTGCGAATGTTTTATTCTATTTTTCATGCGCGCATAATGATCGTTAATAATAATGAGATGCTCGTGTTTAAAACCACAAATCAATACTGTAGTATTCGTTTGCATAATCACGTTGCACTCTACAAACAGTATTACCGACGGAAACATTACTTGAAACAATATAATTACTAACAACATTAATGTTATTACAGTTGTTGTTGTCGTTGTTGTTATTGGCAATGTGTGCGCTGTGAAGTTATAACAATATAGTTGTAAGAAATTTTTTTAATCATTTAGGACTGTCGTCAGAACCGGGTTTCGCTGGAATAGTGTTGCGTAGGCGTAGAGACCAAGTGCATTCCAATAAAACCGTCGCGTCCTATTAAAAATTCAAACGACAACGACGAAAGACAAATAAATGAAAATTAGAAAATGTCGGTAAAATACGTCTTTGCCATACGTCTAAAACGCCGCGGTGTGTTAACTTTGATTCTTTGTCTTTGACTGTTCTCGCCGTATCCGCAATACGTATTCGCCTATCGTATTATCTAACGTGCAGTAAACCGAAATCCCGCAGTCGTTGATTAATTCATTAATTCTGAGCGTCTGATTAAAATTTCAGCGTGAGCTCTAATAATCAAATTCCAAAAGAACCCGCAGACAAATGTGGGGCCGCTTTTCGTAAAATATCGTCGAACATCGGATTTACAATAATATTTGTTGAGAGGTTTTTTTTTTTTTCATTTTTTTTTTTCGAATTTATTTCACGAAAACGCTGGTTGCAAACGCTCTTTCCCGGTTATGGGTGGTTTTTATAAACTCATTAACAACTTACCCCCCGAAGTATAAAAATAAGTATTCGCAATAATAATTATAATATGTTAGAAACGATGTTATAAAGAAATTTGATAGTATTATAAGGTGTCACATTATTTGTGTTATGCGAAGCTGGGCGAGTAAATAATAATTATGAAAAATACACTTTTTTTTTTTTTACTAAAATAATAGCTAATATCATAGCATGGAGTTGTTTCATTTTTAAATAACCAATTACTTATTTTTGTTTTTATAAAATAATGACGTTATAGGTTATTAAGATAATTAGAGCACAACAACGATCGTAACGATCTCACGATAAATGAATAAGATGGGTATTTGAGAAAAATAGAAATTAAAACTGTTCTAAAACGTGACTTATGTTATACTTAAATAATTCGAAATTTGAAATCGAATTATCAAAATAAAAACTAAAACTAATTAGATAGTCAACTATATACCTCGACTATAACTTATTTCAGAATTATTATTTTTTTTAGAAAACAGCATCCAAACGTGCTCAGACAAATACAATTTCAACTCGTGTGCGTTCTTCGGGAGTCAGACAACGTCTTACCGTATTTTTCCCGTCGTCAGCACAACTATTTTCAAATACAGTAAACGACTTGGGTATCGTTATTCATACAGCATTATAATTTAAATACGATTAGCTCATTTTCGAAACGTTATTGTCTAAATCGGGTTATTGATGATGAAAAACAGACAGGAGTCGCGCGCAAATATATTAATATATTATCAGACGCGCGCGCATTGAACTTAACACGCTCAGCATGTTTTGATGGAAAATTCTCCAATAATAAACGAAATTACGAAAAAAAAAAAAAATAAATATAAATACCGAGTACCGGCGAGAATTTTTTAATAATTTCGTATGGTTTTCGAGCGTAACGCAAGAAACACAGAGAAATCAAATAATAATAAACGAGTATATTTTATCGTTATTGACCGAAGTGAAATATAAGAAACTCGACGATGTTCGGGACGAAAAGATTAGATTTAAAGAAACAAAAGGGGAAACAAAATATTCGTTTAAGACGCATAACGCGGTATTTCGCTCTTCTAACTCATCGAGTACCCTCAAGGTAACATCGTGCTGTCCGTGTTGGTTTTACCATGATGTGGTTTTTTTCTGTCTGTTTTTGTCGTCGCAATTTTTACTTGAAAAGTTTGTCCGATTTTCAACTTCGCGGAAGGTTTCTGATGAAAAAACGTGTTTAGTCGGTACTTTGGGGTTAAATTTTAAAATATTCTCATTAGTTTTTCTGATAATTTAGACTTAAAACTGACGAAGAATCGAGAAAAAATCTCCATAGGTTTTCGACAAACCGCATTTTTTTTTTCTCATCGAAATCAAAAGGAAAAAACAAAAAAAAAAAGATGCTTTTTACTGATCAGTATTAAAGATGAAATTCTCGGAGGACCGCCTAGGCTACGACTAAAGAAAAAACAACTCCCCCCCCCCCCGCTCGTCCTTATCCTATGACGAGAGCTCGGGTTCCGCGGCTCAAGAGCACTAGCAGCGACACAAACGACACGACATTATACGCGACGAGGCGCGTAATATTACGTAGACGACGTAATATTTTAATTGCAACGATTTCGCATCTCTCAACGCGGCCGGCGGCGAATCGAAACCCGGCGACTTCTCGACTTCCTCGGACGCCTCGACGCCAGAAATATCTCCTCGATCCTTTCATTGGAACGCGCGGCAAATGAACCGATGGCACACAATACGCTATATAATTGTTATTAGTGAGCGTTTTCTCGCGACTCGACACGAGGACCGCATAGAAACGGGTACCCTCGCCCGCCCGCCGTACAAACGTCACGCGGATATAGACGACTTCCGAAATGTGATTCAATGCGCGTTTACTTCCTCCCGCGGCCCCTCGTCCCGTTCTATTATCGAGAACGTCATACAAACTGTTCCATTGACGAAAAAAAAAAAAAAACCGCGTATAAAGGAGATACTGAAGTTCGCGTAAAGAGCGACAACAATATTATTGCGGAGTAAATCCGAGTCGTCAAAGAGCACTCTACAGGCTACGGTATAATAGTATCGCGTCGATGTGAAATCGGTTTTTTTTTTTCGATTTATTTTCGATCGCCGTTACCCAAAAAGGATTAATACCGGCGTGTTCTCGAAAAGAATACAATATACATTTATCTCTCCTACGCGGAATAAATTTAATATGATTCGTTCGTACCAAACATTAATTTCAAAAAAAATTATTTAATTTAGAATCCTAGAGACGAATGTCCGATTTAAAAAGTGAACGATTCTTTTTTGTTTTTTCTTTTTTGAATATATACGAGTGATTTTTTTTTCATTATTATCATTATTATTATTCAAGAAAGGTCGAATTAATCAGGCGGCCACTTCCGTTTGTCGGAACAAATTAAGCCGTCCGTTTCTTTTTCAATTCGAGTGGTCGATCAATAGTTTTACTCGGAAACTCACATAGTTTTCAAAAGAGCATTTTTATATTCCCAAAAATGCTTTGTACATTTGCACAAACATTTATACACGCATATGCGAGCACGCACACACACACTGTACAATAATGTCATAGAAGTAAAAACTATTATAATATACGTACGTCGCTAAATTAAATAGCAGTTTCTATTACTTTATTTTTCGAAATAAATTTAAAAAGTTAAAAACGCTCCGTATATAGAGAGATAAATATAATTTATTTTACGAAAACAAATTAATGCATTAGCCGTTTATAAATTATAAAACTGGACGATAAAGCCTCGTACAATTATTTTTTTTTTTTGAAAATAAAATCACTCAAAAGTTTTAATCTAGTAAAAACATTTATAACTACTCGTACAATATTATTTATCGATGTTGAAAACTTTTACGTCAGACTTTTTATAATTCCATAAACATTACGTAATATTTCGAAAACCAAATAATGTGGATAGTTGTATTATTAATTAGCTATTCGTGTAGAGAAATCAAAACTATCGTTAAAAAGCCAACTTCTGAAATAGAAAAAAAAATAAAAAAACTCCGTTCCAAACGAGTTTTTATTTTATTTTTTTCTGAACTATTAGTCTAAGTTATCATGTAGCACCCATTACGTAGAGATTAACTTCACCATAGATTTATAATGCGTTTTAAATTATATGGTTATCATAAATACCGAATGTTTTTAGGATTTTCGAGAAAGTTACATTTTATTTGATTTTCCGAACCTTTATATACGATCGAAAAATACTTAGTGGAAAAATAAAAAAAAAACTTTCCGCTTTTTCGCGGTAAACTTTTCGCGGTGTTTAAATGTTTTTCTGCCGCACAAATAAATCGTTTGATATTTATTATAGTTTACCACGAGCGAAACACCAGAAAGTAATGAATCGTAATTTTACAAGTTGCTTTATTTTTCTGTGACGAATGTTTTCAATTCTTTATCTAAGTTCACTTCTAATCCTAAATCGGGTATAATAAGTGTGAACGTACATGCTCTCTCTCTCTCTCTCTTTTATCCTTTGATTTATCCCGTCGATTTGTCTTAATTCTTTTAAACTCGGCCACTTTTTCATTTGGTTAAAAAAGATTTTATCACGGCAGTCCTCGGGCCGAAAATCGGACAACCGTTAAAAAAGTATCTATTACTCTCTCGATTTCCACCCGGACCCGCAGCGAATTATAACCGTTCAGATTTCCATGCCGTGTCACGCTGGTGTAGGTTACAATTTGCATAGTTGTAGTCGGATCGAGTAGACAAATAGGTTACACTCGTATATATTATGTGTGTGCGTGTGTGTTCAAAGTTTATAATATTCATTTGGAATTCGAGAGACAACTATTTAGATTTTTGCGTGCTATTCAAAACGAGGTGAAAAGTTTTCGGTTGGGTTTTTTATTTTATATATCATCGTTACGTTACGCGAATATTGTGCTAGGAATAATTCGGGCGAGGTCAAATCGGAAATTTACGCGCGAGGGGGGGAAATTCACCGAAGCTTTTGCTCTCGCGCGACGTGTCGTCACTACCATTATTCATTCGTAACACAATTATTACGGCCATATAATTGCCATGATCCGTTTTACTTTTCTGACAACGTAATTTTCTTTCATCAAACGACGAACAATTAAATATGGAAAACGAGCGTTGTGCTCGGAACAACCGACGTTATATTGATTAAATATCCGATTTCCGAGCTGTGTTTACGCGATAGAAATATGAATAGCTTTTGTGGGAATTGGAACTGATTATTTCTTTCACGACTTTCTAGAGAGAAAAAAAACCGTTTGCAATGTTGTTGACTTGCTGTTGTACCGAGTACACGATTATTTCACGTGATCTACGAGATTTCGCTAAACATTTTGTCCAATAGTTTGATCTCCGATGATTTAATCTATATTAAATATAATAATTCTATACCCATTGAAAAATGTGGAATGGCTCCCTGACTTTGCTCGGGGTCTTTTACGACTATTTCACGACGGTTCTATTTTTTAAATACGTTTTTTTAATTACCAAATTATTTTAAACGTCCTTGATATTCTATGAAAAAAAAAACCATTGATATTTTTTGTTACTCGCTCGTCGTCGATTTATTTATCGTTCGTTATTCGTATTATTTCAGGGCTATTCGATAAGTCTTGAACTCTATTCTAGTTCGTATTTTAGCATTTCTCTCACACTCGCATTGAAACGTTCGTCGAACAACGTACGTATGTTTTGTCCGCGGTCACATTTCGTTCCGCGCCATTCGTTTGTTTTTTTTTTTATCTCGGTACACAAAGCGATCGTAATATTGTTATACTACCGTACGGGTACCTCGACGGCGAAAACCACGTTGAATAATAATCACGTGCGCACAAGAGTATTATTGTGATTCTCGAATACACCCGCCCTCTGTCGATGTTGCATTACTTATGGCTTGTCAATAAGGAAGACGAAATAATGTTATTCGATCGCTATTATATATTTACCTCGCGCGCTAATTGACAAATAACATGATTGGATTGTTTGGTTCAAAAACCCCGTGTCGACGTGACCCCCCCCCCCGCCTCCTCCTCCTCCTCCTCCCCCGCGACCTTTACGAAAGAACGGACGGATTGTCTGGTATTCTGAATGGGCGACTTCAGTAAATTATCGCGTTTAAATAATTCAAGGCGACGACCTGGCGCGAGTGAGTTTACCGGCGAAACCGATCCGGAAAACCAACATTGCATTTCGTATAATAATAATGCGCGCGCGCGCGCGGCGGCGGAGGTCTCGACAAAAATGTAAATCGATTTCTACGGTTTTTTGGTTCGTACGAGTAAATATTAGCTGTATTCGGCGGTATATTGTCGTCGGGAAAAACGTACGACGACGGACAGCCGACGGGTATCGATTAGCACTGGACGGCGATCGGATTTCCGAGTCGACCCGTTTAAAAGCCGCGAAATACCGTACCACGTGTTCGAAAAAAAAAAACAGAGAGAAAAGGAGAAAATATGTAGTCGTTCTGTTGGGACGGTCGACGGAGTGGATTACAAGTCGCGGGGGTGCAGTGTCGATGCCGAAACGCGCCGTTCCGTTTTTCTTCTTGCACCGTCGCGCGTCGCGGCGATAACGTTCTTACCAGTAGCCGGTTATAATATTTACACTCGCGAAATAGCATATTTCCGACTCGCAAAAGTGCCTCCGGGCCACGGCGATTTTTATCATTTCGGTGCCAGGCCGTGTATATACGTACATATATCGATCACAGCTGCGAGCGCGGGATAAGAAGTGTGAGAGGGAGAAACGATTTTATTCCTTTTGACGATTATATTCCGTATCATGTGCGAAATCGTTACGTACTTTGTACCCATCTATATGTATATTTATGTACGTGACGTATACGCATATTTATTCATTTTTACGCGTTATAAATATATATATATATATATGTACACGTATATACGACTTTTGAATACGATGTTATTTTTACCCTTCGGGCTGTGTAATAAATCGTACGTCCTCGCGTGAGTTTAAATTCAAAAAAAAAAAAAAATACTAAAACGAAACGAAACAAAACCGCCAACTCGTGTTATTTATAATAATCAGTCGATACGAACGTCGGAGGAAGCGAAAACGCATCGGTCGATTTCGTTCGTTTCGTGTGTTTACCATTCCGCCCCCCCGTTCGAATGTGACGCGTGTGTGAGCGAACGCCGCGCGGAGTAAACACACACGAAAAGACGATTTCGCCGCGGCCGGTCGATGCGTAACGCTGTTATTTTAACACGTGAACAGACGATGGGTGACAAGCGAACGAAAACCGAAACTCCGGACGCGGCCGGAGGAAAAATCGATAATAGTATTATTTTCGTCCGTGCTGCAGGTCGTACGACGATATCGATAGATTTATAAGATGGGGCGGCGGCCGCGCTCGGATATTATTTTCCAATTTTATTTGCGATTTAATGACTTAATATTTTACAAATTGGAAACACGCGCTATTGTAATAGTCACGCGAAGCCACGGAGAACGTTCATAATTACAGAAATCAAACCGCGGCGAATTCTCTGAAATATCGGTCTGATAACAATGCGCATACCTACATTTGATACGAATATTCTCGAAATCGCCTCAGTAAAGTTAAATATTTGACTTGAATACATTTACGTTTATAAATATTACGACAGCATTCCCGAGTCTCGACACGGTAACGATAATAATATTTTACGACGAAACGAGGTAATTTAAATTACTAAATACTTTCGAAATAATAAATAATTGTTGTTTATGACAAATTATTTTTTATTCCAACAATAATAATTATTGTTTCGGTGATTTATTGGGTGTAATGTAATTTTTCGATGACTAAAAACAACTTAGATTTTAATTATAAACTCATTGCCTGGATTTTAAACAATTTTATCATTACATTTTAATTTTAAATTATCGTTTTAAGTGCCCCCGAGATATAATTTTGTTGAAATTCACAAGAAAATACAAGAAAATAACGAGTTTGCCATTATTCGAATGAATAATTTCCCAAATTAATGCAAAACTACTAAAAGTTTTTTTTATCTCTTATAAACAATCTATCTTATAAACATGTCAAACACACGATCGAATTACTTTAAGATTGTCTGCTCTCGTTTCGTAATACTTTCTAAATTCAAATGCACGGAAATCCTTTACGCGTTAGGAAATGTTTTCTTTCTGTCATTATATAATATAACGACATTTGAATGTACTTTCATGTTTGAAACACGCCGTAATTTCTTACCTGGTTAACGACGTTCAGTAATAATTATTAAGTATTAAATAATAGTTGGCAATCTCTAGTATTGATTTTTTAATATTTTCACGGCTCGATAATCGATTGTTTAAGAAAACTGCTGTTTTTAGCGCGCGTTATAATTTTTTAATGTATTTTCATAACACTTTTTTTTTTTTTAACATTCTAATAAATATCTTAAGGTGTTATTAAATTCATAGCCCTAATGTACTTTGAGTTTATTTTATATGCAACGTTCAGGGTGCAATTTAGCAGAATAATTATTGTTACATCGAAAGTGTTTTACTTCTTATTTTAAACTCGCTATAATGCGACAGTTATATAAAAATAAGTTAATCGAAATATGTTTATTTTTTTTAAATTTCGGAGTGCCTTTGTTTTTTTCTTATTGAGGGAGGGGGGGGGGTGGTGAGAGGACGTAGAAGAAGACGGAAGAGTGATCTCATACTCAACATTAGTGCCCATGGCCGTAAAGTCACATAAAAAACAAAACATAACACAGTGCGTATACATCTTAAACGTATAATAATTTCCAGGTGAGAATTCGCACGCGTTCTTGAGAGCCGTAAACAAAATTAAAAAACCAATATATGAACGCGAAAAAGAGAAAAGAATAAAACGCTCAATAAAATAAAATGACTGAAATAGGTGTGTGTGTGTGTGTGTGTGTGTGCTTTCTTACGAAGCGCTGCGCTGTCATAGCATATTATATTACCGACTACGCAGACGATTGTAGTGAAGTTTTTTTTTCCCCGTTAAATATTATTAATATAATCGTAGGAAAACCGACGCGTTTTATTAAATCGTAAAAGAAAAAAAAAAAAAAAGAAGAAAAAAAAAATAATAATAAGAAAAAACATCCGAAAACTTTTCACCTCGTTTCAAAGAACACGCGAAAATCTAAATTATTCTCTCTCGAATTTCAAATGAATATTATAAACTTTAAAACGCACACCCTGCGCGCGTGCGCGTCCTATATATTTACACGCGAATAGTATTACCGACCGTTTTCGTACTTGTTTATTGTTTACTTAATATACGATATTTAATAACTCCGAAACAACGAAATCAAACAAGTAAAAGAAAAAGAAAAACGCGGTCTGCGCGAGCATTCGAAGTGTCTAAAAAAACCATTTTCTATTTTTTTTTTTTTTTTTAATGCACTCTCGCAGTCTAGGAGTCTTTAATAAAATCAGGTAGGTATACTATCGCCCGATCGAAACCGCGGCGGCGATGCCGATGGTTTTCGTTGGAATAAATAATATTGACGAGTCTACTGTACTACCGAGGTAGAGAAGTAAAACACAATATTATTGAATATAATTATTTACTTTGTCAATGCGTTTACACCGGAATGATGATAACAAACAAAACGAAAACGCCGATCCAGTGTGATGAAATACCAGAGTAGTAAGAGCTCTCGCGTAAAGCTAGAGACGTGTGCGTACGTGTCGTTCACGACTGAAGAGACTGTCAACACCCATCGGCCGATTCGGCGCTACGGAAATGACGTTTTGCGGATCTGACGATTTCAACGAAACTCTGCGCGAAAACCCCGGGAACGGATGCGTTTGTCTACGACAAAAAAAACACTAAAACGTAACCCGATCACTACGTAATAATTATCTACGTCGCTGAAACGACAAACGCATTTCAAATCGCTCGTCAGCTACGACGAGAATACTATTCAGCAAACGATACGAAAGCTTTGGAAAAAAAAAAAAAAATCCATACAGACGTGCACGAAAGTCTATTAGCAAATGTATAATTGATTCGATGCACCTGGTACGATATTATTTCTATTGCGATACGTTTGTGTATTCATTGGTAATGACCGGGATTTGTGTGCCGCACACGCTCGGAAAATATGCAATTAAAATGTCAACGGTACACGAAAATGTGCAATATTAAATGGCCGGTGTGTCGAAAATTTAACTGTACCGATTTTTTTTTTGATTTTTTTTTGATAGCAAGTGCCGTTTAATTACATTTTAAATGTTCGGTACTGTTTGTTTATTATATTATTGCATGTTATACGGCTAGCCCGTAAAATGTTGGTAATTATTTCCATAACAACATTTCATTAGAATTTATCATCGCGTGTGTATTCCCGTACGTTTCGCCGCGTTGAATTACGTCTTCTGTTTGTACTTAAAATATGTTTTTCGTCCCCGAGTTCAAACCGCAAGTCCGTATTGAATTCGAATGAAAATCGATTGACGGTGAAAAAAAACCAGCGAGCCGATACGACGGCAAAGAACTCTACTTTCCTATCATATTTCGCGTCGTTATATTTTACTAATCGCCTTAGCGTAAGAATTGAATTTTTTTTCATCGATTTAATTTCACGTAAACGGATCAATTGATTTTAAATGTACTCACGATATGTTTCAAAAAAAGAAGAAAAAAACCGGTTAGTTTTCGTGCTCGTAGTATTCGATGGCAACGTCGTAGTAGTTGTCGTGTTTTATTTTTTTCTGGTTTATTTGTCGGCGCCTATCGATCATCGCCGCCGCGGTTAAAAAACGCGCGCCGAACGCTCGTCGGTCTGCGAGGGAAAAACATAAATTAAATTACGAACGACGACGGCCGCAGTTTATTTAAAAGTCGTAGCGTTAAAAACCCCCCCCCCCCCCCCGTCGCTTAAGTACGACGACAAACTACGAAATTAGAGGAGAATTATATGTGTTTCGCGCGACGGCCCGGTCGAATGTTGAAATTAGCCTTCTGAAACACTACCGCCCCTCGAAGAAAAACCTTGGACGACAATACGCACAGGACGTTTTAATTATATACCACGTAAATGAAAACGTCGACTCGTTACAAAAACTTACACACCGGTTAAATATATTATTGTTGTGTGACCTTTTTCGTTCGCGGCAGTCGTCTCACAAAGGAGTTGACAATACGCACTACGCGCCGTTATTAAGGATCGCGGAAAAACGTGTGGTTCGGCGAGTCCGACGATACCCAACTATACCGTACGACACTGGATTACCGTCTATTACCTCGAAGTGCACGACGACGACGACGGGTTGGCATCGAGTGGCGAGCGAAACACCGGCGGTTCGCATTTTCCAATCGGTTTGAAAGTCACGGCGAGATCAATAATAGACCGTTCGCCGAATTAGTCGGGTAACGGGCGAACGCCGGTTACGGCAAACGGTTGAAAAACACGTTTTCGAGACAACGGAAGACTTCCGCGTAAAATGTCCGTGCCGACAACGTTCGAAATACAATGAAAATTTATTATTAGCTTTTCCAATGATCAATAAATTATATTAGAACGCGAACGAGAGGGGATTCGTTCGCGTGCGCGTTTCACCGTAATAGACCGAAACCGGACCCACGTGACTCGCAGTCACGGTCGATCTCGTGACGTTTTTTTATTCGTTCGTCCAGCGTGAAACGATCGATCGAATCTTTATACTTTATACCCCGACGAGCGGTTCGTAAATAGAATTCAATTTCTGCAAACGACGAGTCACAGCGACGAATCCGAACGATCCTGGTCTGAAAATTCTCCCGAAGTATTTCTTTCGGTTTCGGGGAAAGAAGAAAAAAAATGATATACCCGCGATTACCATAAGACAACGGCGCGGCGTGCGCTCGGACTCGATTCCTTTGCCACCGCGCCGGTGTAAACAATAAAAAAAAAACACGAAATCATGAATATTCCGTCCTCGATTATGATTGAACGAGGTTAAACTTTGTTAATTGGCTGCGATGTCGGTGCTCGGTGTGTATCTATGTAATTTCTCGTGAATTTGAAATATGATGATTTCAACGTACTCGCTTAATTATCTGAATATTTATAAGTATAAGGTATATATACCCGGTACGGTTTAGCGGTCAAATAGATTGATTGCGAATGTATTCCGACGAATCGCAGCGGCACGCGAAACGTATTAAAATCGCAGATTCTAATAAATATTTTTTAAGCGTTTTTATTTTCATAAACAAATACATAAAAAGTGACGGTAAATATTATATAATAAAACGAGGGATTATTTTATTGTTTTTCAGTTATTTTTTAATTCCTAGCATTATAGCGATATATTATAGCGAGTCGCAATTTTTGTACGAATAATCATTTGGAAAAAAATCGAGCTCGCGTGCACATCTACGCGTCCAAACTACCGCGTAATTGGTAGATATTCACGAAGAATCAAAAACATTTTCCCTCGATTTCAACGAACGACCGTTTTTTTTCAAAATATCTACACATAGGTATCTACTCGTACTCCGAAAACGTCGTTTTTTTTTACAAGCCTCGTCATTTCACGTTACAAATGAAATCGAACTTTGAAAACACACCAGCGCGGCGGCGCGGTTCGAAATATTATCATAATTGTCATTATAATCATGTTATCATAATAACAGCATTTTTTATGCTCGAGCATTCATTTACTCGTTTTCCGAGCCGTATTTTTATTTTAATTAAAACGCAGTCGTCACACAGGCGAAGCCGACGAAAAAAAAAACTAAACGAAAACAAAACAAACAAACCGTCGTCGTAAAACAAAATGCATTATTATTCGTGCCGCTCAGATCTAAAAAAAATAATAATAATAATAATAATAATAAATTGTTAGCGTAATGATGGAATCATTGTCGCTGAAATCATACAAACTGCGCACAACCCGCGGTGTATTGTTATACCATTGTATTACCAATTGGTGTTCGTGTGCCGTGCGGTAGTACTTCTAACGAAGATGCAAAACATAATATTATTATAATATCGTTATGCGTATCGCGCGAACGAGTCGGAACGAACAAAACCCGAAGCATCAAAGACAGACTTAACGTCGTACCTAAATGATAAACCTGAACGCCTCTTGTATCGAGTGGATCGTACGCACAAGTGTGTATTACCCACCGGAAATGTGTAAAATCGGAAGATTAAAAAAAAAAAAAAAAAACAAACAAACAAAACTCAATCAACTTCGACTTTTACGGTACTTAAAATCGAGAGAGAAACAAAGAGGTAAAACCGCGAATCGAGAGGAATTATTAACCGTTCGAAATATGTGAAAACAAAAAACCGTTGTATAGAAATACAACAGGTACTAACCTATATACTTACGAACAGCATAGATTTATTCGGGAGGTGGATGAAAAATCAAAAAAAGAAATCGAAAGCATAGCGTTTTAATCGGTTTTTTTCTTTTTTTTACAACAATCTGTTGATTAAATGTTGAAGCGAGCCGAACAAAAAGGTACTTGTAAATGTTGACGATATAACACGTACATAAATCTGACATAAAAGCACGCCGTTTCAATATACGTGCATAAAACGTTTTAACTTTTGGGATATATAAGCTCACTTTTAATAAACCTATCCTTCCCGTCAATTTCGGACAACGTGTTATTTTATTATCTCACGAAATACTCTGTTTTGACTTTGATTTATCGTGTTTTCTCTTCCCTCCCGGGGGCGGGGGGGGCGGGTATTTTTGTTTTTAGGCACGTCCAGAGTTCCGCGGGTCCCGAGTCAAATCGCCGACGATTTTCACTGCGATCGTTTTCGGCGCTTTTCAATCGTCGAATCGGAAAATTTATTTTCTTCGTTTTCGTCGTGCAAATTGAAACCTGCGTTTTTTTTAACAAGTTCGATTTGCAACAGTAAAACAGTAGACAATATTTTACATCGATTCGCCGGGGTGTAAACAGTGTGTGAACACTTATTCGGGAAAGGAAGATTGATTTTGAAATTCTCGAAGTTAAATTCGCCGTTTTCGTTTTGAACACGATTCGTCGAAAACAAATCGATGTTGCTAATTTAGAATCATCATTTTTAATACGAATGACGTGTTTGGTTTGGTAATCAGCTAATCACGCTTTTTGTGCACCGGGAACGTTTTCAAAACACATGGTTCGTACTTTCTTTGAGACAATATTATTAAACGATACGTTTTTTTCTAAAACGATAAGAAACCATTTAATTTACATCCAAGTAATTTATGATTGGCTAAAAAACGAATGAATTTATACGAACTATTAAGTTAAACGCGGGACTGTTAAAGGATAGCTTTTTTAACCAAAACTATAAATAGCTTTGGCTCGGAAAATTAGACCGATCGGTCGATTATATTAAACCAAATGTTTTTGACGAATAAAACACGTGCGAGAACCTCGACGGTTAAAATATTATACTTTCTATAGGAGCTCGTTTGAAAATATAATTACAAATTTGAGAACACAAAAAAAACGGAATTGATATTGTTTTCCACAAAACCGTCGGGATGAAAAAAAATCAATTACGTAATACTCGTGGTCGCTTGATCGAAATGCTCTTTCGACGTGTTGAAAAAAAAAAAAATTAATGTACCGTAAGGGATCCCATTACATCATTTTTCTGCTACCTACCGGTCTTGTTTACTCGTAGTACAAAAGCAAGTTCAAAAAGGAAAAAAAATAAAATATTTTTCGCCTTTGTGCGTTTAAAATTGTATGAAACAAGCCGAACAAATATTTAGACGATAATATTTTGTGGAAAGTGAACGAGAACACAATGTTAATACGTAGGCGTAAGTGGAAAAAAAAAAAAACAATTTTTGGTCAAAAATATATTTACGAAATATACACACTTTATAGTATTCGAATAGAATCGAAAGAAAAAATTAGTATCTAAAAAATAATAGTTGCGCTTATTTAATTGTTAACTTTCACCCCCCCCCCACGACTACCATCGCCGTCTTTAATAGAATATGTTAAACAATACAGACCAAGTACATAGATTTTCTGGGAAAATGAGCGTTACGAATTCCTTAACCCGTAACAACTACCTATCGAAGTTGAAAAGTTATTGGTTATTTAATGACCGTGTAGCGCAATCCCGTTGGCGAAATTGCGAAATTCGCAATAAGTTTTCAATTTATACGAAATTTGGTTTCACGTGTACGTTGAATTGTTTTCATAATTTTCATAATCCAACGCGGTATCGCGTTATGTATTATAAATTTATAATATATTTGACAGCGTTCAAAACATTTTAGATTAACTTTTTCGATACCGATGTCAGTTTGCTATTTTGTTTTCAATTAAACTCCGTTTCAAACATCCCTTTATCCGACAAAATCAAATAACAGAAAAAATAAATAAATAAATACGAATTCCCGTGGAATTTTACTCGGCCAATGTTTAAACGGTAGATACCGAAAAAGTCCATTAAACGGCCGTTTTATTATACGCAAAACTATTTCCCAACTACTCGTGGTCGTTTAATTATTAATTGTCAAACGTTTCCTAAATCTCCGATTCCTGTTTGAAAATATCTCCGAGTACCTACCGGAAACACGATGCCGACTTCTCTAATTCCGTGATCGACAGTTAAAATATTCAACTGTCAGCCAATATTTTTCGGAATACACCTACGTTTTATACGTTTCCGTTCTATAGAAATCCATCACATCACATTACCTACACGAATGTGGAAATCATTAAAACGACTGTATAAAAAATACTTTTCATATTTATTTATTTGGATTCGATGTTTTTTTTGACAATCGAAACAAATAACCTAGTCGCGATCAACAAAACATAATATTATAATATGCCATTAAAAAGAGAGAAAAAAAATCCTCGATAAAACAATAATGACTAATTTCTACGAAGTAGGTACCGTAGACCACTATAAATAATAATTGTATATTCCGAGCGAAACGAGGAACGAATTGATTAAACGAATACGTTTTGATTTTTTAGAATATTTCTAGACCGATCGAGAAATCCGAACAGAAATTTTTGGGCGGCGATTTTTTTTTCTTCCTTATATATTGTCGACTAAACCCCCCTTCGGACGACTCGGGATTTTCCAGGAAGTTTTGTCCAAGTACGAAGAACGAAAGATAAATCTCACGTAGCTTAGTTAGTATATAATATACTACCGAAATACGTCTATTTTACAGAAAATGTCATAAGAAATCGTCTTTGGAATGCAACCGTTGTTTTGTGACGGTGCACCACATAAAAGTTAGACTGTTATAATGCAGCGCGCGGCCACAGAGGAATTATACTCAAAACCGATGTCTATCCGTTTTATTTTACCGTGCAAATAAAATCACGAACAACGATTCGGTAAGAAATGGTAAAAGTTATCTGTTGCCCGCAGGTTAATCGTTGTAATATACGTAACAGACCGCGTTTGTGTTTGTTTTTTTTGTTTTTTTGTCTAATGTTTTATTGCTAGTCTTTATGTTTAGTGTGTATACATATATATATATATAATAGGTAATAAAAATAATTAAATTTTTGTACCTGCTGTTCACTTTTTTTTTTTTTACGGTAATAATATTCATAGTGTTGACAGAGATTAAAAAAATTAGTATTTCTTTGAACACGATTAATTAAACTATATTTTTGAATACGACCTCTTTGTGGTGAAAAAGATAAACGGCATTTCGTTGTTTTATCTGTCCCCCCGACGACCGCAAAGAGGAGCACCTATTTTTAGATATCGTTTTCTTACGAGTTAATTTCGAATGACTACTGACGGAGCAGCTGATTTAATTTCGAGTGCTAGTTATAATATTATATCGTTATGCTTGCAGACAAACCGACGCGGAGTGCAGAGAAGAACTACTAAACTACGAATTGCTTTGAAATTGGTAGGTACCACAATAATGGTTCGATAAAAAAAGAAAAAAATAAACGATTCAAACTATAACTATTTATGAACGCGATTCGTGTTGTTTTTAATACTCGATATAAAGTATATAAGAATATACAATGTGTACGCGATATTATACGCAATTTATATTCTTTTATATATAAAAATAAAAAATCAGCAATTTAAATTTACCTAGTGCGAAACGCGGAGTACTCGGAAAAATAAAGGTTTGTACGCAATTTTCATAAATATTCTGGGTTTTTCATGATGATTTAATATATTTTTGAAGTAGTAAGTAGTAACGATCGCTATCCTTTTTTTTTTATGTTCTCGCGTCGTTAAAACAACGAATTGTCGACGGGCATGGCGTATGATTTTTTTTTTTTTTTTTTTAATTTACAAACGAACTAAAATAAACCCCGAGCATTTGATGAAAGGACATGGAAAAATACACAATAACATTACCTATAGCGTCGGCGCAATTATGTTCGTACCGCGAATCGATATATAAATTAAAACAACTACGTTTTTCGAAACCATCCTAATGAATATTTTAGAATTCCGTGTTTATTAATATAAAAATAATTGAATAGCGAATTCGACCTCGTTCGGTTTCCTCGAATTCGATGTTGTATTAATTTTTCTGTTTGTTTTACACTCGAATAATTCAGAGGTTTTTTTTTTTTTTTTTTTTCTAGAAAACATTTCGCAGTCTCGAAAATCACTCTCGTACAAAAATGTTTTCCACGTTTAAGTAAAAACAATATCGTTGGCCGATGAATTTTTTTTAGTCTGCCCATTTTATCGACGACAGCGTCCACAAGTCGTGAAAACTTTATTTCGAGCGAGCAATTTTTTATTCGTCCATTTCATGGCGTTACACATCGGTGTGGGGATTAATTTGTCAAATGATTTCAATCGATCGCAACGATTACAAGCGCGCGCGATCAGAGAGGTGTGTACGACCGTCCGACTCTCGACACGGTGTTTCTAATAAAGAAATATCGAAACGTAAATATACTTGGTGCGCGTGCGAAACGCATAACATAATAATTATTCACGTACAGACGTGAAATTATAATAATACGTATTCGAAATATAAAATATCGGGAGTATTGCCACGAGTACAATCTATTATCAACGGTATTATAAAATAATAATAATAATAATACACCTCCGTGGAATAATGGAAAATTTATATTGCGTTCGCGAATCATAATAAAAACGACCCTTTAACTAGAATTATCCGACGGCCGTATTGGATTTAAAAATAACATTGGATTTGAAAATAATTTTATAGACACGTCCGCAATGATATTATTATTATTATTACTATTATTTCAATTATAAATTATTATTATTGTAAATTATAATCACGCGCCTATTTTACGGCGGGCTGGAAATGATTTCGTGTTTTTTTTTTTTTTTAAATAATCATTTAAAACAGTAGTCGGGTTTATATTATTGAGGTTGTTGAAATCGTTTTTTTTTTTTTTTTATTCATCCGCATTAATTAATACATAAAACGAGAGTTTTTCTTTTTTACGATTATTATTATTATCATTATTTATTTTCCGGGGCCTCTAATAAATCTTGTTTCGTTCATTATTGAATGATAATTAAGGTACAACATGTGTGTTATGGAGAAAAAAAAATTCCAATCAACCCGTAACATACCGACACCATTTAATAGTAATAATAATAATAATAATAATTTATTCATCACAACGTTTTAATTTGAGTAATGAATTGCATGTGCGAAAAAAAGAATAATTTATGGAGGGGAAAAAAATAAATAAAAACTATGTTTTACTCCGTGTCATTGCTTTTGTGCTCTCACTCTCTCTCTCTCTCTCTCTCCGCGATTTTCGATACACTTGAAAAACAAATTGCGTTCGTTCGCATTGTAATGTTATTGAATTACATAATTAAAAACGACATTAAATTCTCTTTTTGTTTTTTTTTTTTTTCAAATAATTGAAAACAAATCGCATTCATCGAACGTGTTTTATACTTTGTGCGCGCGCGCACAACACTTCTTTGTCGAATTCCTATTCAAACGTTAAACTTACGAACCCCGCTCGTATTTCAAACATTATTGTGCGTTATTATAAAAACTACCTTAAATGGCGAACGATCGATTCCGATCTACGGAATACCATTCAAGCCGGTACGGTCATTTAAACTCGATAGCTTTGTCCGTCCGATTGTATTCGAAACAAAACGGATAGCTTGTGTTACGCGCAATTTCAGATCGACGCGAACGAGGAAAATAGGTATAAATAATATCTCGATTTCCAAATGAAAACCACGAGCGCGTTCTAAATAATTATTACGGTCGTACCGAGTATGACACGGTCGTGTACGTAACAAATATTTAAAACGAATTAATTATCAATACGAAAATAGAGGAGCTCCTAACCGAAAATAATAAATCCGGTACCTGTTATCGTGATCTCGAAGTAATTACGATTATTCGATCGTTGGCGGACGGCATAAATGTTGCGACACACGTGTCAATAAATGTACGTCCGCTCGATATTTTAATCCTATGAAAAACCCATTCGGAGGACGCGTTTTGAGAAGAGGAGAAAACATCGCCATCGATTTCTATATAGTCATTATTGCGCGCGGGGATTATTATTACTATCGTCCTTTCCGAAATATCATTACTACCCTACTACCTACCCCCCCTCCCCCCCGCCGCGCCGTGTGCGTATTTATTTCGAGAAAAGTCAATTTTCAATCTTTTCGCTTTGAAAAATAAACCAGTGACGACGGTAGCGCGAGTAAACGTCTCGCGGAAAACTCTGCGCGTT
Source organism: Drepanosiphum platanoidis (assembly GCA_948098885.1). NCBI lineage: Eukaryota > Metazoa > Arthropoda > Insecta > Hemiptera > Aphididae > Drepanosiphum > Drepanosiphum platanoidis. Next base: position 562,126 of record OX402533.1, read on the forward strand.
ACTTGTCACGCTCTCGACGACATTGTGTTACTCTGCCGTTTTTCTTATCCCGGGGATATCCGTGCGGGCGGGCGGGCGGGCGGGCGGGAGAACGTCGTGTGTGCGTGGAAAAAAAAAAAAATTGTCGACACGTCAAAAACGGTTTTTTTCGCGCTTTTAATATCACCTCTCGGCGACACACAGTGTTATCGATATTGACGTCGACACGGCGCGCCGCAGTCCTCGGGCCAAACATTTGTAAATTACCATAATAACGCGAATGCAAAATGTCAATAAAAATCTCTCGCCGAACGTACTCGTATTATTATTACGGTAACGCGCACGTAGTGGTGCAGTGCAACGGCGGCGGTAACTATACGTGCGAGCGTGTAAATGTTTCCTTTTCTCGCTGTTTCCCCCCCCCCCCCCATCTCTAAAATGTGTATGCCCGAAGATGAGAGCTGTGACAGTCCTGCCGCGCGCGCGGCTTGCGGTCTCGCGGAAACGACGTGAAAATAGTTTTTTTTTTCCCCTTCCTCGGCGCGCTCTTTCTTCCGTCCGCACGAGACCTATCGAGTAGGTATGTTTAAAAAAGAATCTCGCTGAATATCGTTAATAATAATAACCGGCGGCGGCGGCGGCGTTAAACGTATATATAAACGGTAAGTATTTACCGAGTAGTTCGATTCTAAGCACTATAAATCCATCGGACGAGACGTGCGTTTGATTGTACGACGATGGTTTAGCCGGAAAATCGATTTCACTTTGCGGTTTTTTACTGTTAAACTCGGTTTAAAAGTATTTTTAAAAGGCGAAACTTTTCGATTTTAGTTCGGTTATGTTTACGAACGCCGTGTTGTATGTTATTAATTATTCTTCACTCGACGAAATGGCAGGTACGTTCGTCCACGAGTACTTGCGCCCATCGTAGTGACACGACCGAGTAAAAAAACTAGTGTGGACAAAATAACGTATTCGCCAAAATCAAAATCCAACGAGCGTCGACACACGTTTTTCTCAAAGTACGAGGGGGTCTGTTTTTATAAGAAAAATAATTGATTTTAAATATTATTTATTAGCGTTTAATTATGCTCGATAGAAAAATTGAAATTGAAATAATTATAGTTTTTTTTTTTCTGTTGTCGTCATCCGAAAAATGCAAAACAACGATACGTCGAAAAGTCAAACACCAGGAGAAATGTAAAACAATTTTTACGCAGGTGCGCTGCAATTACTTTACTACCCTCTCCCACACAGAAAATTAAGCCTCGTCGTGATTGATCGACGCTTTCCAAAAGGGGATTTTTACGTCGAAAACATGTTTGCATTGTTTTAGCGCGACGAGTATTTCGTGTTTTTATACACAAGTCATATCGAACATCTCGTGGCGCAGAACCGAACGAAAGGGACGAAATATTCGTACACGCGATATTCACCGTGTCGCAAAATATATGTGGTGCGTACGTGACTTTTACGCTCGTCTTGTAAAATAAAGTGGGCGATTGAATCCGGCGGCGCTCGTCGTTACTCAGACATAATATACGAAAACGTTTCCCACTGTGATTTTATAATTACATATAGGCGCCGTTGGATGCTATGTTTTGACGATATATATTAACCACACAGTCCCGCGGCTAAAACGCAATAATACCACTAAAACAATGTAAATGTTTATTTAGCAAATGCAAAATATGTTGTACGTACGATCGATTCATTTTCGACACGAATACCTAAAACAACATTGTTTTCTAAAAACACACACACACACACACACACACACGTCGTATTGTGTAAATAACAAGTCCGTGGAAAATATTGCAAATACGTATTTGGTCGGTAAAAACGTATAATGCGACGTCTAGAACAATGTGTCGCGCACAAAACGACACGTTATATGTATAGACTATTGGTGTACGCTGTTCGTGCGTCAGTAAAATATTGAAAATATATCAAATAAAACGAGGTGAGATCAACTATAGTTAGCCCATTGTAAATCTTGAAGTTTTGTCGGAACAATTTATATATAGTTATAAATATTTTTAATGTACAGGCTTAAATCATAAATATTTCGGTTTACGAAAACGGCGAATACAACACGCGCGAGAAGAGAAGTTAGATAAAGTACAGTAAAATAAAATGACGACTAGAGTAAATAGTTATGCGCTTTTCATAGGCTTTTAGGAAACTATAATGTTATATAATATTTTCCATTGCAAAATGAAAACGTTGATGGTTATGAGCATAACTATAGGTTATTTTAACAGTGTCGATATGTTTTGCTTGTGTAAACTCAAATAAATCCTTTTGAAAATCATTAGGTTCGGTTTGTAATTACTTTATTAGATAGTCAAATTAAAAAAAAATATGAAATCAAACGAATTTATCGACGTAGTTTTTTCAATTTTTTTTTAAATAATCAAAAGTTAACTCTACGTTGTTTACGATGATAATACATGTTATAGAAAAGTCGAATCATTATTTTTAATCGACGTTTGAATCGCTAATAACTAATAAAAATGGATATTATTCACCTAAAAAATATCTGTTCGTTTGTCGTTTCGACGTTGCCGTTTTTACAATTCTGTTTTTCCGTACAGACCGCATAAAGCCCGCGCGACGAACCACGTGCAATTACTCGCAAATTGTCTCTCGTCAATTGAAAACAATTTCTTTTAATTAAAATCTATGCACACCGACTGCCGTGTAATTAACAATATTTTACGCCAATAGCCGAGTAACGAACAGTCTTGTTCTCTACTGTATCGGTAAAATATGCAATGAAAATAAACAATATTATGGTCGGGTTTTAAATTCGATTTATATTTTATTCTTACCCAATAATATTCGTAATGTTTCCGTTATTGTCATCGTTATTAATTTATATCGCGTCACCAACAGCGTTATATTATTATTCATCATATGATGTATTAATTGTTCGAGTTTTAAATCGACTTTTATCGCCCTCTTCGACGTTTTCATTTTGAATTTGATTAACGCGAAAAAAACTTCTACGTAAATCCCCGACATTGTCTGCCGCTCTAACCGCGCCTAGTGAATTTATCAAACAAGGATATTGTTTTAAAATTATCATTGTTTTGTTCTCTTCTCTCGCACATTATAATAAATAACGTTCGCTCTCTCTCTCTCTCTCTCTCTCTCTCTCTCTTTCTCTCTCTCTCGCTCCACACTCGTCGAACTCATTTCGGAGAACAATAAATATTGTAATTTCGGGTAAACAAACCAACGGGATTATACGATACGCTCATTGAGACCTCCCGTTTCCGTCAAAAGTGTACACATTTTTCTCCCATGGAACCTTTAACCCGCGAAATAGGTATTCATCATCGTATTTCCAACTCGCTCCCTCGATCCCGGTCGGATCAAACGACTACTCGACTTTTCAAAACACCCGCCGAGTACCATTTGTTTGAGCAGTAGATTTATTTCAAATACATTATTTTAAACTTTAAGAAAACTCAGGCTCGCATACACGATCGATGCGTTTTAGATTTTAAATCTAAAAACAAAAATTATTTTTTATCGAATCTTCGAGGTCAAGCAGCACTCCAAAACATATTAGAATCATAAAATATTCGATTATCTTACGGGGACATAATACTTTGAGAAAATAAAATTTAATAAAAATTAACCAAAAAATATATCGGAGGATATACACACGTTGACAAAATAATAATTTAAAATAATAATAACGCGTAGGATTTACACAACGGCATAAGATTATTTTCATTCCGACCTAATCGTTTAGCAAGTGATTTAGCAAGTACTTAAAATTACATAATCATATTATTAAAAGCGTTAAAATTATTCAGTGAATATTATGTAGGAATAAAAATAACCCAACTGTTTATGACGATTATCGATTGCTTATTATCGATTATACCAATAAATAGGCAGTATATTTCGATAATTAGACATTTGATTTACGAAAAGTGTTTCCAAAAATATACCAATCGTAATATTAAATACATAATACCTGTATACTTGTATAAGAAACCAAGTGAGCTGTTACACCATTGCTAGTACAGTTAGAAAAAATATTAGTGAATGAACATTTTTAAAAATACATAAATATATAAATATATAATGTATTATTTTTAAACTCATGCAAATTACGTGCTAAATATTGGCTCAAATAAAAGTGTGTAAATCGTAATATTTAAGTTTCTAGTGGTTGATAAAACGTGGAAATCCGAAAAACGATTTTAGTGGGCAACAAAACGTTTTGCGAATTTCGGGACAAGCCGTGCAAATTCATGATAATGGTGTGCTAAATATTGATGTAAAAAAATATTCAAAAACATTTTGCTGTGTGAGTGAGGAGGAGGAGATATTTTCAATGTTACACCCCATCCAAAAACATGCAAATTGCGAAAACGGTTACGCAAATACATGCTAATTTCATGCTAAATATTCGCATATAAAATTTAGATATTTTTAATGAGAGGGCGGAGAGAAAGAGAGGCAGGTTCACTATTTGTGTTTTGCCGGTTAGGAAAATTAACGAATGAAGGAGGAGGATAATATTAGTCATTTTGTCGGAAAACACGCGATTAGTGAGGAATATTTGTACCAGTAAACCGATCCTGCGATATGACAATAAGTGTATTCACAGGCGACGAATATTCGACAAGTATAATATACACCTGTCCTGGGAACCCGACTGCAGACGCATCGACTATACTTGAAGTTAAAAATAAAATAAACGACTACATCGAGAAATGCATTACACACAAAACTACCCGATAAGCGTTCAAGTGATAAAAAATATAACATAATATCGTTCGACATTAAACGCGACGTATCGGAAATGGCACTCGAGCAGGAAATTGTTAGGATAAATAAAATAATGTACAATTATGTAGATAATGACGAAAAACTGAACGGACGACAGCTGTCAATCGTGTAAGGACTGTAAGGGATTATCGAAGACCGGGCAGTCAATACCGCACAAACACACACACACAGTTCCATATCAAAAAAGGAAACCACAACGAGACATGTACTAGCGCACGCGTGAGATAACAAAATAATAAATAATGTATAAAATTATTGTAAAATTTAGGTCAGCGGAGACCGAACGCGTCAGTATGACAAGATCTCCCCGCCAGACGACACGACGCCTTCGTGACGGCTAAAAAGTAAACACCTCCACGCCAATTGATTCTGTAAATAAATTCGATGGATACAAAATAGTTCTGCATTTTTTTGAACCTGAAGATACTGCCGAATCTGTTCGGACTTGGTCTAATTTCTCACGTGGCTGTCTGATAAATATTGAACGTTTTACTTTGTACATCGTAACCGACGTCGTACGAAATTAAATAAATTAGAATAATAAATTATAACGAACGTCGTCGGGGACTATAGTGTTTTATTTTTGAATAAAATAAACGCCGAATATATGCACCTCGAGACACGTCTCTCGGCACATCAAAGTCGCGGTTGTCAATAGTAGTCGTGGTTTTCGACATGTTTTGTAGACAAAATGTCTTTGCGGGATCCGATTCTGCGACTACTACGAAAAATCTACGTAAATCGTTTACTTAATGTTTCCGAACGACGAAACGGTACGAAACATAATCAGCGAGACAATATACGGACGGAGGTTTGTTGTTGAAAAAGATTAACCAGACGTTCCGGAGTGTTAAATAACTGAGCGTTTCTCTTAAATCGAATCACTGCGAAATACATTACCACCGCAAAACGTACAAGAATAACACATAAAACACGTAACATTACGTACATACGATTTCATTGTGAAAAATAATCTATGCGAGGGTTTGTTCTAGAAATAATTACCGACGACGTGACGTGTTGGAAACCCATAAAAAAAAATAGAAAATTAAACGTCTACTCACTGCGGTCGGTTTTTCTAATAATTTAATATTATTTACTAAACATCGAAATTCAATTCGATCGAATTCATACTTGAAACATCACTGAAAACAATCGCCTTGTTTTATCGACCGATATTTAAAAAAAAAAAAAAAACGATTCTGGTGATTTTATCGTATCGAGAGTGTTTGCGACACTTTCTCCCAAGTTTTCGTTTTTTCCATTTCACGTACCTTTTGACAATACTTTTTCAAGAGTTGATCATTTTTACATTCAATCGCTTTGCAAATAAGTACCGTGCGAATATGAAATGTCTCTGGAAAAAGAAACTATCGAACAGTTTACCGAAAGCGCAACGTGTTTACAAAAACGAAAATAATAGTACATCAATACTACACGAAACGGGCACACGCAGTAATAGACAAATAGAGCGTAATCGAAATGTTACCGTGAAAAACGTTTGAAAAAATCGTTTTTTTTTTTTTTTTTTTGACGATATCCGACGTGTTTACGTGTTATTTACTACTTATTATATTGTCGCGAGTCTCGCGATGTGTGCGAGTATATTATGATACTGCGTTATTATAATAATAATTCATAATAGACGTACGCGCCTTTAAAATCGACAACGAGACGTTGAAAATATTACAAATTTACGAGACGAAAATATCGAACTGAAATCGTTTGGAAAAAAAAACCTTTATTTTTATAATCTTTGTTTTTCCCGCGAGCGTTTGTATCCATTACGGACGGAAACGTTGCGCGTTCGGTTAATAATACTCGCCTGCGCGTAAATATACGTAATTTGATGGATATTCCGTTTTATTCGGTAAACAGGATTCACGTCTCGCACGACGGGGTATTCGTTGGCGCGGCGCACTCGGTAAACCTCTGACGAGAAGATGAATTTTACTAGCGCGACCGTCGAGACTAGATAAAAGCTTTCTCGGCGGCGGCGTCTAGACCTAAATTATTATTGTCACTCGCGCGCGCGCGCTCGCTCGTTGATTGATCGACAGACGAGACGGTGGTGTGTCTACGAATAACCGGGAAAAGCCTACAGGAAACGGCGCAAAATCACACGCGTTTCTCCCAAAGCACTCGTCCAATTATCGGCGCGAGAACACAAACCGAATGATTATGTTTTTGTTTTCGCACATTTATCCGCGTTTTTCGCGCGTCTGTTACAGTTACCGCGCCAACTGAATCGACGGTTTCCCACGTTTTAAATGTTAAACCGTACGTGGTCGTCACGATAATTTGACGGTTAATCGCGACGCGAAGTTTTTGGGATCTCGTCGATTCCGCCGGACTTTTTTTTCTTTTTTTTTTTACCATCGGGCGGTGTAAGACGTCCGTCGATTCTCCGGGCGGTCTCAAAAACCTATCGATTACGCCGCTTACCAACTGTTACCGAAAAGTTTAAACGGCCGTGCGCTGCTGGCCCCTGCGACCGTAATGTTTCGATATCAACGCGCGCGCAATGAAACGAGTGAGTTTTAGAAATGACGGGAGTCGATGGGTTTTCTCAAACTATTCGAATCGCCGGAATCGACGGGTCTCCGATATTTCTACACGTAAAGAGAACGCGCGATCGAATGAAAACCGACCGTTTTAAAACTTTTATGGCGTTTGAAAACGCGCACAACAAAACGAACCGAAGACGAATAATTCAAAACGTTTCGCAGAGAAACGTAGAGTATCGAAATTTACATGTCATTTTGTTGAGTGGCCGACGACGACGACGGTTTGTACGTATAATTTTCGCGTGTGCGCGTGCCGAGGTAAATATTATAATACAACGACGATGATTCAAAGTTTAAAAGAGACGAGTAAATAAAATAATGTGATACGTTTTTATGATTGTACAGACGCTAAAACGAAAAACGAAATCGCACCCGACGTCGTGGGCAAAACTCAGGGGCCCGTGGCGTGATAAAAAACGAAACGAATCCGCGAGTTATATTGTACCGGGGGATTTTATAGCGGTTATAACAATATTAATTTTTATACTCGGTTATTTTTTTTTTCGTTTTGTCACATTAACATTAAACGACCCTTTCTTTATATTGTAAAGAGCCCAAATTGTATTTTTAAAAAAAAAAAACCGTTTACCCAAACTCATATGTGACCTTATTTGAGTGGCTTTTATATATATTATCCATCAGTTCGGTGGACCGTAAACACTCGTATTTCTCAGCGAAACCTATAAAAACATAGGCAACACAAAGATATTGATCTATTTATAAATCTCTTAAAATTTATCACGCGGCCGTACGGCAATACATATGGATTTAGTAAAGAGTCCATAAATAAATAAAAAAAAAAAAAAAAGGGGGCCTGATATTTTATGTGAATCAAAATTCTTTGTTACGCGTTTTTTCGTCTCTCGTATGTCGTTTCCGGCCGACTTGCATTCGAAAACGTAATGGCGCAAAACGATTCCGAACGTTTCTCGTCGTCGCACTAGGAATTAATTGTATTTAAAATGACCTTTTTTTTTTTATTTTTTCACCCCGTGCGACACCACGGACGACTACTGCGCTGTTCTCGACTTATAATTTTAATAAATTAGAACGAAAGAAATACCGGTTTAATGACTTCTGAGTATAATCGACTTTTAATTTAAAATAATATACGTGTAATTTACTTAATGTTTACAAAATAAATATGTATTTCACCCACGGCGTCATTAATTTAAAGGAACCTGAGCTAACAAATAATTATATCCAACCGCATACAATGTTTCGAACGAAAAAAAAAACACCAAGGTAATATTTTTCCAAATAATAAGTCCTACAAAATTAAAAAAATTACCATTTTTACTACGAATTAATCGCAGTGCTGATTATTCGAGTGGTTTGAAATAGTTTTTCCTGATATCGAAATGCTAACAAATTTCATTCCGATTTAAATTCTAAAGGCAAACGTACATTTTTTCGAACGACTTGTAAATTAAATATTAAAATAATGTTTTCGATACAATTTTTTTTTCTGCTAGGCCAATTTTCCTTTTATTCCCTAAACACGAAACTATTTCAAGTTCCATTATTCTCCAACAACATATTATGTACGATTCGTAGATTTTCCTCGTAGAACGTGCTACGTTTTTATTTTATTTTTTTTTGATGAGTTTTTAAAAATATTACAATGTGCATGAAGAAAGGGTTTTCTAGAAATTTCTATTTTGATCTGTGTTCGAAATACGCATTAATCACTCGGTGTGTTTTAAATATTAATTAATCAAGTTTAAATGTTTAAATTAATTGTTATTTGGAAATCCATACGCTCGGGAATTAATTTTTCTCATTAAAACACTAGGACATTGTTCATTGTTAAAAGCCGATCGATTGTCTTCGCGGAGAATCCTTATCATTTATTTATGATATTATTATCATCAGCAAACCATGCAACGTTTTAAATAAATATTACGCAAGTGTTCTGTTTACCGAAAAGCATCAGGAAAATTATACCGAAAATATTAACCCAACTTTGTACCCTTTTAAAAGCCATTAACTATACAAATTTACAGTAAGTACTCGTATTATATCCTAAGCTTTGTAAATTGATTTATGCGTCTATATATCGTACCTTCTCGAAAACATTTTACCAAAGTGTAAGTGGGTACTTTTAATAATGTGTTGTTTTTTTTTGGCCATAATTTTTCTTTTGTTTCTTTTTTCGTTAAAAAAAAACGAAATACCTAGCTTCAAATCGGATCATATGACGTTTGAATGTCCGGTACATGTTTCAATTGGTTTTAATGCGAATTCGAACGAAAAAAAAAAAAACGAGAGAGCGAGAGAATTATTCCATGTTTGACGTTTGTAAATCGTAATTTTTAATTACCAGCTTTAATGGAGTGATTGTTTTAGACTTATTATTGCGCCCTTAATTAGTACACAACTGTCGCGTTCTTGAAAATCGTATGTCATCGCTCCGTCATTATTTAACGTCGAACGTTTATTAATGACGTTACAAAGGAAAAAACCAGATACAAAACAATTATAATTTAAGTATGACTGGAAAGACGCTTTTTAACTTTGGCGAATAACAAATGGTAGAATAACGTTGGCCTCGGTTTTTTTTTTTTTCATTTCGAAACATCATTAATATCTTTTTAAACGATTTTTTATTATCATCAACGACGACAACAATAATTATTATCATTATTGCCGTTGTCACCTATCCAATAAATCCAAATAATTTCACAACAATCACATTTTATCGTTTCATTATTCAATTGTCGTATCTATTTTTGTTCGCCAATTACCCCCCGAGTACTGTATGCGTTATAATGACGCCGCGCGTACGTATAAATACACCTGTACAATAAATAGATGAAATACGCGACGGTAATTTTTCATTTTTCGTTTGATTAATTATAACCGAACGAATGTTATGCGTGCCGTTTGGATAGACGTATTTACATCGGCGCGGCGGCGGGGAAATTATTTAACGACAAATGACGTCGTACTGAACGGAGGGGAGGAGGGGGGGGGTGTTAAATTTCATTATTAAAAACAAATACATAATATTTATTTGTTCGTTTAAAAACCGATTTTAAATTGTTAATTTATTGTCTGAAACATTATGTTGCGCCGTAAATACTCTTACGTAGACTTTGGCGTGAAATTTAATTTTTAGTCTCGACAAAATATTTGAAAATTCTATCATTTAATCGATAAACGATTTAAAACCGTGAGTAGGAAAAAAAATAAATACATAAATATTCGAAGACGATTATCTCGCGTTCGGTTCGTCTATACGAGTATTAAAATTCTAAACGAGTGATGAAGAAAAATTGTTATAGATATCAGAGTATGTATATTATTACACGTATTTTGTTTTTCAATTTATTATTCCATCATATTCGAGATGCCGAGCAGTAGCGCAGACGTTATTATTGGTTTTTCAACGAAGTATTTTACTCGAAAAAAAGTTTTTATAAGACCGTAAAAATGATACAAAAGTTCCATACAGTTTCTTTATCAGTCGAAAAGAGAGCATGAATAGTATTATTATAGAAAAATCGAAATTTAAAATTCCTCGTAGTTTTCTAGAAAATTACTAGAGAGAGAGAAAGAAAAAATGATCAAACAGCCGAGAAACTTTTCGAAAAATTGTTGAAACGGCAACATTATAAAGACTAGGTATTCTCTCCTGTGGCGAGACGTTGAAAAAATGTCACTTGGCTTCTCCCCCCCCCCCCCCACCGCCGGATCTTTTATTTTTTAATTCGAATTTTTTTTTCGTAGGCCAGTTGGTTTAATTCCATCGTTTAAAATCTCAATGATTAAATCGCCCATCATTACCAATGACAATATTGTAATTATTTTGAGATAATATTGGAATAACGATGAAAATTAACAGTAGATAATACGTAAAATGTAAAAGTCTCCTATCACGCATTGGTATTCTCGAAAATAAATAATATGAAATTCTGGGTTTTTTTTTTCCCAAATCGTCGAGAAAACAATCTAATTTTGCGCAAACATTCGATTTATTCCATGAACAAAATACTATATTTATCATTTGAGAATCAAAACACTTTGAGTTTAAACTTAACTTAATTGCTAATCGATTACGTTTCGTACAAATCTTCAAGTACGCCGAATATAAATTCCGAGTCTTTTTCTATTTTAGTATACCTTTAACCGAGTGGACTATTTTTACAACCTTGAATTTGATAACATAACGAGCTCGTGATTGAAACTCGACGAAAAATAATAATAATACACGGTTGAATATTGTGATGTTTTGGATATTATTTGTTAAAATTATACCAAGTTCTCGTACATCTCTGTTGGGAACCTAAAAATTATAATCTCTGGTGAAAAATTTTTTGTTCCAATTTTTCTGAAATAAGGTCTACATACTCTATAACACTAATAAACATTGCCTATAAACTTTATTTTGTGAAATTCAACTCTTAATGGGATTAAAAGGGGTAAAAAGGGTGAAACTAGAAAACAGAACCGCTGGAGCTTCGAGTATGAAATTTGGTCAGCAATACCGTTTTGGTGGAAACGAGACGAGGAGCGGTAGATATTTGGCGGTCAAAGAAGACGCGCGCGGCGCTTTTGGTGAAAACCCGTTTGGCGGAGACCATGACCACTAGTAAGTAGAGTTTTTCGTGAGGTCGTTGTTGAAACTTTGATCGCCCAACGAGTATATAGTACGGACCCCCCGAGAGACGCTAAACCAGTCCGAAAGTTGGCTCGCCGCGTAGCGAGTTGAGAAGGTCGTTGAACGCGGACGTTGCTCGTTGTTTAGTAGATGCGCCAAGGAGTAGCGTCTCTCAGCGTGGCCGTACAAAAGCGCCGCGCGCGTCTTCTCTGACCGCCAAATATCTTCCACCGCCTCTAATACGCTAATTGCCCCGCGCCGTTGGGAAATTAAAACGCGAAATCACCGTTACATTGTTTGTGTTTCGACCCGACAAAGACGGGTAGATTCAGTTAGTGATACGTCATATAAGTTAGTCGAATGAATTCGCGTCCAAAATATTTTACCCCATTTTACAACCTATATCTTTGAGTAAGGCGTTTGATATGATTATTTTCAGGATTATTATTAAATGTTTTCTAAAAACTAATTGATTTGGAAAAAATGTTGTCTGGTACACGTCATGCAGCAAAACAATAATAACGATAACAACGAACTTGATAATAATTCGTGCAATTGAATATTCTGTGTAGAGCATTTTACAATATTTAACATTTGAGATTACTCGAACGTTAGATTAACTAAAATGAAATGATAAAAAATGTCCATATGTTTATTTATTTTTTTTTTTTTTTAATTTATACATTTTTATTTTCAATCAATTCGAACGCGAAAATCTAAAACGTTTTCATCGCTACCAACAGAATACTCTAGGGGCGAATGCAGATTCGCGTTTAACTCGGGTAGTGTATGTATATTGTAAAAACTCTATAAAAGCAATACAAAAAAAAAAAAAATAAACGATTACAGTGTGTACAATAATTTCGCTAAACGTTCTAAACGTAATAATATGCACAACGATCTCTCAAAAAAAGAAGTTCTATCGAATGAAAAAAAATTTACTTCTTTTCGAAAGAAATAAGTTTTACCACCAGTCACAGACATATTGTAACGATTTTCAGTACACATTCATCAAATCGGTGATATTTTACGTATTCGTTTTTCTTACGAGCTATCGTGCTGACACAAGCATGTACAATTAATAATAATAATTTAATTCAATTATTGGATTTATATAATAATATGTATTCGGCGCGTACGCGCGATGAGGAATTCGGTCCGTCGGTCTTGGGCTCGAATGGCGACGGACGTGTTCGCGACATCGTTACGATTAGGTAAAAAAAGTCTGAACGAGGAACGAATCTCGTCTTGGCGACACGAACGAGGAAAACCGTTGGAAATGAAAAAGAGCCTGTCGCGAACATCCGGTGAGACACGTGTGTGAATATCGCTCGCGCGCGCGCGCGCGAGCGTTTTCCAACCGTTTTTTTCGTTCGTGTTTTGGCGATGGGATTTGTTTTCGACCGGCGGACCGATAAGATCGATATATTTATCGTGTACTCACCGACGGCGAAGAAGAACGGCCACATGAGCGCGAGATGGTTGCACGCGACCATGGCGAGCGCGATTTTCCACGTCCAACCGGTGAGTCGCAGGAAGCTGATGCCGCGCGGGACCATCGTTCGGTTCGGCGGCGGCCGGGCGCTCCGTCGGCGTCGGCGACGGGCAAAAGACGGCGCGAGAAACGTGCGAAAAATCGGGGGAACAAACCGAGGGGGGGGACGGAGAAAAAACAACGTCGGTTCGCGCGCGCCCGGTCGTCACGATGGCGAGCCGTCCCGGGATAGACGCGACCTCGTCGTCGTCGACGTCTCCGTCGTCGTAGCCGTCACGGTCGCGTAATTGTTACGAAAAAAAATCCACGATAAATACGGTTCGGAACGACTACGAAACGAAACGAATGTCTCGCGAAGAAAAAAAAACGCGCGCGTGCGGTTTAACGTTTTTCGGAGCCTTTTACGCGCGAAGTGGCGGGCGAGAGAGCGGGTGAGCGTGTGCTGCGGAGCACCGGCGTACAGACCAACGGCGGACAGTCCACTGAAAGTCGCGTGCGTCGCTCGGTGGGAAAACGCCGCCGCCGCCGTCGTCTCGAACTCGTTTGGCGGCGGCGGCGGCGCGCGCCAAACTTCCCCGGGCCGCCCCGCAATCCGACAGAGCCATCTGACATTCAACCCGCACGTTATTATTCGTTCCGAGAATCCGCCGCGATAATCGGCAACTCGCGCACACCAGACCGCACATCGAGCCGTTCGCGGAAAAATTCGTATCCCCGCCGCCGCCGCCGCCGTCCTTATCCCAAAAGCCGATTTATCGATATTTCTTCATGAGAAAAATATACTACAGTAGAAATCGGTTATTACGAGTTAGTAGAACGAGCATTCGTTATAACCGATTAAAAGAGGGAAATACAAAAATAAAACAGACGACATTTATTATTAATTATTTATATTGATACATTATTACTTATTATTTTTATTACCACTTATAGGCACATTCAATAACTTCGTGGTCAGACTCCTGGAGGAGCTCCGCAGAACGGACTGAAAACTCAAATTAATCCGGTCGTCTGTTTCTATAATGAATACATTTTGAACTCGACGATTTGTGGAAAATTTCAAGTTCGATAAAAAATATCCGCCGAGCCGGTGGTCGATAATCGTTTCGGACTCTCGAAAAAATTTAAAAACTGGTCGGACAACGATAACGATTTGATTATTTGATTTTTAGTCGACCGTTTTAAATTTATATAATATTTAAAATCGACTTTGGTCATTTTGGATTTTAAAACGAGCCGTATGACGTAGACCAGTGTTTCTCAACCGGTATGTCGCCGGGCAAGTCCGAACGTGTCGCGTGAAGTACTAATTTATTTTGAATGTCACAAAATGTACGGACTCAGCCATCGACGTTTTTATACATTTCGTCATTATATCCGTATCTTAAAAATATTTAATATTACCCATTATTCTGATTTTTTTTTTATGGTGTGTCACAAAGTATGAAATATTTTAATAGCGTGTCGCCATAATACAAAGGTTGAAAAACATCGGGCCGCCGGTTGCCGATCACTGCCCTGAACTATTTTACCTTGATTAGCAACAAAACACGGTTTATCTACTCGATATTTATAACATATACGTCATATAATTATTCGGAATGTTATATACACGCGTTGCGTATTGTTCGCTAATCGATGCTCCGGGTTTGTCATGTCAATAGATCAGTTGGTATAACGTTTAAAACATGATTTTCAGCAGTGGTTGAATTGGAAAAGAGAAAAATGTAACGAGATGAAAACGTAGTCGAACAATTAATTAGCGTTTCGAAGCACACGAATCTATAAATGTAACCGAGTCCCCTCACTCACACCCGTCGATTTTATCTACAACGATAAATGATAAATTTCCGATGATGGAAAATCCCAATACTTACCATAGTCGAGTTGTATTATTCAATTCGACTGCGACGTGACACGTGCGGCTCGTTTAGCTCTCCTGTATGACGGGCCTTTCTTGTGAATTTCAATCTCTACATGCCAACATAATTGCGCGATTATAGCGTGCGGTTCAAAATTAAATTTAATCCATAAATGACGGACGTCGGGTTTTCGTAGAAAACGAATCGAAAACGATCGTCAATTTCGTTAATTGCGCGACACTATATATCTGTAGTATCATCGAGCGATTTCGTGGAGCCGTATCGGCGCACCGCGACAATAACAAATGGGTTCTCGAAATACCGCATTTATATATTATTATCGTCTATTATAATATTATGTAGATTGTTATCGCCGGCACACGCGAGAGTTTTCGTAAAAGCTTTATGTTTTTAACGGTTTATTCGACAGATTTATACACGATTCAAACACATCGTATTTAGATATTTTATTATCGCTTTCGTAATATACTCGTAAATGCTATTAAACTGAATGCCGACAAAATTGAAATTAAATATTAATCGTTTCCGATTCTTTTAGTATTTATTAACATTTTTATTTTTAACATTTTCTTCTAAAAATCGACATCCATATAATTTCCGACGGACGCCGTGTTCCTCGACGAATAAAACAAAGGTTCTATATTTAAACGAATAATCAAATTTTGCTGAAACGTTAAAAATCACGAAAATCTGTTAACTTTTTGTAGCCGACTTCTTTCACTCGTAAACGTTTTTTTTTTTTCAAATTCGCCCATCGTCATCTGTATCTCTTCCGCGTCTTGTATTGCACTTTTCAAAATTTTTTTATTGAAAATTCGATGAAAAAAAAGGTGGCCAATTTTTTTTTCGAAAAGATTTTCCACGGTACGCTCGAGTGCTTCGTTTTCGATATGAAATCACTTTTTTTAATGAAAATACATTTTTTGTCAGAATATTTGTTCTTTTTGTTTTGGAGGTTTTTCAAAATTCAAAAAATCATTTTGAAAAAACATTCCAATCAACGACTTTTTGTTCCGCCATCAAACAAAAATAAATATGATAATCCGTTCGACGTGTAGAACAATCCGAAGGGGGTTGAAATATTCATCTTATATACATTTTACACGTGTTTGGAAGACGATTAGATTGTACTTGAAGTATAAAATATGATTATACTCATAGAAAGACTTTTGACAGACAATATCTAACAGACCGAAAAAAAAATCAGATGGGCTCCAGCAATGTTATATTATATTCTCTAAACACGGTGTTCGTGATAGAGTATATTACGTTTATACGTATTACGCGGCAACAGCTTAATGTATCAAAATTAATTGCTAATACCTTACTTGATTAATAACATTCTGAGCCCTTTGGAATTGTACTGAAACTGAATTCATACAACGAAAAATAAACACGTACGTCGTGCGCGTTCTCCTGATGAAATAAAACAAACGCAAAATAATCTATTTTTATTTGAAAATAATTTGATATCGGCGAAAGAACAAGTTCGTAAAGTTTTCTCTTCAATGTATACATTAAGAAAATCACGAGAAAATTGTTTTATTAAAAATATAAAAGAAAATAACTCGGCGCTCGTGAAACAAAACGTCCTATAAATAATTACCGTCTCCGTCGAAACAATTACCTGCGTGGCTGCGTCATATTTAAAAACAAAACATTATGATAAGGCGGAGGAAATTTTTTTTTTAGATTTAAAAATAGATAGAAAATAAAACTCCATTATATTAAATTATTAAATGTATCGATCATACATACGTATAAAAGAATGTTTGATGAAAATAGTGCCGCTTTGTTGTGTTGGATTTAATCAAAATTATATTATAATTTTACGTAATAAACGAAAGAAAGAAAATTCAATGGAAAAATCAACTTTGAATTGTATTTAATTTCTTTATTATACAAGATTATACGACCTAACAATTTTTCTTTGCTATAATTTATTCACTTTACGAGCTCTGCATTTTGACGGTATCGAATCGTTTTCTAAATAAATTATTGGTCAGAAAAAATGGATTTGTTCAGCTGGCGGGCTTGTGTTTTTCAAATATATGATATTGAAAAAATTTCAACGAAACCGACAAAATAGTACGGTGTCGCTCACTGGCAGTTTTCCGTCGGTTCAAATTTTTTTCTCTTCTCGAAATTCTCCAATAGATCGTGCTCGTTAAAAAAGTATTGTGTGAATGGTTGATACTTCATATTTCCCAGTGTGTGTTCAATACGTATAGTATTCTCTCTGCCAATAGCGAGTTGTAGTTTTTTAGAGAGTTGGCGCCGCTCCGTTATCGGTTAACAACAACAGATGGCGCACGGTTACGTCTCGGCTGCCCATCCCGTGCGCACGTCTATGAATAATATTATAAGATTACATAAATAAAAATTGATCGAACCGATTTTCATAAGCTCACATTTAGGTCTCAAATTCACAATCACGATTGTTATCGTGACGAGCTAAAACGCCAGCCGTCGTCGGCACCGTTAATATAATAATATAGATGTAGACGATCGAATTATTTATGGTAATAATTCGAAGAATATAACGCGATAGTGGTAATCGTTTTTCGGGTTCGCCGCCGAGCGACGAGTTTTTTTCGTACGCGCACGCACGTGTCAGACACCGGTAATAAACGTGAAAAACAGAATTGATGTACGAATAATGTAGCTCTATTTATAAGCCTGACGACTATTGAAATACTTTTAATGGTTTGATATTCAAAATGAAACAATATTTAGAAAGAAGTTTACTTTGCATCGGTCGGTTCACATATTTTGTCATAAGGCAAAAGTAAATTGTTAATTTAATATTTTTCGATATTAAACATTTTCGAATTTATTATTATCGTGAAAAAATCGCTAATATAGAAAAATGGCTCGGACAGATGCAAAGTAGAAATGTTCCGTTTTCCAAAACTGTTTTCAAAATTTCTGCAAGATCATCAGACAAGTAACGATTTTTTTGTTCGGGTCATTTCGACGAAAAATGCATGTGGCTCTCAATCCCCTTAATAAATGGCGAATTGTTTAAATATAATTTTGCAGCTGAAACAAAAATACAATCGAATTATTATAATAATTTGTACTAATTGTTTGCATAACCGAAATTTACGGGAGCGTTGGATGTGTAATTTAATAAATTACAGAGACCCCCTCAATAATTCAGGGACCTCTTGTACTTTCTTATGTTCCATTACATTTGTTTAGACTTTCAAATTTCTATCGGACGTCGTCCTTTATGTATCCTTCTAATACAGACCTATTCGGTAGCCGGCACTCGACTTCGGACTTACTGTTTACTACGTACGTAACGATTAAAGTTTAATAATTATTGTTTCTCTGTAACTCGGTCAAATATGTACGTAATCGTTGAATTGGACAACAAAAAAAATGTTTATACTTTTGTCTTGGTACCTGAATTACTTAATACTTTCAGTGAATCAAAACATTGCCATCGAATGACAACTAGATTTGTTTTTACGAACATCACGTAAAACATTCCGTATTATAGAACAGTGAAGAAAACAAGAGTTTGATTCAGTAAAACTATGTCAACGTTTCGTCCAGAATAAAGAAACCGTGAGTAATGACGTATTATATTGGATTTTTTTTGGTCTGCCAAGAGTAAAAATATTTTATTTTTTTTTCAGAAAAAGGAAAACCATAAATGTAATATATATATATATATTATTGTCCTGGAGTTTACCCCGGTAATGCGTCGCCAGTACACATTACTGGTACTAGTCACATTACCTGTGTCCCTGGGGAGTGGCGTGTTTGTATTGAGAAGAGAGCGGGCGTAAGCTCGTGTAAGACTAAAAGACCGCCGAGAAAATGACCGTTATTGAAACCCAGTAAAATAGAAATCTTGTAACTCAAATCACTCGGATTGCAAAACGGGTCATGTTGTTAGAGAGAGAGAAAAAAACTACCGCCAGTGGTTACCAAAAGTAACGAAATTTAATTTAAACATACCCGAAAGTGTATTATGACAGAAGTATGCGCAACGGTATATCGGCCAATGTGCAATAGAATGTCGAGTGCCTATCACAATACTATATTATATAATATATTTCATTGTCCAGAAGGTCCGCCATTCGTATAATAATATTCGATGGGGAAAAACGTACGAGAGCCAGTGCCACCTTTTGTGACGTTCGTTTCGAATGCACGACGAAAATATCGGGATCAATCCGCGGTACGTTATTATTCACCCTCGATTGAACATCGTCGTAATAATCGTTACGATGAGATTATTATGTTTTAAGAGAATATTTTTGTACTCTGATTGTTAAATTCGATTCCGGTTTTCGAGTGGGTAGCCTCGCCAAAAAATACCGTTTTTTAAATTTTTTTTCGAGTGAACAAAAAGTTCTTATTTTATTTCCTTTTACCAACAAATATAATCGTAGCGTCGAAGTTATTTAGTTCGATTCGTTTTTATAATCCTGCAGATTTGATTGACACATAATATTACGTAAAATAATTTCAATAAATCAATTCGTTTGAAAAAAGAATTAAAATTATTTATTTTTGAAGACGGCGAACAATGTATAACACACGTAATGCACATCTTTAAACGCTCGTATATGATTTCCAAACGAGTCTATGCTCTTACGACCGAAGTACAAAAATTAGCGACAGAACGACGTCCTCGAGGACGACGCAAAGTGGTATCCTGTAACCGCACAGTCCTGGGCGGTGATTATCATTTATCAAGCAGATGGCGTTGTCGTTACCACTGCGCAAAAAAACACACGAGCCACCGATTGATTTCGTTGTATTTCGGCCGGTACCAAAGTTTGCTTTTTTTTTCCTCGAAGTTTTTACATTCAATATTAATATCTGGTTTTCAAAAGTTTTCATAATCGGCCGAAAATTATAATAAGTGGTCAGTAGTTTTTTTTTTCCCTTAATTATGTACGCATTGTGTACACGTGTAAACTATAAAAAAGTATGTTTTATTCAAATTTAGAAAACATTCCGTGTCAATTGAAATATCATAACTAGATAATTTATAATCGAAATCGATTTTGAGAAAAAATAGTTTATCGTAAAAATTTGGTATTTACAGCTTTGATTTTCAAAATAACCTGTTCGAGATGGGTACCGAGTAGAAAACATTTTTACTATCAAAAAAAAAAAAGAGAAGCTGGCAAAATCGCGATTCGGATAAATGTGGATAAAAAATTCGGAAGGAGGATTGTGGAAAAAATATTTTCCACTTATATCGCGTTGTGTCTAACACTAATTATTCTGAAATTATAAATTCTGACGAAATAAACAAAAAAATGTATTCGAGTAATCAATAAAATCACATTACCCATCTACTTTAATTTTACTGGATTCGGTATTAAAATATTTTTCCAGTTAGTATTTCCTATTGGATTATTGTGCGAGTTGATTTAAAAAAAGAAAATATTAAAGATTTAAAATAAGCAGTATGCTTTGCTGAATACGTTAAAAACGTATTAAAAAAAGTCAAATTAAATTATGATAGTGAATTTCACAAATCACTGGAACCTTGGTTTTTTCTTCTTATTTTTCGATATTCCTCATAAATTGCTTCGACTTTTTATATTTTTGTTTAATAGCGGAAAATGCAATGTCAGTTTTAATAAGCGTTAGAAAATAAAATTCTGACTAAATCAGGTATTACTACGAACTCAGATTTAAAAAATATTGGTTAGTTTGTAAGTGGAAACGGAGTCGGATACTTGTTTCTGTTTTTTTCAAAATTATTCAATATGTCTTTGTTATTTTGATAATAATGTTTCATTTACAGTTTAAAATTAAAAAATTAGCCTAGACCGTGTTATTCGATCGATTTATAATTGTTGAACTATTTTAACATCTGACCTGTATGTATCTAAAGTGTACGAATGTATTTAAAACACAATCGCATCGAAAAATGTTCAGAATTATAAATTTATGACGAACAATATTCGAATACAATATGAAATATTATAATAAAATAAAAACACAAAGTTAATCGATCGGCGAAAAAATGATGATTAGTGAGGCAAGTCGGTAAGTACGTATGCTTTATAAGTCGACTTTTCTGCGTAAAACGTGTACACATAAATGTGAATAAATAACATAACGCGGGCACTTAATTGAATGTTTCGTGTTTTGTATTCACAAATTTGCAAAATATTGTGCTCGTACGTCATAACGGTTTACCAACAACCAAAATAGTAAATACGCAAACATTAATGTACTTTCCGTGTCAAAAATATATTTTATACAATATAATATTATGTAAATTTAATAATTTACATTAGCTATAAATAACATACGTGTTGCGATCAAAATTCAAATAATAACACTACTCCGATGCCGGCGAGCTATTATAAAAATTGCTTTCCTCCGTGTTTGTGGTACGTATTACAAGCGTACCATGTATTACGACGATTGCGCCTATTTGATGTTTATTTGGTTTATCTTTCGCCCAAGTCGTTAGACAACGATTTACATCGGATAAAAAAAAAAACAAACGCAATGCAATCAAATTAATTGTTGCGATAATATCATATCAGTAAATCACGTAATAATTGTTAGAACAAAACTATTATAAGACGTGACGACGTGTATTCCGTATGATATTATACAAGTCCAATTATCTATATACGATTATTATAAATTAAAATGTGTAATTTTTCACGAGACGTCGGTGCATTTAAAATGTCACTAGAATTATGCATGCGAGTGTGCGCTGAAAAACACATCTACGCATTAAAAATAAATAAATATCACAGTAATAATTTTAGCAATTATTCGGTACTTGTCATATTCAATGAACATTCCGACCTATCCATATAGGAATTACATTGAGCGATTTGTCGAAATGATCGATTTCGCAAAACACGACGTTACGATTGTTGACGATCAAAACTAATTCGTCACTTTATGTGTTGCAGTTTATTGTCGTAAAAGTCTTCTCATACGTAACACGTGTAAATAAATATTAACTAATTATTGTAAAGTAAAACGAATTTCCGTTCGAGTCGAAAATCGTTGGACAAATAACCCCTCGAGTACGACGTCGTGGCGATCAGTATGATATTAAGTTGTTCTGGAAAAATAGAAAACGCGGAACAAAAACGAATATTTTTATCCGTGTAAACACTGTAAACCATTAGAAGTAATGTCGTCTACAAACAACGTGCGAAATCATTGAAATCCCAACCCTATTCTAAAGGAGACACTTTGTTCAATACCTCATTATGTGAAAATACCGGCTTTGAATTAAAAATAGAGCACAATAAAGGAGTTTTCCTATTTCTGGTGCCATTGTCATTAACAAAATTAAAACTTGGTGTTTATAATTAATTATACCTGAATAAAATGTTTACAGAGAGAGAGAGAGAGGAAAATAAAAGCGTTGTAAAATCAATATTCTCTCAAAATAATTTGTTATCATTAGGCACGAAAACGAATCCATTATTTCGTCGTCATCATGAACACAGTGCATAAAGACAATAATATGTTTAATACCGAAATTTGAAAACCTATCGTGATCGTCGTAAATATGAGATTATAATATCAAAAGTATTATATACAAATTTATTGGGAGAAAAAAAAAAACCTTAAATTATTATTCCGACTTTGCCGAGTGGGAATCCTTTACTAGGTCGCTGAGGATTATCATAATATGTATTCGAATAGTTTTCGATTGTTATTTATTCAAAAAAAAAAAAAAAGAAGAGAGATAAACTAATTTCGTTTTCGTTACAATAATATATTGGTACCTATACCGAGAAATATGGTATTTTCTATGATTTTAAAATATTATAAAACGTATTCAATATTATGATTTTATGTAACGGAATACAAAATGTTACGAAATTCACGAAATATTATAAAATGAGATTTTTTGTCGACCTCTTCGTCTTGATTTTCTCTCGTTGGCTCTCGTGTTCTCGAGTGTTAGAGATATTTTTTTTTCTGCGAAATCTATGATAAACTATTGAATTTATAAAGCGATTTAGAACTCGAATAGAATTATTATTTTATAATTTATCAGAAAGAGATACGGCTTGTGTCCGTAGTTTTTTTGACACGTTGAAAAATAAAAAATAAAATAATCATCGTCTTCGAGCCTTCTGTTTTTAATTTCCAACCGCGAGTAAACGTAATTAATTTGTTTGAAAAATGACTAGAAATGAGGTTATTGTGAATGAAGACTACATCTCGTTGAAATTATTAGCTTCCTCATTATTTAATATAAAACGAGTAAATAATGATCATTGGCGTATAATGAAAAAATAATAATTTCAAATACATAAACATATACGGTAAACGTCATTTATTAGAAAAAAAAAAAAAAAAACAACGAGATATGCCGCATGTTAATTTGAGATTTTTCAATGTAGAAATATTATTACATTATTATTGTTTTCAATTAAAATATGTAATTAATTAGTTAATAATGATTGCGTTCGAAATCATTAGAATAATTTAAAAAACCAATCAATTAAAAGAAAGAAAAAAATCGAACGAGAAATTTGTAATTCAAATTTAATTATACGAGTATTATTATTTATTTTTTTTTTTCGTGTACGCGTTAATTTCATTTTTTACATTATACTTATGTACACGACAAAAACATAATAATTGTGAAAATCAGTGTTTGTGTTTTTTTTTGTTTTTTTTTTTATACAATAATAATTATCTATTGAAATTGAAATACAAATATTTTTTAATGATCATTTAATAATTGCATCGATAAACTATTTTTAATTAGTTTCAATTTATTATGAGGCCACATGCACTCCATCGTGAACACGCTCGCTCAGTGGGTACATTATGTGTAGTTTATATATATATATATGGGTTGTGAAGGATGTCTATGAATAACTAATAACCCTTTTGATTATAAAACGTTAGTTAGTTTAATACATAAAGTTTGTGATCAAATTTAATATGGTATTACGTCTCCAATAGTAATAAAGTGGGATACAATTTACTCGAGGCGGTGTCCTATAAAATGTTTTTAATACACTTCTGACATTCCGAGAAAAATATTTATATTGGAAAATGTAAACGCAATAGGTTAATTATATACGATGTTACAACTCGTATAACAAAAACATTTTTGTATTCAGCGTGTTTCCACAAATACTTACGTTCATTTCGGGATGGTGGTGTTTTTTAATTTTCCGTCACTCTCATTACAATGGCTCGAAGTTTAAATAAAAACTATATTTTAGATCTAATGTACCTGAAAATTTTTTTTAAAAATACATGTAAAAATCAACAAAAAACATTTTTTCCATATATAATACATATACATAAATGTACACAGTTCGAAAGATAACAATGACATATTGATTCCGCGAATCGAGATTTTCATTTCTTTTTTCCTCGTCAAGTTCACGAGAATCTCGTTTTTCATTTTTATTTGTTCGGAAAAAAATACCACCGCACTAGTTATTTTAATAAATCCAGACGCGTACAAAAATCACAGCCTTTCTCGTTACACAATTGTTTAGAAATATCAATCAAAATCTGCGGTGTTTGATAATATTTCGCGAAGGCGGACAAAGCTCTCGCGGGTGTACGATCGTGGATCCCCTCCAGCGGTAGAATACAAACATTAAATTACCCGAACGCGGAGAAAAATGTGCTCAACAGCTAGACGAAAAACGTGTAAAAACAGCGAATAGTGATGGCGGTTTTTTCGTGTCGCGACTTTTCGGATATTTCGATTCGTTCGCAGGTCGTTTTTTGTACCGTTTCTCCTCGCTTCCGTGGTCGTCGGTCCGTCGAACGTGTACGCGCCATCACCACAACATATTATAATAATACCACTGTTGGCGGACACACGATAACATCGCCGGACGATAATTAAACGGAATAACACGCGCGATATTATGTACACATACTGATGTTGTATTATTATCATGACATCGAAGCCCGTCGGCGGAGATCTTGTCCGCGCCGCCGGACCATTCATCTCACTCCGTGACGGCTCGTCAGCACTATGATGACGTATACGTTACGTAACCGTTATTATTTGTTTTGTTGTTACTATCGTTATTGTACACTGCTAATTGCCGTGATTATCGTGTCTCCTGTATCTAACTCGGCCGGTGCGGTATCCTCGTAAATACTCGCAGGTCCTCCGGGTGGGGCTAATACGTATTTATGTACACACGTGATATCGCTGCAGGTGTGCGAGTACACTCGTTTTAATTACTGTAATTTCTGTTGTTTCTCCCACGCGGCGGTGGCGAGAAAAATGGTGCGACGCCTCCGAGAGGAGGGGGTGAAAACCAAAGATTCGGTGCGTTTCTCTCACGTGGGCGAGTCGTACACGTCTTGTGTAAATACACGTACTCGGAGAGAACGTGGGCTGCAGGTGAACCCCTCGACGACACGCTGTAAGGACCGATTTCCACGTGACACTGCCAGATCTATAAATAGTCGAAACCGAAATAACACGCGTTTGACGGCGGCGGCGGCGTCAAAAGGATTCGCGATTCGATTAAACGCGGCCCGTCGGAACGGATCCTGAGAACATACGTATCTCTGATTCGGTAGACCCTCAAGTATCAAACCGTTAATTTCGATCCGTCGCGCGTCGGCGTTCGTCGATAACGGTTCGACTTTATCGGCCAAGTCGATTTAACTATTTTACGTCCGGCTCGTTATTTATTTTTTTTTCATATCGTAAATATTACTGGGTCTCACTGAGACGAGAAAACTCGTGTGGGGGCCCAAATGTGTTTGATTTGTACGACGACGGTTTCGTCCGTCCGAGCTTTGAATTT
This sequence comes from Drepanosiphum platanoidis, assembly GCA_948098885.1. NCBI lineage: Eukaryota > Metazoa > Arthropoda > Insecta > Hemiptera > Aphididae > Drepanosiphum > Drepanosiphum platanoidis. The sequence goes on from OX402533.1 coordinate 588,240, forward strand.
TTCCGCCGTCACGATTTATAGATCGGCCAACTAATGTTATGTAAACGTAAATACCGTTTGGTTATCTGCCGGAATGAATGACGTCAACGCAAAACTGTGTATTTTCCCACGGTTGTTTTTTCATTCGAAACGAGTAGATTTAGAACACCGGATTCGAATTGAAAAATACATTTAGTCGTTACGATTTAAAATGAGTTCGGTTCGAAATATTATGCTCAACGGTTTTCGACCGGTCGCGTCGGTCCTCGTTATCGTCTTTCACCAGACGTTCGTCTCCCGCATCGCATCCCGATTCATATAATCGCGTCGTTCGAGATTATTCCGAGTTTGATGAAAAATGCAGGTGTTTTGATCGGACGTGTGATTTGAGGTACCAATGATGCCGTTTGCACGGTCGACGGCCGCGAACTCAACAATAATAATTATAATACAAATCCGCTGTCTGATTCTAACGAGCAAAGTTTTAAGTAAATCATATAATTTAAAATTTTTGCGCGTAATATATTTGAACCGAAAACTTTTTAAATAAAAAAAGAAATTATAACAATAATACTTGAAAGTTGAAATTTCATTTTGTAGAAAAAAACAGTAATTTGTTATCTTAAACGTTCACTACTCGATTATTACTTTTATTTTTATGAAACGAAAGTGATCCTTAAAGTTTTTCGTCTGAAATGACTACTGTAGGTTTTATTATTATTATATCTCAACCAGTTCGAACACGAGTCAATGTGGATAAAATCAATAACTTTTATACAACGGTATTCGCGGCTTGACAATTAATATTCCCGATAGTACAACAAAGTGGGATTAATTTAACTTATTCATAAACGGCCAAGTCGTAAATTTAATTGTGATAGAATTTGCAAATAGAAATGCTAATCGGGTTTCACCCCGACGTAGATTAACTAAATCTAGTAGATTATCGAAGTGGACGCCAACTAATTCTAGTGAAATAAAATTGTTTCTCGGTTTACTTTTATTGATGGGATTTATGAAATGTCCGCCGACTCGAAAGAATGTCGGATTATCAAGACTAGGAGAGTTTTTTTTTTGTTTTTTTAAACAAATTGTACTCGAGTTATTATTCAAAGTATTGAAACGAACGGTGTATTATGTTCATTGAGTTCGAAAAGTCCACACAATCAGTCTGAATCAGCTCAACTGCAGCAATGTACGGTACAAATATATATGATTTTAATACCCAATTTTCAAACTCGAGAAAATTGAACTAATGCATCGAAATGCATACTCACGAATGTCGTCGATAAATGCTCAAATTCAAGTTCTTGCATACACTCTTGTGTAGCGATCGAAAAATGTTTACCTGAAAGTGAAAAGCAAACAAATATAATATTTTACTTAGATTAATAAAAACTAAAATGAAAAAGAAGAAATTTGGGGAAAATCCATTCAATGTCCCGTTGTTGTTATAAAATTAAAAGTTGACTATAATGTTGTTTATATTTATGAAAAAATAATCGTAATCAACAAACTCGCAAAGAAAATTAAAGAACGTATCCAACGTTCGTTAGAAAAATAACAATGTTGAGTGAATACAAATGTTGGTACATGTTTCGAGTTGAAACAAGGAAGTACTATCGGTGGAGAGGAAATAAAAAGTATCTATAACATGCATATTTTAAAAACTATGAATGTGGAATTAATTTTAATTACAAAAAAATACGATAAAAACTTTCTATTCAAACCGATATGAATTTCATTCCAACGAAGAGAGAAAAAGTATATTTATACGGACGCAGCATTGTTATTTCGATAATTATTATTGGCGTGAAAACGCGAACACTTAATACTTAGAGAGACGAAATTGAAAATTTGTTTGAAAACCGATCTTGAATCTGAAAAAAAAAAACAAACAATCTTAGTTTTCTCAAAAGAATCGATCGAAATGGAAAGGGGAAAAAATTATTTCTTTGTTTCGAACCGCGAGCGAGTACATGTCTTCTAATGCTTTCTTATACCGTCTAAAGTATCTCATTAAAACATTTAAATACAATGCTCAGTTTTTCATTATGATAACTGCGTTTTACTCCGACGGAATAAAATAACTCGCACAATAATTAATGTGAAAATACGTGGCTGTACATTTAAAAGAAAACGCGTTGAAAAAAAAAAAACCAAAACAAAAACCATACAAATAATATAAATAGATTTTCGTTTTCAATGAAAACGTAATCCGTTTTTATATGGCTACTATAGTTTTTATATAATATATAATGTTCACAAAATGCTTATTTTGTGAGAGAGGAATAATGTCATTTATTTCATCCGGCGCGTCGCAGTCGCGGGAAAATACTGTTTTTACGTGATTTATAATTCTTCTTATACTGTAAGTGCTTTATCCGCTTAGCAAATGTTGCCCATCATCGTAGTCAGTTAATCTTAGTTAGGAGAGCTGACTAATATGACCCGTGTGTTAATTTACGCAGTCGTTGCTCGAGGATCCCAAGGACGCGGCAGTAGTTACGAAAACTGCGACGTCTCGGCGAATATAAATCAACGCGGAGAACTGTAGTACCGAACTGTTCCACGGGAACCTCGCGAACGGCGTTCAAAACGTGTAGCCGTTAAAAAGAGAAGAAAACAACAGCGGTTGGGTTTCATAAAACCGTGATAAAAATTTTTTATTTTAACCGTCGTACACCGTCAAACTATCGTAACTGTGTAAAAAAATCTATATTTTCATCAACAGGTATATTTTACTGTCGTCGAACCGTTAAAAAGTTGATTACTTAATGATTTTAAGGAGCCAGTCGTTTTCGTGATTAATTATATTTCGTTTGCTTTTGGTTATTAGGCTTTCGACGAGTGTATAGGTGTGGCGAAAACCTCCGACATTAGTTTTTTGATATTTAAACGATCGGGATAAATAAGCGTCGTCGTTTAAATTTGAAACGACACGATGTGACGTATACTTTTTGGGTTTTTAGTACGAAATATTTTTATGGCAAAGATGAAATACGGCATTTGTGGTGTTTTGTATTTGAACGATTGAGGCACGAGGTTAGATTTATAATTTCAAGAAGATCGCCAGGACAAACACGTACCTATTGGCTTGGATTTAATACCAATTAGTTGGTTAGTGACATGTGTTTTTCACTTGAAGTAAAGAAGACGTGTCGCTTTCGATCTACTGCACCCCAACAGATAATAATGTATACAGACCATATTAAACTATTTTTTTCTTTTCAAACGCAAATAGTCGATTAGAAATGTATATACGTATAACAATAATTATATTGTAAACTCGATTAATTATAGACCGTCGATTTCATTTGATTCCGGCTGAACTTTTAATGATCTGTAGAGTATTTATAGATAGTACTCGTATATCAATTGGAAACACGTCGCACTGAATCGGAGTGATTGATCACTCGTACTTATTTTTATTCGTTGTCGTTCGCATGGTTATAATAATAAGTCGTTTCGTATAATCCAAAAACTGAAGGAGAATGTTCAATTTCATTTGCTTTAGAACACATTGAAATCACTATAGTGAAATATCGGACAGCGTGCACAAATAACATTAAACGGACATAAAAAAAAATAATAGTAATGGCGTAATCAATACGTTAAAATAATAAAATAAAATCGATGTGAAAAAAAGCAACAAAAAAAAAAAAAAAAAAGGGATATTTTCAACAGTAATTTTCATTGAAACGGTTTTTATACGAACGCGGTAGTGTAACGTGCAAGTAAATAGCTATAAAAATATGTTGTTTCTATCTTAAATTCTCCCGACGACGTCGAATTAATAGTAATTTTATTATTATTATTTGTTATTGCAATTTTTCAAGTTTATTCTCTCCCATCCCCACTTTCCAGTACGAGTACTTATTTATTAATATATTTCTTTGATCATTGATACTACGTAACATTTTGTACTACATCAGCATATAATATATATATACGCACACACACACACACGATTGAGTACTTATAGTACTACGCAACGTGAATTTCAAAGCAAATTATTATTCGACATAATAACATTTAAGTACTCGTGCATTCGTTTTACAAGCGTGTACCTATTACTTAACTGCTATTGACAATTCGACGTGTACCTAAGACTACTACGCTGTGCTCTTGTAGAGTGGCACACTCGCGTGAAACTCACCAGACCTGTAAAATATATATCACTTTTTAATTCGAATTCACGAACACGACGACGACGACGACGACGACTGTATTGAAACGGATAAATGTACTCGGGTGACACAGTTTTTTAATTTTTTTTTTTTTTAAATATTTACCCGATCTCGTGTGCTCGAACGCACGGCTCCCGGGGTCTGTATTTAGATTTTAGTTTGAACGAGTGCTCGTTCGAGGCTGTCTTGTTGTGTATACTTTATTTTCATAACGAACAAGGTGCCGACGGAAAACATCATCGTAATAATAATCTCTGCAATTCGTGCGCGTTACATAGCGGCCCAAAGCGTCGTGGTTTCAGTACGAAGTTGTAACTATAGTTCTCGATTTAATTATAGATTTAATTTAACGTCCGACACGAAAATCGTTTTTTGAAATAACGATGATTTTTTTTTTTATGTGAAAACCAAATGGACGCGAAGAGAGGCGGCAATAGTCGAAACAATTCCGGCCGAGTTCTTTTCCCACGTCCCGAAGTGTTATTGTTATTAATTGTATGCTTATAAAGAGTTTCGGAATGTCGTCTTTTATGACCAAAGAAGCGTAGAGATTATTGAAAAACTATGGAATAATCTGAAGGCTTTTATCGTTCGGTTACGGCCCGGGTGGATTTCGGACGACATTAGTAAAATACCATTTGTTTTTTGTTTTTTTTTTACCGATCGATTTTTCGACGGTCATTATTGGAAAGAAAACTTGGTCGAAACCTCGTTATAATACGCATTTACGATATCGGTAGGCACATTCTAATAGAGTAGACATACCGGTTTCGAATAGATTCACAAAACGTAACACTAGTTGGTCTGTTGCCTACTCAACATTTGTGTCGTGACGAAAATAAAATTAATATTTGATTATACAGATTTAAAATTCAAAAGTTGTAATCATTTTATAGTTTGTAACTCGAGGGCTGAAGTTTATAAAATGCATCCGAGCGCATAAAACTAATAAAACATTTTGTGAAACTATTGCGTTCGTATTCCGAAAAAAAAAAAAAACAAAATAAAAACCGTGTACGTTAAGTTAAAAAAAAAAATAAATATAAAATTAATAAATAAATTCAAGACGACGGGTAATTAAACAGTATAAGAGTTTATTTATTTCTGTTATTTCAATGTTCAGAGCATAATATTGAATTATTGATCGGCGAGTGGAACTCAAAACGGTATCTCTCCGGTCCTGACCCTAATCAAAACATACTTGAAAGGGACAGGGTAATTATTATAAACAATAAGTTGATTAAGTGATTGACAAAATAAATAATTCATTATGGCCAATGACATGTATATTCTTGTCGCTTGCGGTCTAAGGCAATATAAATACGAAATAAACGTGTTCGAGCAACAAGATGATTTATTTCAACGGTTTTTACTTTCCCGGTCATCTTTTTGAGTGTAGTAAACAGTAATTGTACGTAATATTGATAACATTCGGTATTTTATTATAGTCTTGCATCACATTTTGTACATAGTAGTATCTATAGTCGACGTATTTTACAACGATAAAAAACAATTGGAAAAAAAAAATAACAAAAATCGATAACGCATTTTATTGTACAATAATTAAAAATACGTCAGTTAAAACGAGATAATTACTATAGAAAATTGGGTTAGTAGAGGAAATAATGAAAATACAGTTTATTTTTCTTCAGAAACAATTTCAAGTCTATCAGTCGTTACCAGAACAATAGGTACAAACCTTCGGCTAGCAGATAAACGTTTCCTTTTCAGCTAATCAAAAGCGTTTTTCTAACTTTCTAGGGAGAAAATCATATTATTCTTTTAGTGTTTTTTTAATTTCTCTTACGTCAGTTGCAGAGTTGAAGATTTGATTTTGGACTATATAGACAATGCCCATAAGATAACGTGGAGGAATACGTTGTATTGAAGTATAAATAGGGAATATTGATAAAATAATGTGTTTACGAATCAATAGTTGTCGTGACTTTTATTTTTGTTTTGTTTTGTTCGACGACAGCGAAAATCGTCAATATTTTAATAAATTTGTAACAAAACATTAAACATCAAGTGTAGCTTTTCGGTTATATTCAAAATAAATACATTTTTATCGGAATTTACTGTTAATTAGATATCGAATAAAAAGTTAACTCAGATCGACCCGAGGTTTTTTTTTCCAAATAAATGGCTGGGATTTTTTTAAGTGGGTAAAATTATCATTATAGAAAACCGTAGCAGTTGCATGGATTACTTGACGTTATTGGCTAGATAAATCATAGGCGTTTATCACCCAAGTAAATCGATCAATTCGGAAATTAATATTTTTTTTTCTCTCGTCGACGACCGTCGCGGAAAGGCGAATGCGAGATTTATTATTGGATTGTGTCCGCGCATACTTGACCCCAAAAACGGTGATTTTTCTCCTGTCCGTCGATTTTCGGTTAAACGCGTTTTTCGATTTCGAATTCCCTTTGCGTTCCTTTTTCGCACTCGTCACAGTTGAATTTCACTAAAATTTGTTGCATCGTAATTTTCAAAACCGAACGTGCAAAATATCAATCGAAATAAGAACCAGGGGATCGAGTGTCTGAGCAAATACGAGAGTAACACGATTTAACCGTCACGGCTTTGACGTGATAATAGTTTACAGTGGCACGTCGATGAGCGAGCGCGCCGCCGCCGTTATCAATCTCATAGTTTCGTCCGTGCCGCGGTTATCGTTTGAGCTAAATTTATTCAAAAGTGAAACTCACATCGCCGCGAACGGTGTCAATTACGTACAAGGATCGAGTCGGATCCTGCGGAGTTTCGACAGACGCGAACGATATTATAATCCATCGCGGTCGGAGAGAAGAAAAACGTTTTCCGTTCATACTCGAATTCGAACATCACGATTTATATTATGTATATATTTAAAAAAAAAAACTTGGAATTTGAAAAAGCAACGTTTGAACGTGTTTTCATACGATAATTTTACATTCAAATATTGTATTGAATCGTCGTGGTAGCACACTGCTCACTAAGGATATTATAGACGATCATTATTGACGTAATGAAAACATACTTGAAGGATATACACGAAGCGAGCCGAATAAACATTAATTTAGATAAATACGCGTAAGAGGTGTATTATTATATATTTCATCTTGAATTTCCAATAAGAAACAGCCGCGCGCGCCTCGTTAGACCCGTCAATGTATAACGTTATTGTAACGGAGAAATATAATCGCGCGTAATCGCACTCGGTTGTTTATGTCGAACTATATAGTAAATAACATCGGCGTTCTCAAGTGTATACGGACTATCGCAATGCCGTGTTTTGGACAAGTTGATCTTGCGCATGAAGCTTATTCGATTACGCGGTATATGATATCGAAGAGTACGATCATTAATCACTCATTTATAATTATTTGATTCGATTCCGTGCGTGAGCCACCGCCGCCGCCGACGCGCGCGGTTTCAATTTCAGTTCATTTATATATTTATTTATTTGTTGTTTTTTTTTTTTTCGTTTTTTTTTTTTCTTTCTTTTTTTCGAAACGATTTTAACTGGCAATTTGTTACGGTTAGCGTAATAGTTATTGTGGAACGAAAGAAAGAGCAATTGTAAAGTTCCATTAGAAATAATTAAATACAGTTCAAAACGTCGTAGGGGCAATAACAGTAATGGCATAATAAGGGTTCATATCAACTGCGTAACTTCAATGGGCACTTAACAATTGTTTTTCTTCTTTATTTTTGGATACGCCGCATCGTCTGTTGTACACGTTATTATATGGACGTTTGTGTATACAACAATATTTCAAAAATAAAAACCATTGTATTAGTGGTAATTTTCGATCGAGTTATGGCGGTGGTGTCCCACCGACACATCAAAAACAAGAGAAACGTCGTCGCGAACAATGTTCGTTATAATGCCCGTCGCACTTTTATGAGTTTTCGGTAAAAATTACCATAAAGGTATTTTTTTTCTTCCGTTTTTCGTTCGGAAGTTTCGATTGTTCACGGCAAAAGTTTTTTTTCACAGGTAAAGTTTTATGTCCGACATCGGTCCGCATAGGCTCTTCCTATAAGTTTATTTTCTTTTTCTATATTATTGCTCGTGAAATGTTTGCTTTTAGATATCTATTTGGCTTGGGTTTCAATCTAATCGCGTTCAGGCGCGCGCGCGTTTCGCGATTTGGGAAATTCGAAAACCGTACGGGTAGTGTATAAACGGAAAATTTGTTTTATCGGCGATAAAGCGTGGAAATAAAAGAAGAAGACGAAGAAGAAGAGTGAAAAAAAGGTAATAATTTAGGTATTAATAATGTTCGCCGTCAAACGACGGATACCTCGAATTGTTTGACATCAAGAGCGCCGCGCCGCTGCTTTTGCCCTCGAGATTCGATGAAACGTCGCGTTTGCGTAAATAACACGCGTTTCCGAAACTTACATGAAACGATGAAATTCTCGGATTGGATTTTTATTTGATCGCGTCAAACGCTGCGGATATTGTACACCGGATGACGCGCGGGCGAGTCGGAACCGCGCGTGGAGCGGAATATTTTTTTGGTCACACCCTCGGGCAGTTTTCGCTTGGCGCGTCGCGAAATCATGCGTGGAAACAAAAACCGTGTTTGACAAGACGTCGTCCGCGGGGACGGGGCTAATGTTCCGTGCGCCGGCAATATCAACGCGTACGTAAGCCAACAACACGCCGCCCTAGGAAAAAAATTCCTGAAAACTCCATAGTTTGGCGCGACGTCCTGTCGGAAATATCTCCTAAGAAAAAACGACCCCTCCGGAGAAATTGATTTTTATGTTGCATTAAAATATCGAGAATTTTTTCCTCCGACTTCTCAGACATTCGTTTTCCCAGTCTGAAAAATAATACAAGTTTAATACACTAAAATGCACAGTAGATTTCGTATTGTAATTATTATTAGTTTTGTACTTTTAACTACTACTAATTATTAGCACTTATCGAGACGACGATTGGCTCTCGCTAATTATCGTGCGATTATTGTCATCGTTTTTACGAGCAAATATTTTCGATTTTTATCGTATAATTATTGTCGGTCCGAGATATTTTTTATACAGTAGGAAAAATGTTTTTATTTTTCCAGAGATACGTATTTTGACCGGTCATAGCGGCACGGACGCCGAGGGGTAGTTGGGCCGTCGGTTTCGGCGACTTTTCATTGTTTCCGAGCAGACGGTGTGCGTTCGACCTCGCCTGCCGGAACACACTGCGCTGCGCGGCGCGAGGGTGCGGCGGCGGCGGCGGCAGAAGAAACGCGGAAAACTACTTCCTGTCGGCTGGCGAAACGACGACGACGACGTGCCGGAAACGGCCGAGGGTTAATTAATTTCCTAGACGGGTTTTCGGTGTCGTGTTCTCGGAGGCGGTGGCGGGTAAGTGCCCCGTCGTGTGTGTGTGTGTGTGTGTGAATACAAGGTGATTTGTTTAAAAGTGCATCTAGCCGGGATATTTTTCGTGCTTTAAAATATTTATTGTACACAAGGTTTAAGAAAAAAAAAGTTATTGAAAAATAAAATAATATTCGAAATCTGAAAACACAGCAGGTATTTATGTATGAAAATATTTACCGGAGTATCAAATATTATGCAAACTTTTTTTATTGGCAAATGTATCGATCGTCTTATAAACGAATATAAAAAGGCTGGCCTTTGCCTGCGCATGAAAATACCTACAAACATATTATTATATTAGTTCGCGACGAGCACAAAGTGACGACCAAACAGTATTTGATTGAAATTCGTAAGCCTATATTCGTTCAATACCTTAGACAATCGATTTGAAATTTCGGAAGCCAAAGCTTCGGTGCTCCTCCTGGCTTCCACAACAATACGACCAAGGTTAGTTGTATTCCGAAAGCACTTCCAAAGTTCGGTTGCCTTTTCACATGTCGAGGACGCATCACCTAAAATTAAATAGACGAGAAGTTTCCAGCATGTAAAACGAGTGTTTTTAGAGAGCACATTTCCGCATATTTCTAAATTTTCAAGTCACTTTTTGTCTTTAGAAAGCATGGTTTGTTGTTTCGAAATTTTACACCGAGTTTACGTAAACAGTGTTTTGCGATAAACGACGAAAACAATTTTTGACACGCGCAAAAACAAAATAAATATAATTATTACAATTTTATCAAATTTAGTTATTCACATTTCTGTCGGTTTTATTTTCGTTTAGTTTTTGATATTTTTAACAACATTTTTGTATTTTAATAATGCTGTAGTTTTTACGGACATAAAATATTATATTCGGGTCATTTCGCGTATTTTTAGTAACACATTTTTCAGACCCGATATTAAAAAGCACAAACCTGACTCGACCGAGTTAATTAATCGCGATAATTATTATTGACGCGCGAGACAACAAAATGGCCGCGACAATGTTGTGCCGGGCGATAATTTCGTCGGCACACCGTGTTAATAGTTAATAAATGGCGTGGCGTAGCGCAGGACGAAGCCGCGGATTCGACCGACGCGTGTCCTGCCGAATCGCCGGGGCTCCTATTATGCGTTTAGGATGCGGAAGCGATTTGTCTCGGTATCTGGACGTGCGATCGCGCGATACGACTTCACGCCTCCTCTTTCTCGTCGTACGCCTTCTCCCGGAAAGAACGAACGGCGCGGCGCACTTATCGCGCAGCATAATAATTGTCACGACATATTATCATAAATATTATTTAGCAGGTAGCACGATCATATCGACGGCGTATGTATCCCCGTTTCGTCGTCGCTCACTTTTCCAAAGAAAATCAACCCCTCGGGCCTTCGCACCGTCGTCGCGGTCGTCGCGTCGTCGAAGTATTTATCGTTGTGGCGCAGACTTTTAAAATAACAATTATGGAATATTATAACTCGCCCGAAAATCTCGCGTACACGACGAAAGGACACTGGAAACATAGTTTTTATTATTTTCCAAACTCATTTCCGCGCGCCGCAACCATTGTGTTACGTCTTGTGTTTTCTGTCGAATACAATTTAGTAGTATAAAAAAATTCTCAAAATAAAGAAAATGTGTTGGTTTTCTGTTGTTTTTAAATAACAATAATGTAGTATACTAAACTTAACAAAACCCCTCCAATTAAATTCTGAAAACAATTATCGTGGTAAAAGCATCTTACCGGTATGAAATAGATAACTGTTTTATTTATGAGACACAGCGCAAAGAGAGAGAGAGAGAGAAAAAAGGTTTCTCGACAATAGCATAGAACAGAATTTTCTTACAATTTTCGATTATTATTTATAAAATATGTTTGCACAACAATAGTTTCGTATTATGAAAGAAAACTAGGTACCTGTTATAACGGTTTGAAAAGACGTGCCCGTAAATAATGTTTATTTGATTTATCTGTATAAATTATGTATACGATATTTTTAAGGAACAATGCAATTATTTTATACGTTTCGGTACGTAATATCGTATTTACGGTAATAATAGAAACGAAACTTCCAAATCCAATCAACCTAGTGCGACGGTAATGTTTAATGAATAATGCGCGTTGCGATATTATATTTTCAAAAAAAACCGTCGCATCATAATTTTTCCGATTTATAAATAAATATAATTGTATAAATATTTCAAACCGCCGCCGCCGCCGCCGCCGCCGTGGCCTTCATCC